>JAVKPL010009076.1:0-363153 GCA_032173675.1 Gastrolobium villosum | reverse complement strand
AATGTGGGTCAATAAATTTATGTAGGAAAATAATTTACTCTCATGTATTATTTCCCTAACAAATATGTTTCTCGCCCCAAATCTCTATAAAATGTTAATGTGCACGTGTTCAATCTTACACATTCTTACCTCGCATAGTAATGTCATGCAAATAGTCAAGCTGTGAAGGAACATGTGGAATATGTTGTCCCAACCTGAACTGAACGCGATCAAGCTGTTGCCCACTTAACAATATCATATGTACGGTTCCAACACAATCTATACAAAATGCAATAAAATAATGATGATACTAATAATAATTAGTGGATTATTAACATTAATTAATTTTATTTTACAAGACAATTTTGTCTCTCCTGGTTTAAGCGTTCCAACTTTATTGTAAAAGTGTTTTTGTTTATGTCTTGATCTAATGAAGGATAAGTTATCGATCCACTACATATCATCATAAATATTAAATTGATATTAATAACTAAGCAATCATTGCCTAAATGATCAATAGAATCAACTTATTTATTATGAACCTTACATCAACGGGGTACGCTCTAAGGCAGTCGTAGGTGTATATTAGGAGATCGATCGCATGCCCACAAATGAAATAGTATGCATGCACCAATAGCTGATTTATACAATTCACAATACAAATGATTCAGTATCACAACTAGGGGTGAAAGTGGATGGGATCGGCCTATAAGGGCCTATGGTCTGACTTATATCAGGTCAGACTTATATCATGCCAGACTCGGCCTATTATATACAATTAAATAGAATAAACTCGTTTTTATCCACACAAAAATAGAATAAACTCGAACTTTTAAACAAGTCTATTAGGAAGCAGGCCATAAGCTTTTTTTATATGTTAGACCTATAAGTCTATAGGTCGACCTATATCATATTTTTTATTTTAAATAACTTAAAATAATATTATTCATAGTTGTATCAAATAATACTAGCTTAGATGGTGCATCTGAGCTGGGTAGGTGGTGGAAGGACCTAAGTTCAATTCTCATCAATACCACCTTTGAGAGGGGCATAAGATCTGTACCAATCTCCACAATAACATCAGAATCAACATTTAGTGCTCAAGGAAGAGTTATTGATGCTTATCGTTTTAGTTTGGCTAAAGATATCATCCAAACTTTAATATGTGAAGGAGATTGTCTACGTAATAAGTACGACTTGAAGAAAAAACAAAAGACATAAATTTAATCAATTCAAATTATTTTATAATTTAATTATATATTATTAAAATTTAATAGAAATCTGACTTTATTTTTTATGTAGGAGGAACCAACATCTCAGCGTGTAAGATTACCTATATGAATGTATTAAAGGGCTTTTTGCTTCTTAATTTTTTTTATTCTTTAATCTTGTTTTTTTGTTTTCCACATCACAAATTGTTTACCATGTAACCTTGGAATTGTATTTGCAGGGGTGTTTGTTGGATTCATATAGTTATTTTAATTTACACAATGGATTGGTTGGTTGGATCTGATAAAATATATGTTACTTAGTTTGAACATTTTGCTTTTGAAAGTGACATAAATACATATTGTGATGCATTATTATTACGGATCTGTAAAATATCCAATTGATGCAAACCAAATTAAAAACCAAATTAAAAAATCAATTTTTTATAAAACCAGTTAAAAAATATATCCACTCTTAAATTTTAATTTAAATATGGTTTGGTTATCCATTTATGAAATGGTTTGGATATACCGGATAACCAAATCATATCCATTTTTAATTTTATATAAAACCGGTTCGCTCGTGCACTGCAAAATATTCATCAAGCGAAGGAAGGTTGAAGTCGAAGTTGAAATTTTCAAGATCTGGGAACTCATTGAAGCAAAGTCTCTTGTTTTGGTATGGTAACTGGGTTTGCCAATCAAACTCGAAGAAACCCTCTAATGGCGAAATTTCCGTGATTCTGTTACATACAACATTAAAAAACTGTCTCACACTTGCTTATGTGTGTAAATATGGTAAATTAGCGAGATCTCTTTTTCTTTTTTTGTTTCTATGTAAATATACATCAGGATCTTGAAAAAAAGAAGCAGAAGCATAGAAATGTTAGGGTTTGTTTATCTTCGTTTTTTTGGTCGTTGTTGCTTGATGCACCCTGTAAAGGCGAATATATTGTTTGTTACTCTGCTGTTTGCGACCAAGGAATGAAAATCACCTCTCTCTCTCTCTCTTCATTTCTTTTCCTGAATTTTCCGTTTCTTTCGTTTTATTGGTAAACAAACAGAAAAAAAAAAATGCAAAACGATAAGATTTGGCAATTTATGTTCCCAATGCCTCTGTCGTTTTGAAAACTAATAATTCTGAACTTTTTTCTTTTATTTTGGGTTCAGTGTTTTAATTTGTTCATAATTAAAATTAAAATCAGCAAAGTTGTTGGTTCAAGTATTAATATCGAAGTTTTTGTTTGAATCCAGAATAGAGGGATAAATTATAAAGCGGTTTAAAACCGGTTTTAAATCAAAATTGGTTATGAATGACTAACCGGTTTTAAACCGGTTTGAACAAATTAAAAACCGGTTAAAAAAAAAAAGTGGTTCAGTATAAAATTTAAACCGTTTAAAACTGCTTTGGTTCGATTTTTTACAATAACCAAACCGAACTGCTCCATGCACATCCCTAGTTGTTATTGTGATTCATGGTTCTGTTTAGATGATGAGATTGTGAGTTTTGTTTTAACAATAGAATTTAAGTATTTTATAAAATTGATTCATGGTTTTGCTTGAAAGTTAAAAATTAACAGGCTAGGCTAGGCCATTCGGTTTTTTATAAATGGGCAAAGTCAGGCTAACAGTTAGACTCGTACTATGCTATCGGGCCAAGCCAATTGAAATATTTTGGCATAGGCTTGGGCTTTTCGGGATAAAACTCAGACCAATCCAGCCCACTTTTACCCCTAATCACAAGTCACCGGTTTGAGAAATATAAAAAATTATTAATATAGTCTCACCTAACAACTTAAATTTTTGAGTTCAATTATTCTTTATATAGTATCAGAGCTGGTGTGACTAATTGGTCACGAGCTCGATTCTCATCGCCACTACTATATTAATAAAATAATTAAATATTGTGAAATCTTTTAGGATAGTTGGATTGATCATGATACATCATCCATCATTCAAGTTTAATGGACTCTCACATTAAAGGACATGTTACAGAAATATATAAAAAATATTAATATAATATCATCTAATAACTTAAGCTTTTAAGTTAAAATAAAAAATATATGAATTATTTGGGTTAAACCTAATCAAAGGTGTAATTGTTAAAATTAGCAAAATGTTCATATCTAGTCATTGCATTCGGAGGTAACTGCCTTATCCTTGGCAATGTTAATAAAATCGGACCGACAGGCCGGGTCGATTCGAGAATCGGTAAACCAGTCATATAATTGGTCCGGGTAAAACAATGGACCGACCATGCATCAGAATCGGTGTGACCCGATGCAACCCGGCTGGTTTTTGTGTAAACCAGTCCCCCGACCAGGTCCCAAAATAAAATTTAAAAAAAAAAAATCATAATGAACATATTTGAGTATTTTTTATTTATTGACTTACCTAAGTTATGTACCTACAGCTACAACACTAATATTATATTGATTATGCACTATGCAGAAAATTTTGATTTGATTTATAATTAGAGATGTCGTTTACTGAACCTGAAGCCCTGTGTCACGATTATTATATTTTTGTTTGATCTTTTATTATATAATAATGTGTGATTTATTATTTTTTATATTAAAATATTTGAAATATTTATCATTTTTTATATATATTTGAGTATATTTATAATTTTTTAATATAAATTATAGAATTATATATATTTATCAGGTCATGCGATTCAACCAGTGACTCAGTACCTCAATCGAGTCAATTTACGTGCCAATTTTAATCAACATTGATACTTGTTTTTGGTAATCAACATTGATACTTGTTACTCCTTAGTATCGTTACACAAGATGTTGACATTAAGCATATGTTACTCTAATCACGGATCTCTTTGCACGAGAGACCCAAGTCATGTATTGCAATGTCCTGCACCATGATAAAACATTCTCCTATTGACTAATAAAATATGTGTCTTTTCACCCTGCATCGCTCCACTAAGATTATTGTTAGCATTTAACTTTCAAAAAAAAAAAAACCCAAGTTGAATAACTTTATAAAAACGTGCCTTTAGTGGAACTCACTTTTATGTAAAAAAAAAAAGTGAATTTATATATATATATATATATATATATATATATATATATAATATATTAGAATCACAAAATTTATTACAAACTTTAATTATTCATTTCCGCATATCTCATAATTGCAATTTATTAAAAATAATTAAGTGTATCCTAATAAATTAAAGTCATAAGATAGATAGAGATTAATGACTAAGATTGGGTCTTATTATTATTACACTTATGTAAGTTAATCTCTTCCTTAACTTTGAATTTTAGCTAAATGTTAAGTTTTTATTTGACAACTTAAAATATTTTATCTAAATGTTGTCCTTATGATATATCTATTTTTGCTTAAAACCTTTCTTTTATAGAATTTCGTAATTAACAAAAATATTAAATTAATTAATGAATTTCAGAATCATAACTTTGAAATTTTAATTAAATCTTCCAAAACCAAAACGAATAATTTAGATGCATTGATAATGAAAAAAAAAAGACTCATAAAATAATTAAAACCTATTAACAGCTGATTTTCCCAAGAAAAAAATTGTAGTTCTTTTCCTAATTAAAATTATCGATTCGTGGTTTACCAAAAAAAATAAAAATAAATTATCGATTCGTGTATAACAATAAACATTATTTTTATAATTAATTGTATTTTAAATTTCATATCATTTCAAGTAATATTTTTGGCATAAAATATCGCAAAGCTTTAGCCTACACACAAATTAATAAAACATATAAAAAAATAAATATTTTATAATTCTCATGAGAATTCAAATTTTTCTACACATCCTTCGATTTTCGTGCTAATATGGATCATACATATAATTTTTTCTAATATATGAGTTCCACATACATGAGTCTCACATGCTTTTATCTCTATAATATAAAATTTTAATTCTCAAATAATTATAAAACCCAAAAAGTAATGAAAAAAGTCAAGACACATAATTGAAATGAACGCCCACTAGATGTGATTGCGCACCAAAAACGATAGCGTCTATGATTGTAAGTTGTAAGTTGTAACCATGCGTTAGATATTCGGGTATGTACATTAAATACCCACCGACCCACGTTCTGAATATATATATTTTTTAATACGTATAATATCAAAGTTTAGTTATAAAATCACCGACCGACCAGTGACCCAACTTTATTCACTTTTGAAGTTTTTTTTTTTTTTTTTTGGAATTTAAGGAAATAGGGCCAAATCTCAAAAAGGAGATACCCTTGAAATCACTATCTAACACAGCAACACAATCGGTGGGAGGTTGCTCAAAAATCTGCAGATCTCAGTTGTTAAAGGAATGACCCATATTAGCTAAACTATCTGCAAGTCTATTACCTTCTCTATACTCATGGCTAATTCTAATAGTCCAGGGCCTAAGAACCAACTCTCTAATTCTATTAACCAGAGGGGCTACCGGATGATGCTTCTCACAGATATTGGACACCAACTGAATGGCTGTTTGGGAGTCCCCTTCGACCCAGAGCTTCGTGATTCCCCTATCCCAGGCAACCTCCAGCCCATGAAGCATTCCCCACAACTCCGCTCTCATGGAAGTGCCAACACTTTTGAAGTTTTAATGTGTTACAAAATAGGGTTCAGTGTTTCTAAACCGAAGGTAAATAAATTATCTATATTTATTTTTAAAATGATATCGTTTTAAGTTAAAAATTAAAAAAATATAATGAAAAAAATTATTATAATCCTGAAATAAATTATAATTACAAAAGAATCTTAATTTTTGTTTCAAAATAACGTCATTTTGGACTAAATGTAGATAAATTATCTATATTAAATATATATAAAGCGAACCCTACAAATTATATCTTCACAACAAAACCAATTTATGCTGCAACTTAAAAAAAAGGATTAAATTAAAATATCAACTAAATTAAAAAAAAAGAAAAGAAATTTATAAAAATTGAAATCACTTTATCAATTTTTCCTTACCGTTTTATAAAATGTGTAATAAGAATGTTTATGAACTTGCTTTGGATCAACCTTTACTCTTTTTTCAAATTTTTTTTAACATTTTTTCTCTTTAATTTAATGGTAATTAGATAGGTAGTAAATTAGTAGTAAAAAATTTTGGTAGTTAGAATATCTTTCTTCCGATAATAGATGGAAAGGTTCGATCTTAAAAAGGTAGAGAGTTTTTTCTTGGTTTTTTTTTTTTTTGGTTTTTTTGTGTGTGACGTGTTTCTTGGTTTCTTAATTTACTAAAAGTTAATGTTTAAAAGTAGGGGAAGGTTATTATTACAATCTTTTTTCTTTACAATCTCTTATAATCATATCTTATCACCGTTGATTTTTGTCAATCAGCAGTTATCATTTTAGCAAATTAAACTAATTAATTAATTAATAATTTACAATAAATGATAACCGTTGATTGACGGAAATCAACGGTAATAAGATGTAGTTGGAAGAGGGTATAAAAAAAAGTTTTAAGTATAACCTTTCTATTAAAAGTATTACATTTTTGTTTAAAACAACAGAAGAAATAGTGAAAATTAAAGTACTAATAAAATTATTATTTATACGAAAATAAAATAGTGAGAATTAAGTAAATGACTTATATGGGATTTGATCACTCTTATCGTTTTATTAGAGATACAATAGTTTTCACCAAAAAAAAAAATACAATAGTAATATGTTAGGAGAAATAAAAATCGCATAAACTAACATTAAGGATTAATATTTTTTATATTACAAGAGATAAAATTATTTTTATAAATATATAAAAAATATTAATTCTATATACTTTTATACATATATAGAAAATAAAATTACCTCAGAAATTCTAATCTCATCATTATCATATCCATACGTTACATACGTAGATAATGAATTATGAAAATCCGTTTTGCACATCAACCTGTATGTATAATTAATAATATAATAATGAAAAAAGAAAATTGACAGGAAAGAATACATAACATCCGCGTGTTCCTATAAAAGAGTAAAAAATGGTGGAACGTGCAACGCGCGAAGGAATTTAATAATACAATAGTGCTTCGAAGTACAATAGAACTTTCACGAATCTCACGAGACCAATAGTCCAATATTATAATATAATATAACTGGATGCAGATCCTCTTACGTGAAAATTCACATCATCATGTCACGTGGAAAATCACAACCATATAAAGGTGAATCAATGGTAATAAAGTAAGAGAGAGAAAAATATTAAAATAGGTAATTATGAAATCATAACCATTGATTTATTTTTGTATGGTTGTGATCTTTCCACACGACTTTATCATATTTTTTTGTCATAGGATCCATTTCCAATATAATATTACATGATGAGTCCGTACCCGTCCCTTTCAATCTCGTACGTGGAAGGCGAGCATTCACAATCACAACATTACGGCCATGCGTTACCCTCAGCGGTTTTCGTTGTTTTTTTTGCATGTGTTTATTTTATTTTAATACCTCTATGTTACGAACCTTGAGGTCACCACCCAAAAGCTAGCTTAAAGAGTGGGAGTGCTCAAGGCTTCATAAACCCCACATTAGTTGTATTGGCAACCAATGTGGGACTTGTAACATTGCCACCCCATTAAGGGCCGACGTCCACGGCGGCTTTCACTCTATCGACACTGACCCGACGGTAGCCCTTTCCCCCCTTTGGGGCGGCTTCACTCACCTATCAGTATTCAGTGCCCAAAGACACCTTAATCCAGCCTATAGGTAGCCCTTTCCGTGGCCTCAACTCTCAATGAAAGCACCAATTGTTAGGAACGCAAATCCTACAAAGGAAAATCAGGGAACCGAAACAGAGAGGAAGAGAAAAAACAAGTGAAAAAGATCCTGTATATTCATCAAGTGTCTTTCTACAATCTTCTTCTAACAACATATATCCCTCTCTAACAACTTTCCAACCGTTTCCATCTATTGACACGTATACCCTCCCCACTAACAAACTCTATCAGCACACACACACACCAAACAACTTTAACAACACACACACTTACACAGCAGTAGGCTTAATGGATACCCTTATTGGGCTAATCACATGACAAAGTCTTTGGCCCAATAAGGGGCTCCCACCACTCTACATTTTATATAAGGATATAATGAAAGGGACATCCAACTATTGCATGTGGTTAGGAAAAGGGTAAAGGTCCGTTGTCACCCATTCCCCTATAGAGTTGTGACTTGTGAGTGAGTGAAAGAAAATAAAGTTCTGAGAGATCGATATACCCAAAGAAAGGGTCAAGGATTTCTATTGTGATAGATACAGGAAATCAAAGAAGTAAAAGCAAGAAACAATTAAACAAAAAACTCAATAATAATAAGTGGCTGATATGCGACAAGTTTATTCAAGTCCATCTTATTCTTGGTGGCTATTAATTCGAAACATGCATCATTCATTAAATTTTCGAAAGATAAAAAAGACTTAATGTACTATTTGTTTGTATTAGGAATTACTTTATTTTGAAGTTAAAAAATTATAGAGATAAATATAGAAAAAAAATAAGTTGTAAATAAACACGAGTTGCTTGGTAATTGGCACTTTCTCGTCTAGTACGCCAATGCCAATTGTCAAAGACTAAAAGAGTGCAGCCGGAAATATTTATAGTATTATTGTTGTATCATTTTCTCGATACAGTTATCCAATAAAAAATAAAAAAAATTGTCATATTTATATGAAAAGGAGAAAAAAAATATTTTTTTATCTAAATACCACTGAATGACATATACGAATGTATAAAAGATGATCTCGTGCACGGTGCAGCCCCACTATTTTTGTTTTCCTCTTCTCTTCTTTTTCTGTGATCCGTGTAGAATTTTTAAAGTGGACCGGATGAACATACATTGGGTGCTTCATTTTTTCATAATAGAAAATTTTTATGATATTTTTATTCATATTATTTTATTTGTCGTGATTTTTTTTTCTATTTTTGGAAAAAATATACTGTACGACAGCAAAAAAAAATATGCTCGACCCTGTGGTGGTACACACGTTCAGTCAGTGTCGGTCAAGCACGTAAAATCATTGAAGTGATGATAACTGATAACAAGCCCTGTCCCCGAAAATTTTTTATTATGCTCCTTTTATTATAAATAGAAATTTTTTTTCCATTTTTATCCCATTCTTTTTTATTTTTTCTCCTTTTATCTCTCCTTTTTTTCCATTTTAGGAAGAAATCACCATGGTGTCGGCCCACAAAAAATTTTCTTCCTGTCCCCGTCTCTTCTAGAAACCGGTTTATTATGAGCCCTGAGCATCATCTCCTTTTCCCAAAAAAGAAAGAATAAAAATTGAGAGGACATTTAGAAGAAAAAAGGGATATAAATGAAAAGAAAGTTTCCTTTTATGGTAAAGGATCATCAAATAATAGTGTGGTCCTCAAACACTTTAAAAAAATCTCTCTTCTAAATGAGTGGGGTGAGAAAAATAATTTAATCATATTTAATTGGAGAAAAGTAAAAAAGTGCATGACAAATTTTTTTTGGTGGGAAACATCTTTTGCACATAATTTCATTACGAAACATCGTCATTCAAAATATGGTAAAATTTTTTATCTACAACAAGGAAATGCCAGCGCACATATTCTTATTTTATCTGAAAATAAATTTTTGCCAATCAAATACTTTTTTTTATATTATCCGACAATAATTTTTTTTTTTAATTTTTTGGATAAACTAAATTATGTAATTCTAAATTAAAATCAAATGAATCTTTTTTCAAGCTAGAGGATTCATTTGCCAGTTTAAAGTAGATAAATAACTAAATTTTTATTTATTTTAAAACATATTATTATTTTAATTTATTAAAATGTACAATTATATATATTGTTATTTATTTTGAAAATAGTTTCATTTAAAATATATATTTTACTTAATTTACATATCTACGAACCCGAATAATCACCAATATAAGTACAATTCTTTTAAAACTATGTATTAAATAAATATTTTAAAAATAAGAATAAGTAAAACATGCTAATAATTAATTGTTTGTATTTTTAATTATTGAAACAAATTATGGCTCAATTATGATTTAATAACTATTTAATTGACTAAACTAATTAGATAAAAAATTTGGAGGTCTTTTTAATTTACTCTTTGTTTGGTTTTTAAGACATTAGATATTATCACGTTAATAATATTTTTTTAAAACCATCTATTTAATATTTATTTTCCCTAAAGATGGATGGAAATTAAATTGCAGAAACGGAAAGATAGTTTTTTGTGTCAAAAATTTCTAAGAAGAGCTTTTATTTAAGTTGTATCAATATTTTTTGTAATGAACATCATATTTTGAAATAAATAGCTTTTAAGTAATTTTTAAAGTAAAATTTTATTTAATCATCCAATAGCTTTTGGTTATGGAATATTTTCATATCCTAACAATCTAACCAAGGATCCCTTAAAGGATAATTACCCAATTATCCTAACAATATAAAATAGTAAGGCTGCTAAGGATAGAGTCTCTATCTCAACGAAAAGGAAGTTGAATCTTACTACAACTGGGAAATCTACACAAGCCCAAGACGTAACCCTTATAAATAAGAGGTTAAAGACCTCATTGTTGCGTAATCGGCAAGTGTACCGATCGTTCCAAGTAATAAAAGTGATAAATAAGATCGTCTCCACACGGATTGGAAAATAATTACTACTATAACCAGTCCTCTTAAGTTAGATGAATCGATTTGTGTTTCCACACTATGGTAACTAATTAAAATGTAAAGACTTGTTTTTAAGTTTTTCTAAAAAAGACCTAAAATAAATGAAGAAAATGTTTTTGTAGAAGAAGTGATGAAGAATACTGTAGCCAGAGTACATTCATCAATTGTTCCCAATTTTACTTTGGATTGATTCACAATACTTATCGAAATTAACAATTCAGACAAATTATCATCTTTTAGAAATAATTAGTTAGATCCCAATCCCTTGGTGATCTAACCCTTTACTTCAGTTGGAACCCTAATCCCTTAGTAATCCCGCCTGAAAATAAGCATTATGTAGATAAATCCCACGACTGCAATCCATACAAGTCTATTCCTAGAACAAGCATGGAGAGTCATCTTTATCCCCTTTCAGGATCAGTATTCCAATATTCCTATTACGAACCCTGATCCCCAAAATATCATTCCCTATTAGGTTGATCAGATCTAACGGAAATAATATCAATACGCGCAAGATAAAGATGAAATATATTAAAATCAATACATATAATGATTCAATCCTTGTAACAATTGTTCACAAAGGGATCATGCCCCTAACTACAAAAATAGATCTAGCCAATCAACATCATGATCGCTGATCTGATTTCAACATGAACTGAAAATAAAAAATAGAAGAAAAAGATTACAAGAACGGAACGATGAACGCGACGAACGCGAAGAACGCCCTCCTCCTTCAGCCGGATCTGCTCCTTTTAGGTCTTGTGGTGTATTCTGATGTGTCTTTTCTTCAAGGGTTGAGTCTCTTTTTATAAGAGACTTTGACCTAAAATGTGAAATTTGAATTTCCATCTTTTCGCGCCTCCCACGCTGACAGCACCACTCCCGCGCTGTGAGCGGGGGAGTTTCTGCCAAATTCTGCCCACCCGCGCTGATGGCGCGGATCTCGCGCTCTCAGCGCGGGACCTTCTGCCAAATTTCCTCTTCCCACGCTCAGAGCGCCATTCCCGAGCTGTGAGCGTGGGAACCTAGGTCTTCTTTGCAATGTTTTTGCCTTCTTTTATGCATCTTCCTTGATATTCAGACTTTGGATGTTTTTAATCTTTTTTCTGCCTTTCTTGCATTGATTGAGTCACTTTCTTCTTCTTTTCGTCTTGTAATTTCCTATATGCTGATCGCATATCACTCATGTACACACTTTTTGACCTATTTATAATTACTTCCAACACTGTGCACACACTCACGTCTTGGCTATAAGCCTATTGCTTGTGCGCAGTGATTGGGATATCGGCTATATGCCAAGTATACATCTGATTATGCATTGAGCGCATACCATACGGTATAACAATACGATCTTTCCAGGACCGAACATTGGCGCCGTCTTTGGGAAACCGTAAACTTCGATTCCCACCCAACTATAGTGAGCACGCAGAGCACAAGCGTAAAGCCACGGATAATCACCGCGGTAGCAAGAGAAATGCTGCCATAACCAAATCTTAATACAATGGGGCTCACCATGAAAATACGATATCATTGAAGTCGGCAACGACAGTATAAAAAATGCACACAAAGAAGCCCCGCGCCTTTTTGAGTGTGATTGTGTTGATGAGGATATGGCGAACCTTAAAAATAAAAAAGCATAAAGGGAGATCGTCGTGCAAGAAGCTCAAGAACCCCAATGCCAACGAGAATCTCCATCTCTGCAAAGTGAAGTAATCAAATTCAATTGAAGGTGAAGTAATCAATTTCATCTTCATATTTTATAAGGAAGTGACACGCTCATCCTTATGTTTAATGGTGAAATAATCAATTAATTTAAATTGATTCAGTTTATGTTAGCTTGCTCTATTATTCTGCCATTGAATATATATTATTGTCAAATAAATTTCATTTGAAAAAGTTAAAATAAAAAATGGTGCATGGCATCGATATTGATGAGAAGCATCATTGCATTGAAGATGATACATTATCAAATTAAAAGACCACGTCATAAAAAGCCGGGTTCGGATTAAAAAAGCCTCCGCGAAAGAAGCGGGGCTCAAATTAAAAGACCACGACATAAAAAGCTGGGTTCAGATAAAAAAGGCCACCAAGGGCTCCAAATTTATGAGCTCGGCCTCAACCTTGAGCTCAGCCCAACAAAAGGGCTTCAAGTTTAAAAGTTCAGCATGCCTTGAGCTTCAACTCAGCCCAGTTAAGGGCTTCAAGTTTAATAGCTCGGCCTCGGCCTTGAGCTCCAACTCAGGCCAGTGAAGGGCTTCAAGTTTAAAAGTTCGGCATTGGCTTTGAGCTCCAACTCAGCCCAGCTAATGGCTTCAAATTTATTAGCTCGGCCTCAGTCTTGAGCTCAGCCCAATGAAGGGCTTCAAGCTTAAAAGATAGGCATCAACTTTGTGCTTCAACTCGGCCTAGTTAAGAGCTTCAAGTTTAATATGTTGCTGTCCTCAGCAACAAACTATTCTACATTATAGCTTAGTCTGCCAGATGGAATACACACATACTTGTTAATTTCCAAAGCAGAATAATCATGAAAATTTAAACCACAATAAAATTGCAGCAAAAATAACTTTGTCCAATAGTGTTTGCAAAATGTAAAACTGAATTGTTTCAAGAGATTAAAAAGATGCATTAAATGACAATGAAAAAGTAAACTCAGATATCATCCATAAAATCATCAGCCTCCAAATCACCCAGGACATGATCATCAGCAGCAGTAGAAGGCATAGATGGACCCGCCTGTGAACTAGGTGGAACTTGACCCATTAATCTAGCTGTGTCAATTCCCCTGTCCAAGCACAGTCTCTCCAACATGCTCATCATGTAGTTGCTCTGGACCATCAACTGCTGAAGCAACTGAGAGTCAGCAGATGAAGGTGGTGATGAGACTGGGGCAGGTGGTGGAACAACATCGCCAGATGCTTTCCAGATAGCTTGCCTTCTGGACTCCTTCTGCATATCATTATAATGGTTTTGTGTTAGATCTGTTTTTGTCTTTACATCTCTTGGCTCATCATCTGGTATTTCCACCCCTGCTTGGATGCAAAGCTGCTCAATGAGTGAGCAGTGAGCCAAACTAACATCTAATCTCCCATGAGTAATGATATGGACTATTCTATCAGACAGAATAGCCCCAATATGCAGATTGTAATCCCCTAGCAGAGTGTACAGCAGCACCGCCCTTTCCACATTGACATCACTTAAATTTGTAGAAGCTATGATGGTGGAATTGATGAATGAGTGCCAGAAAATTGCCTCTTCATTGAGGTCCAGCCTATCCAATTTTTCTGGCACTTCTGGCTGTCCTTGTTTGGGTTTCCAGGCGGAATGCGGCTGAGTGATGCCCTCCCGAATGGTTGTAGCCAAAGCAGGCATATCTTCTTTATACAATCCTTCAACAGTCTGCATCCTGTTGAATGTGTCTGTAAAGAAACAAGATTGGGTTGCTTCCCAAGAGGTGTTCAGTAACCTCTCTATCTGGAAGGCTGTAAAAGACACTTCTTTTCCTCTTACCCAGCTTTTTCTTATTCTGTCCACTGTTTCTTTGTCAGCATTTGCGCAGAATTCGCGCAAAATGGTACTCCCGCGCTCACAGCGCGGGTTTCACGCTGTGAGCGCGGTTCTTACTGGCCTTTTTCAACATCCCGCGCTCTCAGCGCGGGACTCACTGCCTTTTTCTTATAATCCACGCTGCTAGCGTGGGAACCACGCTATGAGCGTGGACTTGGCAACTTATTTTTTTACTTTTAACACCTAAAAATTTAAATGCAAGCATCTAATTTAAGAAATTTGAAAAATTATCCACTGGGTTGCCTCCCAGCAAGCGCTTGTTTTAACGTCACGAGCCTGACTGGAACCATGATTAATCAGGTGAAGTTAAAAAGACATAAATTGTCTCTATTCACAGGTTCTCCATAGTAGAACTTGAGCCGATTTCCATTTACCTTAAAGGGTCTCTCAGCATCCAGAGGAGAGATCTCAATGGTACCATATGGAAATACATTTTTCACTACAAAGGGACCAGACCAACGAGATTTAAGTTTACCTGGAAAAAAAATCAGTCGAGAGTTGTACAATAATACCTGTTGACCAGGTGCAAACTCTTTGTGCTTGATCTTGCTATCAGCCAATTGGAGAGATACCTCGGTAGGCTTCAATTCCTCAATCCCCAATGATTTGTATACTGAAAAGGGCATTAGATTAATGCTAGCCCCTAGATCACATAAAGCTTTCACAATGACAATATCACCAATAGCAATATGGATATTAAAACTCCCTGGATCACTAAGCTTATCCGGAATTTTCTGCTGCATAAAAGCACTACACTCTTCAGTGAGTGTTACAGTTTGGCATTCATGCAGTTTTTGTTTCCTGGATAAAAGATCTTTCATGAATTTTGCATAACCCGGCATATTTGCTAGGGCTTCAGCAAAAGGAATGTTGATATGTAGTTTCTTGAAAATGTCCAAGAATCTATCATAATGTTTGTTGTAGGCACCCTTCTTGAATCTTTCTGGATAGGGTGCCTTAGACATAACATATTCGTGGCTTAACTCATGCTTTTTCTTTGCCACAACTGGTTGTTCTTCAACCTACTCTTGTTCAATCAAGACTTCTTTTTCTTTTTCTTTTTCAATTACCTCAATCTCTGGTTCAATTGCTTCCTTATTCTGTTCCTCTTTCCCTTTGTTGTATCTTCCAAATTCACCGGTGGTTTTGTTAGAACTGTCAATATCTTACCACTTCTTGTTGTAATAGCCATACAGTCATCCTTTGGATTAATGACTGTGTTGCTTGGAAAGGTACCTGGAATTCTTTCTGAAAACTGCTTGGCTAGCTGGCCTATCTGATTCTCCAGGTTTTTTATGGAAGCATTTGTGTTTTTATTGTTGGCTCTTGTTTCTTCCATGAAAGCATTGGTATGTTGAGCCATATCATTAGAAGCCTTAGCCATTTGAGCAAAAGCTTTTTCCCACTCAGCTGGCTCTTTTTGCTGATTCTGTGAAGATTGAGCATAATTATTGTTAGCTTTAAAATTCATACCTAATCCTTGAGTCCTCCGCTGAAAGTTGTTGTTACCACCAGGGAAATTTTGATTTCGCTGGAAGTTTTGTTGTTGTTGTTGAGGACGTTGATCGTACCAGATTCCATTCACCTGTAATTGTTGAAGTGAATCTTCGGATGATAAATTCGGACACTCACTGGATTCATGACTTTCTTGACATTGGTCACAAACCAGAGGAGTTGTTTGAACCTTTGACACTTGAAACTTGTCAAATTTCTCACTTAAACTATCAAACTTTTTAGATAATGATATTACATCACTATCTGCTGGTTTTGTTGCTGCTCTTTGTGTGGGAGCTAGCACACTTTCATTTTCATTTCTTGCAAGCTTTTTGATCAACTCATTAGCCTGCTCAGATGTGCTTTCCCTAATAGAACCTCCAGCGGCACTATTTATTATCATCCTTGTTTCAGGGGTGATTCCATTGAAGAATATCACCACTTTTCTGTCATCATCTCCTTCGTAATGTGCACATTTCCTGTTTAGTTCCTGGAATCTGTTCCATGTTGCACAGAGTGATTCTCCTTCCAGCTGGCGAAAGTTTGTAATTTCATTCACCAGCTGATTATATTTTTCCATGGAGAAGAAATGATCAAAGAATTTGCTGGACAAATCTTCCCATTTAAGGATGCTGTTTGCTGGCTGTCGTTCAATCCACCTCAATGCTTTTCCCTTAACAGCAAAAGGGAACAACCGGAGCCTGATAGCATCTGTAGATACTCCATTGTGTTTGGTTGTATCACAGACCATCAGGAATCGGTCTATAAACTCATGAGGGTCTTCATCATCAGCACCAAAAAATTGAACCCTTTCCACCAAAGAAATTAATGAGTGTTTGAGTTCAAAATTGTTGGCCTCCACATTTGGTCTTACTATGCTTGAATTGGCCCTATTGAATACTGGAGTTAGAATTGTATTCAACAGTCTTGGAGGTTGATTGTTGGCATTTCCTCCTCGTCCATGACCAGCATTGTTGTTTTCTGCCATCTCTTGAATTGGTTGTAAAAGTATGTGCTTCAAATCTTCCCAAATGATTTGTCTAGCAGCCTTCCTTAGTTGTTTTTCTGTCCTTGTAATTTCAGAATCTATTACAAATTCTTTAGGCGGAAGTCTACCTCGCATAAAAATTAGAGAAAATTATTAGTAGCACCTGAACAACACAAAACAAGATAAAAAGAATAAAGAATAAAAATCTAATCTCAAGAATCTACGGTTATTTGTAATATTGAAAACACAATCCCCGGCAACGGCGCCAAAAACTTGTTGCGTATTCGGCAAGTGTACCGATCGTTCCAAGTAATAAAAGTGATAAATAAGATCGTCTCCACAGGGATTGGAAAACAATTACTACTATAACCAGTCCTCTTAAATAGATGAATCTATTTGTGTTTCCACACTATGGTAACTAATTAAAATGTAAAGACTTGATTTTAGGTTTTTCTGAAAAAGACTTAAAATAAATGAAGAAAATGTTTTTGTAGAAGAAGTCATGAAGAATACTGTAGCCAGAGTACATTCACCAATTGTTCCCAATTTTACTTTGAATTGATTCACAATACTTATCGAAATTAACAATTCAGACAAATTATCATCTTTTAGAAATAATTAGTTAGATCCCAATCCCTTGGTGATCTAACCCTTTACTTCAGTTGGAACCCTAATCCCTTAGTAATCCCGCCTGAAAATAAGCATTATGTAGATAAATCTCATGACTGCAATCCATACAAATCTATTCCTAGAACAAGCATGGAGAGTCATCTTTATCCCCTTTCAGGATCAGTATTCCAATATTCTTATTGCGAACCCTGATCCCCAAAATATCATTCCCTATTAGGTTGATCAGATCTAACAGAAATAATATCAATACGCGCAAGATAAAGATGAAATATATTAAAATCAATACATATAATGATTCAATCCTTGTAACAATTGTTCACAAAGGGATCATGCCCCTGACTACAGAAATAGATCTAGCCAATCAACATCATGATCGCTGATCTGATTTCAGCATGAACTGAAAATAAAAAATAGAAGAAAAAGATTACAAGAACGGAACGACGAACGCGAAGAACGCCCTCCTCCTTCAGCCGGATCTGCTCCTTTTAGGTCTTGTGGTGTATTCTGATGTGTCTTTTCTTCAAGGGTTGAGTCTCTTTTTATAAGAGACTTTGACCTAAAATGTGAAATTTGAATTTCCATCTTTTCGTGCCTCCCACGCTGACAGCACCACTCCCGCGCTGTGAGCGGGGGAGTTTCTGCCAAATTCTGCCCACCCGCGCTGATGGCGCGGATCTCGCGCTCTCAGCGCGGGACCTTCTGCCAAATTTCCTCTTCCCACGCTCAGAGCACCATTCCCGAGCTGTGAGCGTGGGAACCTAGGTCTTCTTTGCAATGTTTTTGCCTTCTTTTATGCATCTTCCTTGATATTCAGACTTTGGATGTTTTTAATCTTTTTTTCTGCCTTTCTTGCATTGATTGAGTCACTTTCTTATTCTTTTCGTCTTGTAATTTCCTATATGCTGATCGCATATCACTCATGTACACACTTTTTGACCTATTTATAATTACTTCCAACACTGTGCACACACTCACGTCTTGGCTATAAGCCTATTGCTTGTGCGCAGTGATTGGGATATCGGCTATAAGCCAAGTATACATCTGATTATGCATTGAGCGCATACCATACGGTATAACAATACGATCTTTCCAGGACCGAACATTGGCGCCGTCTTTGGGAAACCGTAAACTTCAATTCCCACCCAACTATAGTGAGCACACAGAGCACAAGCGTAAAGCCACGGATAATCACCGCGGTAGCAAGAGAAGTGCTGCCATAACCAAATCTTAATACAATGGGGCTCACCATGAAAATACGATATCATTGAAGTCGGCAACGACAGTATAAAAAAATGCACACAAAGAAGCCCCGCGCCTTTTTGAGCGTGATTGTGTTGATGAGGATATGGCGAACCTTAAAAATAAAAAAGCATAAAGGGAGATCGTTGTGCAAGAAGCTCAAGAACCCCAATGCCAACGAGAATCTCCATCTCTGCAAAGTGAAGTAATCAAATTCAATTGAAGGTGAAGTAATCAATTTCATCTTCATATTTTATAAGGAAGCGACACGCTCATCCTTATGTTTAATGGTGAAATAATCAATTAATTTAAATTGATTCAGTTTATGTTAGCTTGCTCTATTGTTCTACCATTGAATATATATTATTGTCAAATAACTTTCATTTGAAAAAGTTAAAATAAAAAGTGGTGCATGGCATCGATATTGATGAGAAGCATCATTGCATTGAAGATGATACATTATCAAATTAAAAGACGACGTCATAAAAAGCCGGGTTCGGATTAAAAAAGCCTCCGCGAAAGAAGCGGGGCTCAAATTAAAAGACCACGACATAAAAAGCCGGGTTCAGATAAAAAAGGCCACCAAGGGCTCTAAATTTAAGAGCTCGGCCTCAACCTTGAGCTCAGCCCAACGAAAGGGCTTCAAGTTTAAAAGTTCAGCATGCCTTGAGCTTCAACTCAGCCCAGTTAAGGGCTTCAAGTTTAATAGCTCGGCCTCGGCCTTGAGCTCCAACTCAGCCCAGTGAAGGGCTTCAAGTTTAAAAGTTCGGCATTGGCTTTGAGCTCCAACTCAGCCCAGCTAATGGCTTCAAATTTATTAGCTCGGTCTCAGTCTTGAGCTCAGCCCAATGAAGGGCTTCAAGCTTAAAAGATAGGCATCAACTTTGTGCTTCAACTCAGCCTAGTTAAGAGCTTCAAGTTTAATAACTCGGCCTCAAATTAAAGATCCACTGCAAATGAAGCAGGGTTCAAAATAAGAAAACCATGACGTAAGAAGCCGAGTTCAGATAAAAAGGCCACCGCTAATTAAGCGTGGCTCAAAGTAAAAAGCCACGGTATGCGAAGCTGGGCTCAAACAAAATATGGTGAAAGTCAATGCCAGAAATATAAAGCGACTATGGCCTAGTCACAAATACAAAAGCCACAATATGATAAGCAGAGTTCAAGAAGGTGAATACAACCTTCGCAAACAAGACTGGCAAAAAGTCTAGTCCAACAGTAAAGCCACGGTACTTAAGCCGGGCTAAAATCAGAAAGGCAACGATATTGCCTTCAAAAGTGTAGACAAGGCAAAAGCCAAGTCAATTTAAAGAAAGTCACGGTATGTGAAGCTGGGCTCAAAATGAAGAAGGTAGAAAACTTCCCTAATAACTTAAGACTACAACAACAAAGCCAAGTCATTAAGGTTTTGGCCACCAAGGCCTAACAAGCTGGCCTCAAATTAAAAAGTCATTGCGAATGAAGCGGGGGTCAAAGTAAAAGTCACGGTAGGCGAACTCCTCCTTCAAGAATCCAAGACTATGGCAAAAGAAGCCAAGTCCGTCAAAAATAAGAGAAGTCATGGTATTCTAAATCGGACTAATCATTCAAAAAGGCACGAAAGACCTTCCCAAAATTAAGATGTAGGCAGCAACCCAAATCCAAAAGGGGAAAGTCGTAGTAAGAAAATCCGTGCCCCGTAAAGTACAATACACCTTTGCAAAAGGGTCAAATCCACGCTAATAGAGATCTCGGTATGCGAAACCGAGCCAAATCCGGAACCATGACATTTAAAGCCAGGTAGTGCAAAGTCGGGTTAATTGTTAAGGAGGCACGAAATGCCGTCCTAAAACTTAGGAGAACGCCTATATAAAAGATTGACAATAAGCCTAGTTAAGACTAAAGAGCCTTAGCAAGAGAAGCTAAGATAAAAGTCAAAAAAAAGGCAAACACCGCCTCACCACTCAGAGACTTCAAGAGGAAAGAAGCCAATATAAAAAGCTAAACCAAGAAGAGGTAGTCGCACCAGATCCAAGGCAGGATCATAGTACCTCGGTAGGGTTGACCTGTCAATCAAACTTAGGCACCCCAGCAGTCCGAGCTTCCGAACTGCCGGGCTGGGGGCAACTGTTAAGGAATATTTCCATATCCTAACCACCTACCCAAGGATCCCTTAAAGGATAATTACCCAATTATCCTAACAATATTAAACAGTAAGCTGCTAAGGATATAGTCCCTATATCAACAGGATGAAAGTTGAATCTTACTACAACTGGGAGATCTACACACGCCCAAGAGGTAACCCTTATAAATAAGAGATTAAAGACCCCAGGTACACACTTTTTGACCTATTTACAGTTACTGCCAACACTGTGCACACACCCACGTCTTGGCCATAAGCCTATTACTTGTGCGTAGTGATTAGGACATTGGCTATAAGCCAAGTATACATCTGATTATACATTATCTCTGAGCGCATACCATACGGTATAGCAATACGGTATTTCCAGGACCGAACACTTTTAACTTTTTTTTTTTTTTTTTTGCTTTAACTTAAAATGGTTTTTACCTTAAAAAATGCCAAACAGGATTTTTTAAAAATTCAGCTATTATTTTATCTAACCTTTATTTTATTTTATTTTTTGTTTCAGATGTCGTTATTCCTTCGGTACATTCTATGACCAAAAACTTCCGTGTAACAAATCGAGATTGTGTTACTGTTTGGGTCTGAACTTTGAGCATATCTAGATCTTAATAAAGGAATTTGTACTCTTTTATTAAAAATAAGAAAAAAATAATTTAAGTGACAATAATCATAAAATAATGGATAAAAAGAAAACAGTTAATTGTATTATTTTTCTCAAATTTAATAAAAGATGTATCAAACTTCCATACACAAGTATTGAATATATTTTCCTGAACATTAGTGCATTTGCGACCCCTCATTAATTATTATTGGGCAAGTTAATTGAACAAAAAATAATTTTTAAGCAACTAATCATTTTAACTATTATCTTACTCAAACCATTATGATTAGTGTTATGTTATGGTATTAATGTTTATCATGTTAGAGGAGAAAAATTTTATTTTCCATATATATATATATATATATATATATATATATAGGGGCAGAATATTCTTACACTGATGTAAGAGTTAGAAGTCTTACACTCAATCTTGACCATTGATCCACTTGTATCTAATGGCTCACATTTCTAAAAAAATTGAACCCTTAGATATAAATGGAATCAACGGACAATATTGAGAGTGTAACTTACACTGGTGTAAAATGATCCTGACCTATATATATAAAGAATTTCTCCGGTCAATGAAGATAAGTTATCTCCTGTTAGCTCAAAACGACATCGTTTTGGAGCCAAAATCAAGGTATTTTTATAATCATTATCTAAGGTTTTAGGTTTAAGGGAAAAATGCTTATCCTTTTAAATGACATAATTTGTATCATTTTACTCTCACAAAGACCCACACCTTTATTTTATTTTTTTGATCCACTATCTCTTTTATCTATCTCTTTCTCTAATTTAAAATGATATAATTTTACATCCTTTAAAATGACACACACTTTTCTAGGGGGCGTTTGGTAGAGGAGAAATTTTTTGATGTCTGGGAATCATGACTACCAGGAATATGATAGGAAAGTGAATTATCCAGGAATGTTATAAAAAAGTTGTTTGGTATGCGAAAATATTACTGGATTTGTTGGTTAAGTTTACTGAGTCTTTGTTTGGATGATTGTGGAATATTAATGGGAATGTGAGGTTAATTTACAAAAATAACCTCACATTCACTTTATTTTTTTTTAATATACAGAGAAGAATCATCGTTGTTTTGTTTTCGCCAACCTTCTTTCAAGGCAAGCTGCGTCTTTTCTTATCTACCCTCTTGCTCTGCTTATTGGCATTAGCTTCAATTTATTTTTGAAAAAATGATAATGAAAGTTTTATTTTTCAAAGAGAAACAATGGATCTCCCAAGAGAGAGAACTATACATGGCGGTCTGTCTTGCCGCCCTCGCCGCTCCTTCGTTGTCAGTTGTCTTGCCGCAGTCGATGCTCTTGCCTTCGTTGCCGGTCTGCTTATGGATTTTCTCTTTTTCTTTTGTGGATTTTTACACTTCTTCATCTATAGATCTCCCAAAAGTAGAGTGAAAGGGAGCACCAAAATGCAGACACGTTCTGCAGATGAAGGGCACATTTGTCCTAAAAAAATTGTGTCCAAATCCCTACACCCAGTGATCAAGAAATACCACCCATTCAGAGGTATTTTGAGAAGGAGAAATGATTCACAATTTGTACATGAAACGAAATGCAAGGCAACTTGGATGGCCTGGAAAATATTGTGAAAACTCCTACCAAACATGGGTATATATAAATCCCACTTTCACTTTCCTATCATTCCTAAAAAATTACTCCTACCAAACAGCACCTTAAATTTAATTGTGATATTTCAAGCTCACTTATTATTATTATTCACTTGGTCAATGATATCTCTCCATTACAAGCTCTTTCTACACGGCCCAACAGAAGAAGAACTAAAGAGCTTATATTTATTAGTCATGTAATTTATCCAATATTCTAAGATCTTTAGGTGCAATT
The DNA here is from genome assembly GCA_032173675.1 of Gastrolobium villosum. Lineage (NCBI taxonomy): Eukaryota > Viridiplantae > Streptophyta > Magnoliopsida > Fabales > Fabaceae > Gastrolobium > Gastrolobium villosum. The sequence continues at coordinate 339,798 of JAVKPL010009076.1, read as the reverse complement.
TATCAAGACAATAAATGAATCAATACCAGCTTCATGCTTCAACGTATAATCTGCAAGTATCTCATATATCACACAAGTATTTTTAAATTAAGGTAAAATATTAAAAAAATATTATGAAGGAGAAAAACCATTAAAATATTTTAAATTATAAAGGAGATATGCATTATAATTCATCTGTTACAAAATAAAAATAAAAATTAAAAAAATAAAATTATAAAGGAGACATGTATACTTAGTTTAAATTTAGAAAAAAAGATAAGTTAATGACATGTATCATTCCTTAAAGAAGAATAAACCAAGAGGTTTAATGAAGGGCAATCTATTGAGAAAGAAGAGACAAGATAAGAGATTGAGAGAATTTGAGAGAGAAGAATTGTGATCAATTGTTCTATGCTTTCATTGATCTTTTCTAAGATATTTATAACAAAACAAATAACAAACAAAAATAACAAACTGAAGATAATAGCAAATCCTAGCACAACTAACTAACAAAATGCATGGAATTATTAAAATAGATTTAAGGACTCCTAGATAATAAAGCAGTTAAATATAATCTTTTAGATGGGCTGGTGGTCTAGGCATGCGTTTGGGCCTTGCATGAATTGGGCCCGCTACACTCCCTTGCCCATCAGAAGAGTGCTTGTCCTCAAGCCCAATCTCCTCCGTCGCTGGGCTGGTCCATTGCCTTTCATCAGTAACCTGATCAACGATGGATATTGTAGGTAGAGGATGTTGTGGATCAGGTTGAGGTGGAGCTACGTGATTGGTCTGAAATCCATCCTTTGAAACCGGATTGGCCCGTACAGGAGTAGCTGCAGTGCTACTGATAGCCTTCCAATGTGACGCGTCGTGCAGTGTGCGCGCCTGGCCTCGTGCAGTGGAGTGGTTGGGGGCAGGATCTGCAGCGTTATTGATGGCCTCCCCCTGCGAATCTTCGTGCAGTGTGCGCGCCTGACTTTGGGCAGTGGAGTGGGTGGGTGCAATAATGTCATGGGCGGCTGAGTGGTTGGGGGTCATTATTTCGTGGGCGGCTGAGTGGGTTGGAGCATTAAATGGTTGTTGAATGTTGAAAGGGGCATGGAGCTCCCTTTGTTGTGTATCCTCCTCAACCCTTTTTTCTTTCCTTTTGTTGCGCGAATAGAGTTCTTCTTCCCCAACCCTTTTTCCCTTCTTTGTGTCGCGCGAGTAGTGCGCCTCTTCCCCATCCTCTCTTCCTTCCCTTGTGTCGCGTGGAGAGACCTCTCCGTTCCAGGTTTCGAGTGCGTCTTCGTCTTCCCAAGTGGCTGCCTCCTGTGGTAACTGGGACCATTGTACCAGGAGCTGTTTGTGGGGTTTACCTTGACGCCAAATGGTCCGGGTGGCTAGGATGGCACTTGGTGTGTGTTCCAACTCACTTGGTTCAACCGCGAGTGGGAATGTGGGAGCTGGTCTATCCGGTCGAAGGTGAAACGGTCGTAGCAGTGATATATGGAACACCGGATGTACCTTCGCTTCTGGTGGTAGAAGTAAACGGTAAGCCACGTTACCAATCTTTTCTAATACTTTGTAAGGTCCAAAAAACCTTGGCGCTAACTTGTGTGATGACCTGTTTCGCAGGGAAAGCTGACGATAAGGCTGGAGACGAAGGAGTACTAAATCTCCAGGTTGAAAGGTAAAGTCTTGCCTTTTTTTGTCAGCTTGTGTTTTCATGGACTGCTGTGCTTTCTTTAAATGCTCCCGAAGAGTTTTCAGGATTGCCATGCGTTGACTGAGTGTGGAATCCACAGCTTCCAAGGGTGACATGCCCAACGAGTATCGCAAGGAGCACGGAGGTGGTTTGCCATATGTTGCTTCGAATGGGGAGGTTCCGATGCTGCGATTGTAGGCTGTATTGTAGTGATACTCGGCGAAAGGTAAGAATTTTAACCATTCCGTCTGTTTTTCGAATGTATAAGCCCTGAGATACTGTTCTAACGTCCTGTTGACCCTCTCCGTTTGGCCATCCGTCTGTGGGTGGTATGCAGAGCTGTAGCGGAGCTGTGTTCCCTGGAGTTGAAACAGAGCCTTCCAGAAGGCACTGATAAAAATTGGGTCGCGGTCGCTGATAATGGACTTGGGTGGTCCATGCAACTTGCCGACGTTATCCCAGAAGGCTTGTGCGACTTTGGTTGCTGTGTAAGAGCTTGGCAATGGAATAAAATGAGCACCTTTGGTCAGTCGATCGACGACGACGAGAATAACAGAGCTTCCTTGAATCAGTGGCAAATGGGTGATGAAGTCCATGGTGAGTTCGGACCAGATTTCCTTGGGTGTTTCAAGCGGTTGTAACAACCCATACGGTGAGTGGTTTATGGATTTCACCCTTTGGCATATTTCACAATACTTTACAAACTCCTGAACATCGTGTCTTACTGTTTTCCATGTATAAAACGTGCACACGCGGGAAAGAGTACGACGGACCCCAGCATGTCCTCCTATAGGCGAGGAATGGAACTCTTGCAGCAATTTGGGAATCAGCGAAGACTGTGCCGGAATAAAGATGTGGCTTTTATGTAGTAGCAATCCATTTTGAACATCCCAGTCCCCTTTTTTGTCTTTGGATGATTGTAATTCCCTTATTATTTTGCTGGCATAGGGATCTTTGTGTAGCTCGGTCTGTAATATGGATAAATATTGAGTGCGTGGTGTAGATAGCGAAGTGAGGTGCGCTGATGGGGATTCCATATCCCCTTGTAGCTGGCGGGATAAACCATCCGCCGCCGCGTTAGTAATTCCTGATTTAAAAGTGATTGTATAATTATACCCCAACAATTTGGCTAAAAATTGTTGCTGCTCCGGTGTCTGTATCACTTGATTCATCAGGTGGTGCAAACTCTTATGGTCCGTTCGTATGATGAAACTGGATCCTAAGAGGTATTGACGCCATTTGCCCACGGCCGCCGTAATAGCATACATTTCCCGTACATAAGTTGACTGTGATTGCATGCGTGGGGAAAGTTTTTTGCTAAAATATGCTACTGCCTTGCCGTCTTGGAGCAACACCGCTCCGATACCCGTACCTGAGGCATCGGTTTCGAGGATAAATTGTTTCTGAAAATTTGGCAGCGTGAGAATCGGTGCTTCAGTAAGACACTTTTTTAAATTGATAAAGGCCTTGTTAGCTTCCTCTGTCCAATAGAATTTCCCCTTGGTCAGGAGATCGGTGATTGGGGAAGCTATTTTTGCATACCCTTTAATAAATTTGCGATAGTAACCCGAAAGCCCGAGGAATGCTCGCACTTGAGTGACCGTAGTCGGAATAGGCCAGTCAGAAACAGCCATAACCTTATCCGGATCAGGGGAAACGCCCGCGCTAGATACAATGTGTCCTAAGAAATGAATAGATGATGTAGCAAACGAGCATTTAGAGAGTTTCGCATACAATTTGTGTTTTCGCAATATGTCTAGGACCTGACATAAATGGGTGACGTGTGTTTGTAACGTAGGGCTGAACACTAAAATGTCATCAAAGAAGATGACCACACAACGTCTGAGGAGGGGTGCGAAAACATCATTCATGGTAGCCTGAAAGGTGGAGGGAGCGTTGGACAGTCCAAAGGGTAGAACCAGAAATTCAAAGTGACCGTGGTGTGTCCGGAATGCTGTCTTATGAATATCCTCTGAGTGCATACGAATTTGATGGTAACCCGAGCGGAGATCAAGTTTGGAGAATATTGTGGCTCCGTGGAGTTCGTCCAACAACTCGTCGACGGTTGGAATAGGGAAGTGATCTCGCACAGTGATTGCATTTAAGGCTCTGTAGTCCACACAAAAACGCCAAGTACCATCTTTCTTTTTTACCAGTAAAACAGGGGAGCTAAAAGGGGATTGGCTAGGACGAATAATGCCGGATGAGAGCATTTCATTACATAATTTTTCAATCTCACTCTTTTGGAAATGTGGGTAACGGTAGGGGCGAACTTGGATCGGCTTTGTGTTAGGAAGTAAATGGATGTGGTGGTTATGTGGACGATGGGGGGGTAAGGTGCTGGGAATGGTGAACACGTCATTGTAGGTGGAGAGTAGTGTGTGAATATCGGGTATGGTGTGGTGGGGTTTCGTGTCATGTATTTGTGGTGGGTTAGGTGGCTTGGGTTGTGAGTGGGTAAAACACATAAGACAAGAAGTGTAGGCATCGGCGGCCATAAGTTTGTTTAACTTAGCCGAGGATATAAGGATGGGGTTATCAGGTTGGTGTCCGTGAAGTTGAATTTGGGTTCCCTGGTGGTCAAATGTCATGATTAATTGGCTGTAATCAGTGAGAATGGGTCCCAAAGTGCTCAGCCATTGAACCCCGAGAACGATATCTGCACCCTTTAATTCCAAAGCATAGAAATCCATGTAGAATGTGTGGGATTGCATTACGATTGGTACTTCCTTGCAATACGCCTGGCATTTAAGTCCCTCACCATTGCCGACCTGCACCGTAAATGGTTCTAAAGTCTGCAAAACCAGTCCCAAATAAGTTGCCATTTTATGAGTGATAAAATTGTGAGTGCTGCCTCCGTCAATTAAAACTTGGACTTGTTTGCCAAATATCGTTCCCGTCAAACGAAAAGAACGTGGTGAATAATGGCCAAATAGAGCGTTCAAACTGATTTCAGAAAAAGAATTAGAAATCTTATCTTGAAATTGAGATTCTAATGATTCCTCTGAGGCAGACGGAGGGGGTTCTTCTTCGGTGCCGTCAAAATAAAGCAAGGTTGCCTTACCTTTGCATTTGTGGCCAAACACGTATTTTTCGTCACAACTATAGCAAAGCCCTTTTTCTCTTTTCTGTTGGATTTCTTCTGGTGAGAGTCGCTTGATAGAGAGCGGGGATGTGTTGGCTGGATATTTGGTGATGTGGGATGGAGTGGCTGAAGTACTGGCTGGTAACGGTGGACGTGGGGTCCACTGTCGTTGGGTGCGATACCCTGTATGGGAATCTGTATGCTGGTCTTCATATATTTTGGCTAGTGAAAATGCAGCATGGATATCTAGAGGGCGTTGAATTAAGACTTGGCTCCGAATGTTTGGTTTGAGACCGGCCACAAACAAGGCTCTTTTAAGTGTTTGTGAAAGGCCAGGTACCCTGCTGGCCATGACTTCGAAGTTAGCCTGAAAGTCGCTGACCGTGGTTTGTTGGCGGAGGTTGGCAAGACATACTGCCGGATCTTCAAACTCCGATGGTCCAAACCGTCTTTGTGCCGCCACCACGAAGGCTGGCCAATTTGGAATTAACCCATCGTTAAAAAGTCCTTGGAACCAAGAGTTGGCTGGCTTGTCAAGGTTGAACGAAGCAACTAGTACTCGTTCTGCTTCCGGTATGTGATAGAAATCAAAATAGCGATTGGCATGGAAAATCCAATCAGTGGGATCGCCATCTGCAAACCTGGGAAAAGTGATTTTTGTTGGTTGTGTGCGGTTATTGCCAGCGTTTGGTTGAGATTGGAATGGGCCGGAACCAAGAACCCCCGAACCGTTGGACTGATTGTCAAGAATTCGATTGATATCTTGTCGGAGCAACGTAAATTGTTGGTTTTGCTGTGTTTGTGATTGCAGCAATTTGGCTTGTGAGTCCTGTAATGCCAAGTGTTGTTGCTCACGAACGAGTTCGGCTGCCGTTAGTTGTTTCTCAAGGGTTTCGATGCGTTGAGTCATTTCACGCATGCGTGTGTTCTCTGCCATTGGGGAGGGAGATCAGATGAAAGCACCAATGAAGGGCAATCTATTGAGAAAGAAGAGACAAGATAAGAGATTGAGAGAATTTGAGAGAGAAGAATTGTGATCAATTGTTCTATGCTTTCATTGATCTTTTCTAAGATATTTATAACAAAACAAATAACAAACAAAAATAACAAACTGAAGATAATAGCAAATCCTAGCACAACTAACTAACAAAATGCATGGAATTATTAAAATAGATTTAAGGACTCCTAGATAATAAAGCAGTTAAATATAATCTTTTAGATGGGCTGGTGGTCTAGGCATGCGTTTGGGCCTTGCATGAATTGGGCCCGCTACATTTAATTACTCTCGACTCAAAGAGAATAATATATAGGAATAAATGATTGATGAAGATGAAGTGATCATGTTAGCGCATACAAATTTTAAAAGGAAAAATTTCAAGTTTTGCCATTATAGACTCATTGATTCTATTTTTGACATTGGTTGGCATATTGTAAAAATATTTATGGTTACTACCTACGCATATAACTGTTTCTCATAGCAATGCTTCAATACCAACAGTCACAAATTACGGTAGAGTATTGGGAGGAAATGAGTGTTTTATACACATTCGGTAGCCTGGGAAAAAGAGCACAAAGATGTTTCATTTATTTCTTATTATTTATGATGGTTGGTAATTTGGGTTTGTTGAATGAAAAAGAAAATGTTATTGTAATCAGGAAGTGTATTAAGAAAAAACGAAAATCAGTATTGATTAATAACGACAATTCTTATTATTAAATGTTAACTCAATCTATGATTAATTCTGTATTAAATCAGCTTACAAAAAAAAAAAAATTCTGTATTAAATCAAAGGTTCAAATGTACCCCACATGTGCTGTGTGCAAAGTAACAGATAAATGTTGAAAGTTCAATCTTCTTACCAACGTGCGAAATGAGATTAATTTAAGGGCTTTATTAGTCTTATGCCATAGGAGAGAGCTCTCTCATATCATAGAGATAGTCATATGTGGGACCTATCATTTATAGAAAAAATAAAAAATAAATAAAAAAGTAACAAAAAATTGATGTATGTGTAATAGAGAAAAATACTCTCCTACAACATAAGAGTATATTTTCCATTAATTTAAACAACGAATCTTCTATCTGGAGCTATGTGGAGAACACATGCATGGGTCTTGTCGAGTTAACGTCAATCTTTAGAGTAATTATATATCTCATGGTCAAATCTATGGATGCACGACACGTGTTGGTGGGGCTTCTTGCAATGATTTATATATTCTAATTCTCAATGCTTGATGCATCAGAATTCAGAAGGCTCCCTCGATCACTTGTGTCATGACTCATGACTCCTTTTACACAATTACATATCCAAAAATAGCCATATATATCATGTATCCATATTAGAATTTTTAGTAATACAAAAGCAAAGGTAACTGAATTTTGTAATAATACTATAAGAATATTTTTTTAAAAATAATAATAATTAAAGCTATTGAATTGTATAGGAAAATGGTATATTTATAAGTTTTTTTGTTTACAAACTACAATATATCTGACCTGCAATATAATCTTGAGTAGAGTATTACCGTTCAGACATAATGTAATTTATAAAAAAAAAATTATAAATGGATCGTTCCCAATTTCTTTTTTTTAATTATGTACGCTGGTGTTTATAAATTAACATCAATGCTCCTATATACTAGGGGTGGCAATTTAAGACACGACCCGCCAACCCAACCCGGACCAGACACGAAATTTTCGTGTTCGGGTCAACCCGTTTAATAAATGGGTCGTGTTCGGGTTGGAAAAATATAACACGACAATATTCGTGTCGGGTCACGGGTCAACCCGTGAACCCGCTCTGACCCGCAAATATAATTTTATTTTTTATTTTTTCAAGGTTATTATGGTAATTTTATTGAATGATATAAAAAAAAATATACACTCTAGGTTTCTTTTTATTGAAGATTTTTTTTTTGTTATATTGCAATCAGATTTGGTGCTTTTTTGGGGCGAGTCGTGTAATAAACGGATCACACTTATATTATAAGAATTTTCGGGTCGTGTCGTGTCAACCCGCAGAAAAAGTGGGTCGTGTTCGGGTTGAGAATTTTGACACTAATAATTAATCGGGTCGTGTTCGGGTTGAATCTATTCGTGTTCGTGTCAGACACAGGTCGACCCGAACCCGACCCACGAACACGATTTGCCACCCCTACTATATACTAATACTGGTAAACAATATTCCTATAAACAATGTACCAAAAAAATACTGGTAAACATGACAGTAGTTAAACACAAACTAGAGATAGTGCTCTTATTATATAATTACGAACCAGAACCAGAAAGGATTCAAATACAGCACTTAAACACACACACGAGATAATTTAAAACACTGATAAAGATGCATGTAGGATTTGGATTCCTACTCTTAATATACAATAGTAAAAGGAAACCAACCACAAGCTCCATTAGATAGAGATGCTGTTGGGAATTCCTCTGAAAGTCAATCATTCCCCACTGGTAGGATGAAGCAAAGTGTATGGCAATTGAACAGGTCCAATTCGGTTCCTCAGACTTGCATCACTGTTCTTCTTTGAGAGTTTTGCTTCAATCTCTGCCAGCTTGTTTCCAAACTTTTTAAAGGCTTCTAATGCCTTCGAATCAGATGTCCAATATGGACTGTCCCTCTCTCCAAGGTAGACCTCATCAGAAGCATGCCTTGACAAGATTTCTATAACCGTAAGGTCAATAAGGGCCTCTTTCTTCCCAGTAATTGTTCTCAAATAAGCCTTTTGTGGGGACTTCACCATTTCATCATATTGTGCAGTTCCTTTCTCTGGAAGCAATCTTCTACTGAGAGTTGGACGGTTCAGGATCAAACCTCCATAAGGATACTGTCCAAAATTAACAGCTGCATGGAGAGCTGAAGCAGTCCATATGATAATAGTGCATGTTTCAATAAGCTCTTCAACTGTCTGCAACTTAGGCCACCATGGCTGATCTTTCAAATCACCATGACCTACCTCTACAACTTCCTTCCACCAACTTTGAAGTTCTGAGTCACTTTTGACAGCACTATCTGATGCATAGTACAATGAGACATAATCTTGAACCCATGATTTAATAGCAGCCCATATCTCTAGTCCATCAACAGCATAAGGGTAGTCTTCTATCAGAAGACGAATTCCATGTGGAGAAGATGAATCCTTAACAGCCACTCCTCTGAATCAAGCAAAATACAATCACATGTCAAAATAACAAAGCACTAAAATAAAACTTTACCATTCCCCTTGATGCTTAATATTTGACAGTTTTTTAATTTATTTTCTAATATCTATCCTCGTAAAGATTACCTCTTGATAAGATCAGCTGGCAATCCTTGATCAACAAAAACCCAATTCTTATAAACTGCAGAAGACATCTCCACAGAATATGGTCCTGGCAAAAATGATTTCTCTATAATGCCATCTGCTTGAATTAGAGAACTTCGGGCAAGTGCATTGATGTTCATTGTGTCACGGTAATGAGGATACAGAAGCTTATTAATAGGGTGAAGTACACTGAGTTGCCGGTTTGTAGCTATGATGAATGGCTCAACCGCTGCATGAGTATTCAACCTATGAACACACACAAAATAAAAAAGAAGATATATATTGAGAATCACTTTAACTTTATTATCTATGGATATATAATAATTAATTTGTTTATGTTGACTGCAATGACAAATTAATATATACCAGTGGCTCATGAGTTGATGATAGCAAGAATCATTTACGACCACATAAGCTTTGGCCAGTAGCCAAATTATACTCTCATCACCTTCATTTGCAGGGAAGATGACTTGACTCACGGCACCATACTTATCTCCATCAGGATGTGGCAAACTTAATTCGATGGCCCTTGGGGACAATGTCCCGTCATCTTTCAAAAACAGAATTGTCCTTGTGGCATAAGCCTTTCCACTAGTGTTATTGTTTATCTTCCTCAGATATGGCATAAATGCATCATGGTGATCTAATATGAATAATCTCTTACTAGTAAGTGCCTGTTCCACAAAATTAACTTTCATCACCTTTGGATTTTATGTAAGCACAAGATATAGGATTTTACTATTAAAAAAAAAATACCTCATCAACTGTATACCCATCTAGATTGAGGACTTCTGAGGTTATCGTACTTGTTTGATCACCATAGACTGTTGGATCAAGACTACTTTTTGGTGGAAACTCCTACCATTCATTAAAGAATCATCATTAGGAAAGATTATAATCAAGGACTCCCCATTACACCATTCAGTGTATTATGGTGTAAAGAACCTTGGGATACACCACCCCAAAAGCTAGCTCAAAGGGTTGGAATGCCTAAGGCCTTATAAACTTCACATTAGTTGCACATGCAAACAATGTGGGACTACATATCTCAACATATGGACATCAACATTCAACAGTTGGACTTACTTGAAGACATTGAATCATGACAGGATTTACACCAGCAATAATCTCTCTTGCAAATTCTTCATCAGTCATCCATGCTGACTTACTCACTGCTCAGATAATAAAGAACATCATTGTTAAGATTAATTAAACCATTCCACAAATGCATGAGTTTTGCTTTGGTGGAATTAAGATATATTTATTTTATCAAACCTTGAATGACATGAGGTGGTGGAAACTTGAGGACTTGTTCCCCATCAGTACGGAAGATTTCTTTGATCACTGGTAAGGGGCTAATTTGGCTAATTATATTTGTAGGCAACTTAATTCCACCTTCAAAGAGTCCACGCACTTCGTCGAAGCTATCAAACTCGGGTTGCAATAAGTTCAAATCGAACACAGATTGGAACAAAGGTAAGACAGTTTGAGACAGAGATTTAATTCCATAAATAAGAAAGTCAGAAGACTTCAAGTGACCAAAATTTTCATCTCTTGGAACATAAACTTCGACGGGTGGTGCCTCACATGTTGGATCTGTTCAAGAATAATTAAGAGCAACTTGTATACGTTAGCAAAAGTAACATAATCTTAATATTCATCATGTTTATTTAAACATCCCTTATTATTATGGTAATGGTATCATTTAACCAACTTAACCAAAAAAATCTCTAATAAATACATCAATCATTTCATTTGAAGTAAAATACACATGCCCATTTTTTGATATGTTGAAATCTGCTTACCAAAATAGAATTTATTACCATACCATTTAAGGGAAATAATTATCATGTTGCGTGAGATAATTATCTCAACATAGATAAAATAGTGGGGTCCATTATTATTTTATTTTTACTTTTTTTGAAAAAGTTTATCTGTATAACATGAGTCTATATTATCTTTTAACATGAGACTAATATATCACATCATTTAATTAATAAAAAGACATAAAAGTCTAACCTTTGCTTGTTGCTTTTCTACCAGTTCTTCCCCTACGAGGGTAGGGATAGGAGCTGGACCCTCCAAGAACTGGGCGAGCAAACTTTTCACCGCTATCTGGCTTGCCAAGATCATTGTAGAAATCATAATCATAGATCCTATCATATTCCTTGCGCTCTCCCGTTCCATCTCCTCTTAAAGTCTTAAGTTCTTCTTCTCTGTACTTGACAAGTGGAGCTGGTGTTTCACTTGGAAGATACGTCTACATTACATTACATTAAATGAATTTTCTAATTATTAACCATGCAGTTTTAGATATGCTTAATTTTATTAACTACTTGCTAGTTTAATGCAAGGCTTACATTGTTGGCAAAGAAAATGCGATCGGTTTTGTAAGCTTTTGAGTTGTAAACCCATGAGTTGCAAACAAAATGGATTGTTCCATGGTTTGGAATGTCTTCAAGTTTTAAACTCTTGAGGTAAAACTCAACTTGCATATAGTTCTTTATATAAAATGCACCGGGAATTCCCATGTCGCTGTCCCATTCAAAATGAATGTTGAATGCTGATTCCCCTGCTCCTAAAGTTGGTAACGAGGTAATTATACCTTCCAAAAAAGTTTCCTTTCCTGTTTTCCCCTTTCCATGTGCTACAAAAAAATACCACACAAAATTGGAAATTAACTTTAAATCGGAAAATGTTTATGGGAAATATTACTCTCATTTTACATAAGATATCATCTCTCATTTACTCTCACTTTGATTTTCGTACCTCACTTTTTTCTTTTTCTTTTTTCCTTTTTTTGTAATGGAGGGATCCACCTTTTTTCTCTCTATAATATAAGATAACTATCTTATGTTAAATGAGAATAATAAAAGCCAATGTTTATATACTTGAATACTGAATGGCAAAAACAATAATGACCACACTTCACTATACGCATAAAACAATAATAAAAAATCTAGACGTTTCTGTCACTATTAATATTTCAAAAAACATTTCTTATAACTTTTGTGGAAAGCTCAGGATATTTTTATTTTTTTATAATTTGGCAGTTGATTTTATTTATATTTAATGACTTAATTTTTTTTTCAATTATATGAATAATTTAATACAAGCAAATCAAAAATAAATGTTTTTTTGGATATTAGAATAAAAAATAAATGTTAGATTTGTTTTATATATATGAAAAATAATCAGATTATACCAATATAACTTATTAGAGATTTTTACAGAGAAGAATCATACCATAATAAATGACTTATTTCTTTTACCAAAAAAAAAAATATGACTTATTCTCTTTAGACCCATTAAATATAAGTAAGATAAACTATATATTAATAACAAGTGTAATTCATATATATGTATAGAACTCACACTTTTGTTTTTACTTTCTCTTATCCTTAAGAGGTTTGATATATATATATATATATATATATATATATATATATATATATATATATATATATATAAAGTAAGATTCTTTGCCACCAGCGTTAAATTTAAAATTTGACATCTCATCTAAGAGCCATTAGATCAAAAAAGATTAACGACTCTGATTTATAAGCATGTGACACCATTGATATTGTTTGATCTAATGGCTCTCAAATGTGATGTCAAACTTCAAATTTGACACCGATGTCAAAGGATCCTGCTTCTATATATATATATATATATATATATATATATATATATATATATATATATATATATATATAGGCAATATATTCTTACACCAGTGTAAGAGTTAGAGGTCTTAAACTCAATCTTGACCATTGATCCACTTGTATCCAATGGCTCACATTACTAAAAAATTAGAGCCCTAAGATATAAGTGGGATCAACAGATAAGATTGAGAGTGTAACTTACACTAGTGTAAAATGATCCTGACCCATATATATATATATATATATGTGGCAGGTTCCTTTGATACCGGTGTCAAATTTGGATTTTGACACCTCATCTAAGAGTCATTGGATCAAAAAAGATCAATGGTGTCACGTGCTTACAAATCAGAGTCATTGATCTTTTTTGATCTAACGGCTTTCATCTGAGGTGTCAAATTTCAAATTTAACACCTCATTTGAGAGCCGTTAGATAAAAAAAGATCAATGGTGTCACATGTTTAAAAATCATAGTCGGTGATCTTTTTTGATCTAATGGCTCTCAGATGAGGTGTCAAATTTGAAATTTGACATTGGTGTCAAAGGATCCTATATATATATGTTGAGATATATAAAACCATTAATGTATCCTCACCCAACAGCTTAAGCTTTTGGGTTGAAGTGGTTCTTTACAATATATATATATATATATATGTGTGTGTGTGTGTGAGAAAAAGTATTTCTCTAGTCACGGGATATAATTTTATCCAGTGAGCTCCAAATGATGTCGTTTTGGTTTATAAGATTAAAAAGATATAATGATAAAGACTAATATAATCCTACAATATATTAGAATTATAAAAATACCTTAATTTCTGCTACAAAATAACGTCGTTTAGGACTCACCGAAAATAACCTATCTCTATTAATCGAGAAAATCCTTTACCCATATATATATAATATTTTTCTTATGTTGTATAAGAAAAATATTATCTGAGCACTCACATATTTTAAATGAATTTATGAGAATTTTTTTCTTTCACCTTTAACTCTTTTCTCTTTTTTATTTTTTATTTGGATATTTGGATAGGAGATAATATTTTTTCTTAATTCAATATAAAAAATGTATTACCCATGCATAGAAGTAGCATGATAGAGAATTGACTTATAGAGTGGAGAGGTGTGGCAAATGAGTGACTGCCAAGTTCCAAGGGAGTTGTTTTATTATTGTATATTTTGATGATAAGAAGTCATGTAATAGTGTAGAAGGAGGTGAAGAAAAGAGAAGTGTTGTGTGACTGTGATTGGGGATGATGAAGGAGAAGCGAGAATGAAAGAAAGAAAGAAAGAACAAACCATCAGGCTTGGTAGCACTAATGAGCTGGAGGCCAATGCTACGGCCCAAGAAGGCAGTGAGGCCGTCAACAGTTGAACCAATGACGTTGAGGCCTGTGCCAATGATTCCCCCAACGTTTCCACTGGTAACAGTACTAGAGATGGTGTTGAAGTCCAACACATTCTTCCGCATCAACACCACTGTCCCTTTGACCTTTTGGCCTCTGTTTATGATCCCTGTTACCCCTGAAAACATCTTTGCTTTGCTACTAATTTATTAGCTCAGCTTCCACACAGTACTAGATCATATGATGGACGAAAAGAACAAGTCTTTCACTTGAGGAAACTAAGCAAACCATTCAGGGTATTTATAGAGAAAAAATATGAAGAAGAATTGGATCACTAAGGAAGGGTTACTCCCATTATTATTTTTTTCTTAACGTGGAAAATTTTTATTGTGCAGCGGATGTATCCAGATACATCTTTTTACAAAAAAAAAAAAAAAATCTTATACTTTATCCATTTTAAGTTAGGGAAATAATTATCTCGCATAAGATAATTATATCATGCAATAGATATAAGGTGATGAGATTCATTATTTTTTATTTTATTTTATTTAAAAAAAATGAATCTTACTATCTTAAATTTGTTATATAAGATAATTATCTCATGTAATATAAGATAATTACATCCCGTTAAGTTATTTTCATCTAAATCAATTTTGTTTTAGTTCTTTTAGACAGATGTATGGAGCTGCAACAAGAAGAAGAAGAAGAAAAAAAAAATGCTCCTTACTATGCAATACTATGAAGCACCAACACTTCAAAAATCCTGACGTGTTGTGTCCGATACTTTTTGACACTCTCCAACACTCCCTGACATTCCAACACACGTTATAGAAATTCAAAAAAAAAAGTTCAAATATTGCGTTACGTTGAATTTTTAGTTCTAACTATTAGATTCGTTGGATTATGATTACCATTTTATTGAGTTTAATATAAATATTTAGGATATCTTATGTTTCTTTGCAAAATTGATACATACTATAAGGTTAGTTTCTTTTTTTTGTTAAATATTGAATATTAAATATAATATACATTACATAAATTAAAAACATTATTTAATATCAACACATGTCCTAACATGTTAAAATTTAACATTTTTTAAAATTAACTGAAATATCGTGTCGTAGCGTGTCTCGTATCAGGTACATCCTTACAATATGTCTCGAGGACAGCAAATGAAAACGACAAAGTTAGGTACAAAGTATTCAGAAAATCTGAAAAGACGATAAAATATGTAAAATATCAAATTTGATATGTCAATAATAAATTTTACATTCAATTTTATTGGTTGATTTTAGTGCATTTAATAGTTAAAATTATTAAGATACATTAATTAATTACTAATCTATAATAAATTATAGTTATTTTTGTGTATACATAAATTATGGTTTTTAGATAGAGAAATATTATACTCACTATCATTTTAATTTTACTATTATTATTATTTGTTTGATTAATTATAACCACACTTTATTAGATACATGAAAATCATCAATAAAATTGAAATTTTTATTATTATTCCTACCTCAGTGTGAGTCGATTTTGCCATTTTTCGTTGTTTTTTTTTATATATATTCATTTTTTGTTGTTATTTTAAATTTTGTTAATAATTATAAAAAATCTGTTTACTTTATTTTGTTTTTATTTTAAAATTTTATTAAATTTTTTTTATATTTTATAATAACAAATAAAAAATATTAATAAAAAATAAACTTGTTTTTATTTTAAAATTTTATTAATTTTTTTTTATATTTTATAATTACAAATAAAATATATTAATAAAAAAATAAAAAATAAACTAAACACTATGTAAGTATGTAACTCACTAGCTTGTGAGGAAACTGTTTAAGATTTTAAAAAAGAAAAAGGACAGAGAGGCTGGTATCGAACAGTGCACTGAATATATTTGATTATTTAATGCGTTAGTTTTTATATCCATGGTAACCAACAAAACTTGTTCCTTTGTGTTATGATACTTCTGATTTTGTTACAATAGGAAATATAAAAATATCGTCTTAATATCTATATGATAAAAAAGGTGCGAGTGGCGTGCCTTTTTTTTAATATAAATATTATGGTAAATTATCTTGGATTTTGTTTAACAATTTTTATCTGTTTGAAAGCGTTTTTAAATTAATTTTGGTATACAAATTTTATAATTAAGATATTATAGGGAATTCTATATTGAAAAATTATAAAACCAAAAATAGACCAAGTTAATTTGTTCTATACGAAATATGAATAAAATTATTTAAAAGCTTATTTTAATTGCGGTGTTTAGATTTGGGAGATTTTCATGAAGCTGATTATAGTTCTTCTTTTGAAAAATAAACCCCCTATTTCATACCCAATCCCCTGCGTATGTTAATTTCATCAGCTATGTTGACAAGACAATCAGATGATAATGATTTTTTTATTTTGAAAAATAAGCATGAGGAATGAAACAGCCGATGACTTTTACGACTAAGAAAAATATTTTTTAATATCTTGCTGGCCACGTTCTCCACGAGCAGCGCTTAAATAAATAAAGGAAACGAGGTTATTTTAAAGGATGTAAAATTGTGTCATGTTAAGAGGGAGAAAGAGATAAATAAAGGAGGAGAGAATTGACAAAAAAAATAAAGGTGTGAGTCTCACTCTTTGTGAGAGCGAAATAATATAAGTTATGTCATTTAAAAGGATAAACATTTTCCCCATAAATAAAAGGGTTTTATTAGTGTCATTTAACATAAGATAGTTGTCTTATGTTATAGAGAGAAAATATGTGGGTCCCACCATTATAAGAAAAAAAGGGAAAAAAGAAAAAGGTGGGGTATGAAAATCGAAATGAGAGAACATAAATAAGATATCTTACGTAAGAGGAGAGTAATATTTCACTAAATAAAATAGTTAAATGTGTTGCGAAATGATTTTTTTTTCTACTAACATTTTAGGAAAATCTGTATATTATTAATTATTCCAGCACATTGGTTTTAATTGTGATTTTTTTTTTTCATCTTCTTCGTTTAAATTGTAGTGTAAATTTGTAAGATGGGTTTATATCTCGTTATAGGTTATTCTGCCTATTTCTATTTTGTCTACTTTTGTCTACCTTTTCATTACCGTTTGATTACAATATAATCTAATGATTTATTTTATTTCGCAAATATGGACCATTAGATTAGATTGTAATCAAACGGTAATGAAAGTGGTAGGCAAAAGTATGCAAAATGAGAGTAGGCAGAATAACCTATCCCTATATATATATATATATATATATATCATTAATTTGTTGTCGAGTAAATTTAAACAGTTGTATACTTATTATTAGTTATTAATTTTAACGAATAAATATCAAACGATTATAAATAAAGTTGCTTGAATTATTAATATCTAAAAAATTACAATTATTAGTTACAAATAAAATTATAATTAATAATAAATGTTAGATTTTATATATATATTTATATATATATATATTTTTGTATAACCGGAGGCTATGTAGCACTGATACCGACACGAGACACGTGACACGATACGACACGACACTCCGATACGTTAATTCTAAAATATGTTAGATTTCGACAACGTTTTCATATTAAATAATTTTTTTAATTTCTGTAGTGTATATTATATTTAATATTCAATAATTTAACAGAAAAATGAAACAAAACTTATAATATTTATCAATTTTGCAAAGAAACATAAGATATCCCAAATATTTATATTAAACTCAATAAAATGATAATCGTAATTCAACGAATCTAATAATTGGAACTAAAAACTCAACGTAACGCAACCTTTGAACTTGTTTTTGAATTTCTATAACGTGCGTTGAGTGTCGGGGAGTGTCGAAGTGTCGGAGAGTGTCGGGAAGTGTCGGACACGACACGTCAGGATTTTTGAAGTGTCGGTGCTTCATAGACTGGAGATATTCCCATTCAACCTCCTCCTGTCACCTTACTCTCGGGATACGACCCTGTAGGCTAGCCCCTCATTGGAACAGCGGGTTCATGCGGGTTCATTGAGCTTCGCTACCGAAGGAAGGATGAGACTAATCCCCTAATTGAGGAGGGAGGCACATCCTCTGACCCCAAAGATTTTCTAAGAATTTGCTTGAGTTAGAGTTTGAACCCGTAACTCAAGCAAACCCTATCAACTCAGTTGCCAACTCTTTAGAATTTTTATATTTACACGTGCATAAATTTATTTTCCACTATATTTAGGGCGACTTACCCGGAGGTGTTAGATAGTGAAATGAATTAATTTTAGTTCTATAATTTTTCTTCAGTGAAATTAATTTTAGTTAGATGTATCATAACGGCGAGCGACGATCTTTTTATGTGCTAATTAACATGATTATGTTATGTGGGACAATTATAATTATATATGGGTAAATTAATGGTAATAATAGAGGAGAGATAAAAAATATAAAAATAGAAAATTATATAATCATTATCATTAATTTAATTATTAATAATTGAGATCCTCCTATTACATGACATGATCATGTTAAATTACACGCATCTATTTCCATCCATAATCATTGATGTCCGACAAATGGAAGGATAAAAAGTGCTGTTATAGGCTGGCAGCTAATGACCACACCCTACGATGGGATGGGATCGTACCGTCTAATTTCACATTTGTACCTACTTTTTTTCTCTTTTTTACTTTTTCTGCTTTTATTTTTGGATAATGCACCTACTTTTTCTAACACAATATTCATGTGCAATGTAAGGCCAAAGTCCAGTAGTAAAGTTTTTGGATAATGCACCGTCAAGACTTTCAAAAGGGAAAAGCTCGAGAGCAATGTAGTTTCTTCTATAATCATTTACCTTTTATATATATATATTTTGGATTTATTTTTTCAGTAATTACTGTAAATAAGTTATCTGCATTAAGTTAATATGACATTATTTTGTGGCAAAAATCATGGTATTTTTGTAATTTTAATTTATTTCAGGTTTATAATAATCTTTATATTTATAATTTTTTAAGATTTCAATAACAAAATGACGTCGTTTTGGAATAAATGCAGATAACTTATCTGCATTAATTGCAGAAATATTTTTCTCATATATTTTTAGGGTAAAGTGTGTATCATGGGTCTCATCTCTTTATGAAAGTGAAATGATATAAATTATGTCATTTAGAAGGATAAATATTTTTCCCATATTTTTATCACTTATCTTCCGTATTTTTTTATTATCTAAATTCATTGTTAAAGCTGTTGAATATTGAGTTAATCGCTTCATTTTACACTTATTACAACTTTAGCTTTACTACTTATATTATTTAATTGATTATCGTTGAATTAATTTAAAATTAACAGTTAAAAATTGCAAAAAATTAGCTGTTATTGATTTAAATTGAATTAATGATAAATAATCCAGTAATAAGAGTAGTAAAGTTAAAATGATAGTAACATTCCCTTAAAAATATTACTACTATAAATATTAAATGAGGGAAATTATATATATAACTTCCTATTTTTACAACCTCTTATAATCACTTTTATGGTCATTAGATGAAAATTTAATTAATGATTATAAAATAATATTAAGTGAAAGCTCTTAATTTAATTTTAATCTAACAATTATAAAAATTACCAAAAAAATTCAAAGAAAAAATAAGTTATAAATATGGAAAAGGATATTGTAATATTTAAGTTATGTTACTACCAAGTTACTACCAATCAATCTCACCGTTAGATCGATTATGTTGATCTAACGGTTATATTTATTTCTATATTTGTATGGTCATGATTTCCCAAATTTTATACTTTATATTTATCTCCATCTTTGTAGAATTATGATTTCCCATATTTAATGCTTTCACTTAAATATGAGGAATCATAATTATACAAAGATGAAAATAAATATAACCGTAAAATCCATATAATCGATCTAACGGTGAGATTGATTGGTAATAACACAACTTGGTTGTTACAGTATTATTTCCCTATAAATATAACTCATTTCTTATATTAAATTTAAAAAGCCTACGCAATGTGAATAAGTTGACAACTGACAAGTATCACTTCAGTTTTGGAAAGTAGACAGCGAGAGGCTCAAAGATCAAATAATGGGAAATGGTCAGCATCTATTAATGGAACGGGTGGAAAAAACGTGGGTCGTGCGGAAAATTCTATATCTTTATTGTATTATTTTAGGGTTTTATGTTTATTATGTTGTAGGAAAAGTGATTGTGTAATGTTATAGAGATTCATTTTGCGTGCCATATTTTTTGTTTATTTTAAAATTTGTGGGCCCCACAAAATATTGTGTGTGTAAGAAAGTTTGTTGTGTTATTTTAAAGGAGGAAATGAAAACTCATTATTTTATTTTTTAACTTGGTATACTAACTTTAAATAAAAGAAAAAGAAAGAGGAAATAAATCACACACATTTCTTAATTTTTCAATGCAAAACGACGTCGTTTTGAAAGTGAATATAGATAACTTATTTACATTCACTTTAAAAACATTAAAGCATTATAATATATATTTCAAAAAATTATAGCGATACACAAATAATATCGTGTTATTAAAAATATTAACTTTAAAGTCTTGTGATTTATTAATTTTTTTAAAAAAGTAATAGAATTTAAAATATCATATAATAGTAGAACAGTCAGGATAATATGAAATGTAATTTAAGCCGAACCTAAAAATATACTTACACACATTATATATGTGTGTCACACAAACACACACACACATATATATATATATATATATATATTATCATCTATCATATATTATGACCACAAAAAATTTTCTACACATAATATTTAGTGTGGTCCGCAAAAAAAAAAAATTCTGACACGTAAAATGAATCTCTATAACATAACACAATTATTTTTCCTACAACATAACTCTTATAAAACTATATATATATATATATATATATATATATATATATATATATATATATAATCTATACCCTATTTAGTTAATTTCAAGTTAAATCATATTATTAGGATAAATGAGTCTAGAAAGAGCAATACTAGGGAAATTTCTTGTATATAATGGAAGTACTGAGTTTGGTAATTTTTTTATTTAAAAAGAATTTTTATTTTATTTTAACATATGATTTTTTTAATAATCCCTTCATATCCCAATTTTTTTTCTTTCCGATAAAAATACACCTACAGCTGTTTATCTTCAATCGGTAAAATGTGTATCATTTTAAAAGATGTAAAATTATGTTATTTTAAGAAAGAGAAAGAGATTTATATCATTTTTAAGAAAGAGAAATAGATAGATAAAGAAGGAGATAGTTGACAAAAGATATGAATCCCACCTCTTTATACAAATAAAAGAATATAAATTATGTCATTTTAAAAGATAAATAATTTTCCATTACTCCGATACTAGCTACTCCGCTAGTTTGCTACCGCTACAACAACACTGTTAAGCTGCTACTTATGAGACGAAATTTGAAGCTCCTGAACTACAGAGGATTGGGTGAGGTGAAAGAGAGAGAGTGAAAGAGAATTTGAGGAGAGAGAAGAAAAAAGAAAAAGAAAAAAAATAAAAAAATACACATGTCAATTCAAGTGAAATCATATTATTAGGCATAAAAAATCCGGGAGCATATTAATTTTTTCGGCTACTTATATCCATATTCGTACTAGGACACGTCCTCATCTTCGTACTTTCACTTGCCGCATGTTAGCTTAACAATTGCACAGATGTCAATAAAATTGAAAATAAGGCCACCTACGTACCTCACCAATGAGCTATGAGTCTATGACATGCGTTAAAGGATGTATGTCATTTTAAAGTGTGTGTCATTTTAAAGGATGTAAAATTATGTCTTAAGAAAGAGAAAGAGATTTATATCATTTTAAGAAAGAGAAATAGATAGATAAAGAAGGAGATAGTTGATAAAAGAAAATAAAAATATGAATCCCACCTCTTTATACAAATAAAAAAATATAAATTATGTCATTTTAAAATATAAAAAATATAAATTATGTCATTTTAAAATATAAACAATTTTCCATTACTCCGGTACTAGCTACTCTGCTAGTTTGCTACTGCTACAACAACACTGCTAAGCTGCTACTTATATCCATATTCGTACTAGGACACGTCCTCATCTTCGTACTTTCACTTGCCGCATGTTAGCTTAACAATTGCACAGATGTCAATAAAATTGAAAATAACGCCACCTACGTACCTCACCAATGAGCTATGAGTCTATGACATACGTTAATGCAATATTTTATCGGAAAAGACTTTCCTCTTTAACCGGAGATTATTTATAGTGGTATGTGGTCACCATTTTTTTGTGGTTCTTTAGTGTAAATCAAAATGTAAAAATAAAAAATAATAGAAATAAAAAGAGAAAGAAAGAATTGATATTGAGAGAAGGAGTACCGAATTATTATGTGGTCTTGTACCATAATGAAAAATTTTCTAACCTCATAATAAATGACAAATGCAAAGCACATATATCTTTTTTTTGGTACATTGTCAGGAGGAGGTATTCTCATTCAACCTTTTATGGGCACCATGCCCTCGGGGTACGGAGGTATTCTCATTCAAGCTTCTCTGGGCACCATGCCCTCGGGGTACGGCCTGTTTGGGCTAGCCCCTCATTGTGAGGGTGAGTGCACTAGCATCGTAACCGGAGAAAGGACGAGACTAATCTCTGGGCACCATGCCCTCGGGGTACGGCCTGTTTGGGCTAGCCCCTCATTGTGAGGGTGAGTGCACTAGCTTCGTAACCGGAGAATCTATTAGAAATTCTGGGCACCATGCCCTATATGGGGTAAAATTTTGGGCTAGCCCCTCATTGTGAGGGTGAGTGCACTAGCTTCGTAAGCTGAGAAAGGACGAGACTAATCCCCAACCGAAGATTTTTGGCTTATCCTCTAGCCCCAATTTTTTTTTAAGAAACTGATTGAGGCAGGATTTGATCCCTGCACCAAGTAATCCTTAAGAGCTCAGCTGCCAACTGAGCTACCATTGGGGGTTCAAATCACATATTTTATATATGATAACTAGTGAATCAATTTTTTCATGTTAAACTTTTATACATAAAATTTTTATGTTTACTTTTCTCTTCATCAATTTTAATTGAAATTGACCATTTTAATACATATAAAAAAGAAATATGTATAAAAATTTATCATAACCTTTTTTTATTAAATTGTGAGAGGAGAAGATCCATTCCAATTGAACCATTCATTTAGGATATATTTGGTGTATATATATAATAAGACCTGATAATATAAGACATAATTAAATTTTAATACTATCTAATATTTGGCATGATAATATATAAGATAATATATTATATAAGATAATATTATCCAATATTTGGCAATACACTGTATAATACTAGATAGAATAAAAATAAATATTTTTAACAAAAATATCCTTTAATAAAAATTATAAAATTCTTTCAAATATGACACATAATATTTTTATAAAAATCTATTGATTAGTGTATCCAAAAAAATAAATTAATTTTTATAAAAATAAAAAACTCCAATATTTTAAAAAATAATATATTAAAAAATTAATTTTTATTTTAGTATACTAATATTGAAATAATATATTAATTCTTGAGAATCGCATCTGAATAATATTTATACATCAATCTCTTATTAGGCCTAATCTCATACTTAACCTTAGGTTTAATTAAGTTATATATCATTTTGTGATGTATTAAAAAATAATGCTATATAAACTTGGGGAAGGATATTGTAACAACCAAAGTTGTGTTACTACCAATCAATCTCACCGTTAGATCGCTTATGTTGATCCAACAATTATATTTATTTGCATCTTTGTATGATTATGATTTCCCATATTTAAAGTAAAAGCATTAAACATGAGAAATCATAACCATACAAAGGTGAAAATAAATATAAAGTGTTAAATTTGGGAAATCATGACCATACAAAAATAGAAATAAATATAACCGTTGGATCAACATAATCGATCAGTGAGATTGATTGATAATAACTTGATAGTAACACAATTTGGTTGTTACAATATCCTTCCCCAATAAACTTATAAACTTATACCATGCAATAGCTAGATCAAGATGTTTAATATGTGTCCTTATACATCATGCCAACTCTTATTAGTTCAGTTCCCAACATGCCAGATGAGCCACTAGTTTATTGTCATTCAGTGATTATGAAGTATCATGCATCTTCTTCCTAGTGGAGACAACAACCTTTCCAGTACAATTATTAAGAATCTATCTGCAAGCACTGTACTATTGCCTCGTGATTCAGTTACTCTGAAGTGTCATGCATCATCTTCAACAATCTAAATGCGCCTAATCTAAATGCTTGTGGAGTAAAAGTAACGATAAACATGGCTGGAGCCAATTAAACTCAAACTAATATTATTACTGTTAATCCTCATATTTATTTGCAAACCAGAACCATATTGAGGACTTAAATACAACACTTAAACACACATATGATTATTGAAACATGTAGGATTTGGATATGTAGTCTTGCATCTCTTTTATTCTAATGTACAATAGTAAAGGAAATCACACGATCCTTTAGATAGAGATGCTATTAGGAATTCCTCTGCAAGTTAACCCTTCCTTACTGGTAGGATGAAGCAAAGTGTAAGGCAATTCAACTGGCCCAAGTCGATTGCTGAGACTCGCATCATTGTTCTTCTTTGCAAATTCTTGCTCAATTTCTTTCAGCTTGTTTCCAAACTTTTGAAAAGCTTGTAATGCCCTTGAATCGGAGGTCCAATATGGACTGTCCCTCTCTCCAAGGTAAACCTCATCAGAAGCATGCCTTGACAAGATCTCTATCACTGAAAGGTCAATAAGAGTCTGAAACTTTGGTGTAATTGTTCTCAAATAAGCCTTTTGAGGAGTCTTCACCATCTCATCATATTGTGTAGTTCCTTTCTCAGGAAGCAATCTTCTACTAATAGTTGGACGGTTCAGGATCAAACCTCCATAAGGATACTGTCCAAAATTAACAGCTGCATGGAGAGCTGAAGCAGTCCATATGATTATAGCGCATGTTTCAATAAGCTCTTCAACTGTCTGCAACTTAGGCCACCATGGCTGATCTTTTAAATCACCATGACCTACCTCTACAGCTTCTTTCCACATAAGTTGTAGTTCAGAGTCATTTTTGACATCACTATCTGTTGTATAATACAAGGAGACATAATCTTGGACCCATGTCTTAATAGCAGCCCATATCTCTAGTCCATCAACAGCATAAGGGTAATCCTCTATCAGAAGACGAAGTCCATGTGGGCAAGATGAATCCTTAACCGCCACTCCTCTGAATCAAGCAAAAATACAAGCATGCATGTTAATTATTAACATCAAAACTCACTTCTAAATTTACAGCACCACTATGGTTTTTAGTTCCATATATGGACAAGTTCTTGTTTCAATAATATAACACAAAAATATAAATACATCTCAAACCTTTATTCCTATTTAGTGCATACTGCTATTTTTTTAGTCCTCTAAGTTTTTATGGATTACCTCTTGATAAGATCAGCGGGTAGTGCTTGATCAGGGAAAACCCAATTCTTATAAACCGCTGAAGACATCTCCACAGAATACTTTGAGGGCAAAAAAGATTTCTCTATTATGCCATCAGCATTAATTAGAGATTGCCTTGCAAGTGCATTGATGTTCATGGTGTCACGATAGTGAGGAGCCAGAAGTTTATAAATGGGATGTAGCGCACTAAGGTGCCTGTTTGTTGCTATGATGAATGGCTCAATCACTGCATGAGTATTTAACCTATGAACACATGAAAAAATAAAATAAAATTGAGACACAATATACTTCATGCATCCAAATATACACACACATATATATAAGAATTTGTAAATTTTTTTTGTAAATATAACCCTTTCCTATATATATATATATATATATATATATATGAGGAGAGATTGAATTTATGTTGATTGTAATGACAAAATTGATACCAATGGCTCATGAGTTGATGATAGCAAGAGTCATTTACGACCACATAAGCTTTGGCTAATAGCCAAATTGTACTCTCAACACCTTGGTTTGCAGGTAAGATGACTTGACTGACGGCACCTGATTGATCTCCATCAGGATGAGGCAAACTTAATTCAATGGCCACTGGCTTTAAACTCCCGTTCTTTTTTAAGAAAAGGATGGTCCTTGTGGCATAAGCCTTGGCATGAGTCTCATTTACTCGCCTCAGATATGGCATGAACACATCATGGTAATCTAAGATAAATAACCTTCGACTAGTAAGTGCCTGTTCCACAAAATTAATTTTAATTATTTGTCACCTTAATTTAATTGAAAGCTATTGTATCTTTGTCCTTCTTATGGCTCCAATCAAGACACTAAAATATATTTACCTCGTCCAATGTGCACCCATCTAGCTCAAGGTCTTCTGCGTTTATCTTACTGGTTTGATCACCATAGATAGTGGGATCTAGATTGCTTTTTGGAGGAAACTCCTACCATTCATTAAAGAAGAATATCATGTAGATAGATGATAAAACGTGACTCTCCATTATATATACCATTCAGTTTATTATTGTTATCACTATCAATAAACCAATTTAATATGGACAACAAATTCTATTTAGCAACAAACACTTGAACTTACTTGAAGACCACGAATTACACAAGGATTTACACCAGCAAGCATCTCTCTTGCAAATTCATCATCAGTCATCCATGCAGACTTGTTCGCTGCTCAAGTAATAAAGAAAATCATTGCTGAATGGAATGACTTCAAAAATAGATAGCATTTGTTTTAGTTTTGTGTGTCATTTGTTTTAAATATGATATGATATGAATGATGATGCAAGTTGTCAAGTATAATTGAACTACAAGTGTTCATTTAATATATATTTATCACACGTACCTTGAATGATGTGAGGTGTTGGAAACTTGAGCACTTGTTCACCATCAGTGCGGAAAAGTTCTTTGATCACTGGTAAGGGGCTAATTGTACTAATTACATCTGTAGGCAGCTTAATTCCACCTTCATAGAGGTCACGCACATCTTGGAAGCTATCAAACTCATTCGGGGTAAAATTCATAGCAGATTCGAAAGCTGGTAAGACTAACTGAGACAAAGATTTTATTCCATATGAAAGAAAGTCCGAGGACTTCAAGTGGCCAAAATTTTCATCTCTTGGAACATAAACTTCTCCTGGTTTCTCACATCTCGGATCTATTAAAAATGAAACAATAGCAATTCAGAATCATAACACAACATTACTAATGTTTCACAAATAACTCTTACCATTTAAGCAATTATATTCACACAATTTATATAATAAAACGGATTAATGTTTCTTATCTTATAGGACACACATAAAAAAGCGAGTCCATATGAAGAAAAGAGAAAAAAGAAAAGAAAACATGGGCCTCACACATTTTATGTGTATAATAGGTAAAATTATCTCCTACAACATGAGAAACATTAGTCATATAATAAAAACATAGAAGACTAACCTTTCCTTGTTGGATATCGACCGGTTCTTCCTCTACGAGGGTAGGGATAGGTGCTAGATCCTCCAAGAATTGGACGAACATACTTCTCACCAAAATCCGGGTTGCCCAAATCATTGTACACATCATAATCATAGATCCTATCATATTCCTTGCGCTCTCCTGTTCCATCTCCCCTTAAATTCTTCAATTCTTCTTCTCTGTATTTGACAAGTGGAGCTGGTGTTTCACTAGGAAGATATGTCTGCATTACATTAAATGAAAAATTTCATTGATGGCATAAAGTTCAAGAACTCGCATGAATAACCAATATTATTAGTTTGGGACACGGTAAGGTCGGACACATAACTAGAAAAATAATATAATAATGTTTAATAGATTTGATAAATTGCTTGGTTAGGAAAATATAGATTAATACCTTGTTGGCAAAGAAAATACGTTGGCTTTTGTAAAGTTTAGAGTTATAAACCCATGAGTTACAAACAAAATGGATGGTTCCTTGGTTTGGGATGTCTTCAAGAGTTAAACTCTTGAGGAAAAACTCAACTTGCATATAGTTCTTTATGTAAAATGCACCAGGAATTCCCATGCTATCATCCCATTCAAAATGAATGCTGAATGCAGATTCCCCTGCTCCCAAGGTTGGTAACGAGGCAATAATACCTTCCAAAAATGTATCCTTACCAACTTTCCCTTTTCCATTTGCTACAAAAGTTCCACACATAATTTAGTCACCAAAGTCAAACACGGGAGAGTTATATTTACAATTTTTTTGTTTAGAAACTTTTACAAACTACAATAAGTATGACTGGTCATACTTTAATGAAGATTATATAACCGGTCATACTTAGAGTAATTTATAAAAAAATCTGTAAACGAATTATTTCTCAAGTTAAACTATATAATATATAAAGTAACAAAATATGTTTAATGTAGAAAATGAAGGAGAATAAGAAAGAACAAATTGACCATCAGTGTTGGTAGCACTAATGAGCTGGAGTGAGACGCTACGGCCCAAGAAAGCAGTGAGGGTGTCAACTGTGGAGCCAATAACGTTGATGCCTGTGCCAATGAGTCCTCCAACGTCTCCAGTGGTAACACTAGCGATGGAGTCGAAGTCCAACACATTCTTGCGCATTAGCACCACTGTCCCTTTTATCTTATGGCCTCTGTTGAGGATTCCTGTCACCCCTGAAAACATCTTTTGCTACGTACTTCGCAAAGCTATACCAACAATTCTATTTGCAAAGTGAGAGAATAAGAAGAAAAGTACTATATGTGAATTGCAAGCAAACCAAGCAAGCTATGCAGTGTATTTATAGCTATTCTCTTTCTTTATTTTGGAAATTATTCATAGCTATTCTTAGTTACTTTTTATTATTCAATGTGTAGTAACTTCATTTTGTAAGTCATAGCGGTTGTTTTGATGGATATTGAGATATATAGAAAATTTTAGTAAGTGTTTCATTCGGAGAATAATTATTATGATTTTTTTTTTGTGTTGTTAGTTATTTGATGATGGATATATAAGATTAAAATTTTAATAACATTCATGAATGGAATAGAATAACACAAAATTTATTATTGTAACCTATATGTATTATACAATATTTTAACTGTAATGAAGCTGACATAATATGGTTTAGTAAGTCATGGAATAAAAAGAATTTGTAATATGATTTAATAGATAATAA
Source organism: Gastrolobium villosum (assembly GCA_032173675.1). Lineage (NCBI taxonomy): Eukaryota > Viridiplantae > Streptophyta > Magnoliopsida > Fabales > Fabaceae > Gastrolobium > Gastrolobium villosum. The sequence continues at coordinate 310,581 of JAVKPL010009076.1, read as the reverse complement.
AAATATAAAGATTTATATTATTTCTTGAGTTACTTTTTATATAATACTTATACTATTTGAAAAAAAAAAATTATTAGGCTACATAATCTATTATTTGTAACATTTTCATTTTTATAACTAAAATTCCATATATTAAATGAGATAAAATATTATGCCAACTTCTTTTCTTAGGTTTATTCTATATACTCATCTCCAATATCATTAGATTATAATTTTAATTAATTTTTTTTTTTTATTTTCTCTTAAAATTCTAATTTAATGATATTAGAAAGTAATAGGTAAAGTAGACATCATATCCTATATTAAATAGTATAAATTATGGGGCCTTGCCCCTTTCATGTACTAGTATAAAATAAAATTTATCCTTACTCCCGAGAATCTTAGAATTCATCAGAAATTTATCCAGATACTGATGAACTCAAGACTCAAAGTGCAAGGTGTCACACACACACCATGCAAAAAAAGACAAAAGGCATAGAATGAGAGAAGAATACTAAATGTGCATGTGGTATTAATTTGACGCTAAGCGCATGTGTCATTAGGACTGCATGCAAGAAAGACACGTACATCACATATACATGAAGGAAATATAATAATATTTATCATTTTTCATATTTAATATAAAATAATTATGAATGTTTTTTTAATTTATTTTTAACAAATTCTTTTAATAAAATAACTTGCACAGCGGATCTTGATTTTCTTAGCAGTATTACGCTGTTCATCACCGGTTCAGTCTTGTAAATTTGCGGGAATAAGGGTTGGAGTGTTGTTTATGTTGTGCGTAGGTTGATTGTTTTTGGATATGCTGACTATCCAATTCCGTTATTACGAGTTTTGACGTCAGTGTTAATGACAAGTGGAGAGGGTGGAAAATCGTCTCGTTTAAATCCAAGTATTCAATTGTAAAACCCAATAGTTGTTGCCCTAATTAGATATAGGATTTCGTGGGGAAAGAAAAAATTTAACTCTATCTCAAAAAATTATATGTATATTTAATTTTATTAATTTTAGTTGGTTCATATCATAATATAATTAAATTATATTAAAAAATTATATGTGTATTTATATTTCTTAATTTTAGTTAGTTCATATCATAATATAATTAAATTATATTGTATACAGAACACCTGAGCAGGCCGTATTAAGAAGAGTTATAATTTTATTAAATATTTTTAAATTTCACTAAATTTTCTTTTATGTAAGTGAAAATTGAATAGATAACCTAATACAATTTATCTAAATCTTTTATCAAAAATATTTTAAATTTTAATTAGGGCAAATTATAAATTGTAGCCCGGGCCAAATTATAATTAATTATATAATTATAAAATATAATTTGTTAAAACTTAGCTCAGGATGAGGCCACACCCAGGCCATACATGGCTCCGCAACTGGGATTTGGCATGTGAACTGTTTGGATCTCCCGGAGGAGAAATCTTGTATCTGAGCACTTTTCAATGGATGGGGTGGAGGAGAGAGAGGGGAGAGGGGAGAGGGGAGAGAGGAGAGAGAAATTTTTTTCCTCCGACATGATACACCTGAATGGAAGGACCATGGTGATCCATATAAGGGTATTCATCAACCGATTCAAACTGCATTGATCGAACTAAAAAACTGATAACTGAAATAAACAAAAATAAAAAAACTCAAAATTTAACTGGATTGGATCGGTTTTCGGTTTGGTTGATGAAAATCGATCCAATCAAACCAATCCAATGATTCCCCAACCCTATCCTCTACTTACTTGGGCCTTTCCCCAATCATAATCCAAAGATCATATAGCAAAATTCTAAACGTGGGACCCATTAACCCATCATGTTGGAGAAAGTGAGTTGTGCTTGATCTATGTTATGTTTTTTTTTTGTGTGGATAAGATCATCATATATTTTTATTGCATGGGTTATTGTTGTACAACAGGTCCTCTATAGGATGAAAATTCGGGATACTTCGTATCTAATGCAATCACATTATAAATTTTTTATTGGAGGTAAAAGATGGTAATTCAACTTTTTGTTGTACTATATTGAATATTAGATTATCGTTTACTGATGTTTCTAGATTGCACAATAATTATCATACAAACTTTACAAAGCCAATACCTACAAAAAAATATGTTATTTGCACACTAATCATCATATAAAATTTTGGCTTTTCAAAAAACTGAAAACCGATCTAATTCAAACCGAATAAAATTGGATTAGATTGGATTGAATTTGAAAATAAATTCAAACCGAATAAAAATCAAACCGAAGGGATTGGATCAGATGACTTTTGTTTCCAAAACCGATCCAATCCAGATTGTGAATACCCCATTAAAATTTTCCCTGCCGATGCCATGAATATATCCCAAGGAGGGTAAAGTATGTTAATTTATGGGTGCTCATAGTGACAATAGTAAAGACCAAAGAACAATTGAAGCTTCCCATAATGTTGTATATCAAAAGAGGGAGTGCATGTAAATGACAGTGGCGGCTCTACCTTTATGCAGAGTAACAGCTCATAAATGAATAGATCAAAAGACGCCCTTTTAATGGAAGAAAAAGGTATTTAGAGAAGAAGTCTCTCTCAAGCGTAGGAGAGAGAAAACATAGAGATGTACCATCCAGCCAGCCTTGTCTCTTAGACCAGGCATCTACACCCACTATTAGTGTACAATGGGCAGCAGTGCTGAGGATAGGGAATCCCCAGTGGTGAACCTCTATGGCTCATCATGGGTGCCCTATAGTAGATTTTAGGTGTGAGCTTTTAAGACTGGACCCAACTGGTTGAGCCTATAAAGTGGGTAAAGAACCCCAGCTTGGTAGCGGGCGAAGTCAGGGTGCTAAGGTGTATGATAACTTAGGCTGGCCATCTGTAGTATGTAGTTTTTCAAGTAAGATACAGTGATCTAACTAGTTGGTAATACATCGGCCTTCATATCTGTAAATGTGTATGTCACGCCTGGTCGGCTGTGTCCGAGTGCTATAAGTTGGAGTCTTCAGTTTTTGACTTGTAAATATATTCAAGTCTTGGTTGGTGAAGCATCATCTTATCGAATAATGTTGCAAGAGAGAAAAGATGGAGATTTTGGTGATAAATATATATCCCCTTTTTCCACAATAAGCATTGTCAGTGACTCAGTGGTATGTATATATAATAAATAATGCCCAGTGACTTCATTCTTTGATGACCATTTGCTCAAATACTTTACTCGCTAATCATTAACTTGCAACAACTAATATAATAGCAATTTAATAATAATAAAAATGTGCCTAGTCGTGCTAGGTCTTTAAGAGTGCCTAAATGGCGCGCTAACGATTCGAGACTTCTGCTGAGGGGTTTGCTCGTGGGTTGCACATCCCGATCTTTTGCCGGGGGTTTGCTTGTCTCGGTCTTCGTTGCCTAGATGGAGAGTTAGTCATCTAGGACTTGTGTGGCCTTCTACTTGGGGTGGAACCTTCTCGACCTTTATTGTTACCGAGGGTGAGGATCTGCCCTGGTTTAACTGTTAGTGTGGGGTGAAGATCAGCCCATTCTTTGGGGGAATATTTTTACTCGGTATAAATTGTTACTAGGGGTGATGACTGATATAGTCTTTTATTGTTTCCAAGGGTGGATATCGGCTTGGTCTTCATTTTTACTAAGAGTGAATACTTGCTCGGTCTTCATTGTTACCGAGAGCGGATGCTTGCTTGGTTTTCATTGTTACCGAGGGTGGGTACCTGCTCGGTCTTTGTTGTATTCCGAGGGTGGAGACCGGCTTGGCCTTCATTGACATGTAAATGCTGGTCAGATGAGCAATGTGATGGCTGATCGGATGGGCAGTGTGAAGGCTGGCCAACTTGTTCGCTGGTCAAATGGGCAGTGTGAAGGTTGGCCATCCTATTGGCTACATGTCCTAGATGGCTAACTCTCCATCGAGGCAACGAAGACTGAGATGAGCAAACCCCCAACAAAAGACTAGGATGTGCAACCCACAAGCAAACCCCCCGACAAAAGACCTGAATGGTTAGCGTGCCATTCGGGCATTCATAACGACCTAGCATTACTAGGCACGACATGGATTTTAACCATGTGGTCATGGGCTCGATTCCCCCAGACGGCGCTAATGAACTGTTTGGATCAGCCGGAGCCACAAAGGTATCCCATAGAGGGTAAATTATGTCAATGTAGGGGTGCTCGTAGTTACAATGGTAAAGACCAAGGCACTGTTAAAGCTTCCCATAATATTGTATATTAAAGGGGTGTGTAAATGGCAATGATGACTCTACCTCTATGCATAGTAATAACTCATAAATGAATAAATCAGAAGATGCCCCTTCAACGGGAGAAAGAGGTATTTAGAGAAGAAGTTCCTCTCAAGCGTGAGAGAGAGAGAGAGAGAGAGAGAGAAAGCATAGAGCTGTATCATCTAGCCAACCCCGTCTCTTATACCAAGCATACTGTACCTACTGTCAGTGTACAATGAGCAACAGTGCTGAAAAAAAGGTAATCCTTAGTGATGAGCCTTTATGGTTCATCATGTGTGCCCTCTAAAAAATTCTAGGTGTGATATTTTAAGATTAGACCCCGCTAATTGGGTCTACAAAGTTGGCCTATCAGATGGTGTGACAAATATTGTTGATTAATTTAGAAAAATAAAGCTAAAAGTAAAAGTGTATTTTTAGGGTTTTTATTAGAAGAAATGAACAAAGATTGAATTAAAAGAGGTGTGAAAAACAATTGAGAGAATATTGCAGCAAGAGGACAAACACCTTTCCGATCCCCACCTTGTAATCCGAATCAAGGTTTACATTCGATTTACCCATTGATCAAACGATTCACCATTTTTTATTTGATTGGTTAAGCCCTAATCCCTTAGTGATCTTAACCTTATTAACCCTATTAGAACCCTAATCCCTTAGTAATTCATTTTTAGGTTAAACATATAAATCGGTGAATCTTTCACGTTTGCGGTTCATGTAGCCTATCCCTAGTGCATACATGAACATTTATTTCCCTTCTTGTCAGGAATTAGGATCCCAATATCCCTATTGCGAACCCTAACCCTCGCGATCCCATTAGAATGATCAGATCTAAAAGAATGAAAAGACGACGAAGGAAAATAAATTCAATTGGATAAACAAATGTAAACTTTATCCAATTACAAGGGGTACATAATTTGAACAATAAAAGGAGATCTAGCCAACCATTGTCATGATTGATCTCAAATATTCAACAAGAAACATAAATTACAGTAGTAGAAGAAGAAGAAAAACGAAGAACAAAGACGCAGATCCAGAGCTCTCTCGGCAGCCACCGTCTCCTCCAGGTCTGAATGATGCCCTAATTCTTGTGCTAAGTCTCCTTTTATCACTTTTCTTTTTTTATCTTCCAAATTTGCCTTTGTGGAAACACGGGCTGTGATTTCGCGAACTGACGCTATCAGCGTCATATCCACCCCGTGAGCGTGGCTGTCTCTGAATTCCCACGCTGTCAACTTGCTATCCACGCTGTGAGCGTGGGAAGTAGGATGATTTCACGCCATCAGCGTGACATCCACGCTGTGAGCGTGGAAGTCTCTAGTTCTTCACGCCACCAGCGTGACATCCACGCTGTGAGCGTGGGTCTTCACTTTGACAAATCCTCATTTTGCTCCAGATTTGTTTGCTTTTCCTACAAAGTAAGCATAAAATCAGTTGAACAATCATGAAATTGAAATTTAAGCAAAACAACAATAAACGTTGCCTTTTTACTAAGGATTAACCCATAACCTTTCTCTTTTTGCCTTTAATTTACCCATGTGCTGAAGGCACATCACCTTCCATAACAACATGTATAAAGGATAATGGGTTGGAATTATAAGAATTGTAATTCTTAACCGAATTCATTGAAACTTCGAATACTGTTTAGTATCTAACAAAAAAACATATTTAATCATAAATGTTATTTTTTTTCTTTTTCTGTATAGATAGCTATGATGCACGGACACGACACGCCGACACGTTAATTTAAAATAATGTCATATTTCGACATGTTGGGACACGTTTTGATATTAAATAATTTTTTTTAATATATATAATATAATTCATATAAGAGTCCATAATAAATCATATAACCAATCAAATATTTAATTTTCATAACATAAATATAAATAATTTTTCTTACTTTGTTAATTTTTAATGTCAAATTTTATAATAGAAAAAAATTAATTTATAAATTATTTCTTTTATATTTAGTTGATAAAATAAAATTAAGATTAAAAAACAAAAAAAAACATATCTGAGCATGTCCCCAAATATTGACCGCGTGTCGGAACATGTCCGTGCATATCAGAGATAGATAGTATTTACTTATTTATTTCTGGCTCTTAATTTATATAAGCTTTAACTTTAAATATCATATTTTTTTTGGTGTAATTTCAAGAAAAATTACATTTACAATATTATTTTTTGAGGTTATAAGAAATTAAACACAACACCATACACAACACACACTCCTAACACACACACCCCACACCACTAGGCTAACCCTAGTGGTATATTTACAATTTTTAATATAATTATATCACGTGAAAGATTTCATTTATCTTTCATAAATCATCAGTTAATACTTAGAATAGTTATATATTCTCCTTTTCATTTTATGGATTTTATCATTTAAATTTGTAACCATTAAATAATTGTCTTCTTAGCCAGCACAATGTACCGACTGAGTAAAACTCATTTTAATGCGAATCACTCAACCGAAGACTAATTCCCATCCCCATCGAGCACTGTTGGATCCTTTTGGGGTGGCTCTCCCAAATCCTTTTTTTCATTTCCAGGGTTCGAACTCGAGACCTCTGATTAAGGGGTCCAGACTCCTTACCATTTGTGTCAAAGGAATTTGGTGTGCTCTCCTTCCATTAAAATTGGGGCATTTGGCTTAATTTCCCCCCTCTTTCCTCCGTACACACATTACACTTATTGTTTGGTTTAAATTGTAGTTGTTAAAATCTCGATTTATTACTACGATTTTACATTTTTACGATTTTTCTTCATTAAGATGATTTTACTAATATTCCAAATGCTTTTACATTTTTACGATTTTTTTTATATTACGATTTTAGGTTTTACGATTTTTTAATCCCGTTCCAATTTTACTTAAGATCTCAATATTATCAACATTGGTTTTAATTGGTCTGTCTGTCCCATTGAATGAATGGTACTCCTAAGCAGCTTAATAATTTCCCTTTTCCCTGCCTCTTTGATCTAATGATACTCGACTCGGCTTTATAAATAAAATTTCTTAAATCTCATTTGATAAAAATAAAGAAATGATTAACTACAAAAATTTATATTTCCAAGAAAATTACAAGAGTACTATAAAATTTTACGAAGGTAATTTGATCTAGGCCCAATAGCTAATGCTTAAAAGTTAAGAAAATGCATTTATCCTGCATCTCCATCCTTTTGTAGGAATAGTGACACACCACATTAAAGCCGCATAACATCAGCAATTCAAAGCTTTACAACCACCATAATAATTAAGGGTTTATTATTTATAATTTAACATGATTAGAAAAAATTTCATATACTCACAATATTTTGTGGGACCCATAGTAAAAATAAAATAAAATTACGGCATGTAAAATGAATCTCTATAACATAACACAATAACTTTTCCTAGAAGATAATTCTTATAAAACTCAATAATTAATGACTAAAGAACATATAGTTGGCTCCAACTATCCCAATTAGGCATAGCTCGCAGGTAGATATTTTGCCGCATGAGTTAGTCTGCAAAAGTTACTTTAGCTGACCATTGAGGTTAAATGTCATCGTACCAAGGCAGCATAAGTATGACAGTCAATTGTTATGTAACATTGGCCTAAAGCTCATGTATGAGCATACCATCATAACAAAAACTTATAACTCACGTACTAATTTAAATATGGGAAAAATGTTTATTTTTTAAATGACAAAATTTATATTTTTTCATTTATACAATCACTTGTACGTCGACACTTTATTTTTTTTTATCTCTTTTCTCTTTTAATCCTTTCATCTCATTTTTGGGAAAATAAACTTTCTCATGACAAGATTTAATATCTTTATTTGTGATGCACAATTTTTTTTCAATAATATTTATGGAAAAAAGTCTTCGTATTGCATATTATCCCACGGAATCCTCATCTCACACCCACTTCAAAAAAGACCTAATTAACTATTGAATCAGACTTAACTGTATATGATCTAACCCAACTATTATTGTTCTTATTATAATCCGTTTGGAAAAGCTTAAAGCAAAACTACCCTTGAAAATTAAAGCATTGTTTCTATTTAACTGTTAACACATCAATTTTAGGAATGTCTTGTTGTTTGTACTAATCCCTCATTTTTTGGGAAAATAAACTTTCTCATGACAAGATTTAATATTTTTATTTGTGATGCACAATTTTTTGTGTGTGTAATATTTATGGGAAAAATGTTTATCCTTTTAAATGACATATTTATTATCAATTTCACAGAAGGAGTAAAGTGGCCACACCTTTATTTTTTTGTCAACTCTGTCTCCTCATTTTTATTGCAAGAGACTTTCTTAAAACAACTTTACATCTTTAAAATGACACACACTTTACCCAATATTTATATAAAAATAAATGGGTCCCGATCTTTTTTCTCTTTTCTTTTTATAATGAAACCCGTTTACTTTTATGCCTATATAGCATAGAAATTTTTTATATAGCAAAGACAAAAATATTTTTTTCTAAATGATATTTATCAAATGAAACTAGGGATTTTATTTTTAATTATGAGCTAAGTATCATTTTCATCTCCCTCGATCCAATATTCATAATCCTTAGCTCTCTTTGTTTCACAATTTTATCTAACGTTCATCGAAATGACATCGTTTTGGGACGGAAATCATGATGTTTTTGTAATTTTAATTTATTTCAAGGTTATAATAGTTTTTATCATTCTAATTTTTTAATTTTTCAACCCCAAAACGACACGTTTTAATGAACATTAAACAAAGTTGTCTAAAGTAATATCAGAAACTTTTTTCCCTATGATAATTCACTAAATGAAATGTTATACTTATTACCCTTATTACATTTACTCTTGTCATTTTTATTATTTTTTTATTTGTCGTTGGATCAATTTGCAACGGTTAAAAAAGATGAAAAAACTAACTGATATTAATTTCAAATTGATCTGACTGTAATTAAAACTGCTAACACTAAAATGATAATAAGTATTACTTTTTCTCTTATGAAAGATATAATAAAGAAAAAAATAAAATCAAAGTAGTAGCACACGCACCAAACCCTAAAGGAATCTAAATCCACCTAACCATCTACAACGATCTTTCAAATTTCAGTTACGTGTTACAACCACCGATCTACTTATTTTCATTACATTACTCTTCTTCTTTTGTTTTCCGACAATTTCTTCAGCAATAGTGAAAATGTCTTACGCTTCTCATATACTCAATCACTCCAAAAAGGTATTAATAGTTACTGAATTGCAGCATAATGTATTTTAGCTTTATTCCATGGTTACTGAATGCTGCTTAAAGAAATTTAAAGAGGTAATAATACATATTTGATTTCTCTGCAGTTGAGCAATGCTCCAAACTTTCTGCATTACGAGCATGCCCTTTTGGTTCGTTGGTTTTCCAGTGATACTCAAACCACAATCAAAAGAAATCAGGGTACTTAGTTGATTTGTATTAATTTTCTATTACACTGTTTAACTATGAACTTGGACTAAATTAATAGCAAAATTCATTCAGCTTTTTAGGCTTGGTCATTTGAGAGAAACTTTGTTCAGTGTTCTCCTTGCATACTTGGAGTTTGGGGTCAATAATATGTCTTACTTACCGTGGCTTGGGTTGAAAAACACTAACTTATTATGGCTGTGGCAAGTTTTATTTAGCTGCTCCAAGGTTTATTCAGTTTTCTGTGTGCAGTTTATGGTTGATGAAGGATTTACTGCATTGGGACAATGTAATCCTGTTTGGAGTTTTTTTTTTTTTTTTTTTTTAAATAAGAAGGAAAGAAGAAGAATCTTGTGTTGGATTTGGTACAGTCTGAGCAAAGTATTCATGTAAAATTCACATTTTTCTTTCTTGTAGATGCCTTAAATTGTGGATCAAGTGGTAACGGGGAAGAATGTACGGTACCTAATATGTTATAGGTATACATAGGCAATAATTAATCGGGAAAGATCCGTTTACAAACTTTTTTTATAAATTACACTAAGTATGACCGGTCATATACTCTTGATTGAAATATGACCGGTCATACTTAGTGTAATTTGTGAAAGTTCATTCCCCATAATAAATTATCCATTTATGGTATGCTCTGGTCAGTGGTGTTTTGAATAATCTGTATGTGTGTGAACGGGTGGAGGTGTACTTATAAAGTTGATACTTATGGTACAGTGATTATTTTGCCACGCTTTATTTACCAGTGCCAAACAGTAAAAATTCCTTCCCCATTATAAATTATCCATTTATGGTATGACACGTGTCAAGCTGGTCAGTGTGACGAATTACTGAATAATCTGTATGTGTGTGAACAGGGTGTAGTGAATTATTTGGTATAGTACTGATAAAGTTGATACTTATAGACAATTTTTCATGATATTGCATTGGAAGCATATCATTTGACTTCTACTTGATGTTCCTTAAATTTTATTTTCTGTACTTATATTTGAGGTTGATTGTTTTTAGATATGTGGAAAACCGAATTCTGTGGTTATGAGTATTCAACAAGAAAGAGTGTTTCTGAGCCAGCCTACTCTAGTGTAAGTAAAGCTCATTTTAGATGCTAATCAATCAATCTATTATAAAAAGTTTTCTCTCTGCAGTATCACCTCACCTTTTCTCATTGCCTATGTTTTTTCTCCTGCCTATTTGATCTAATGTTCTCAGCTGACCCAAATTCTCTTTGCAGAAACTTTCATTTGGTATACAGAAGAGAAACATCTCTATGGCTGCTGTGAAAATGGGTTCCATTGCTGGATCCTTATTCAACAGCGAGATTTCGCAGTATGTCTTTTATTATGGTTTTTTCCCCCTTCTGTATTTGCCTTGCTTCAATAGTGCAATGCCTGCAACTTATCCATCCTAACCCCCAAAAGAAGTTCACAGGTACAGCCAAGGAGAGGTTATGCATCAGCTTCAGGTACAGTTCATCATTCTTTGGGTCTCCTTAATTTTTCTCTCTGTTTTTTGTGTTGGGTATCTCGTAAAAGTTGTTTTGAAATATAGTTGTCTGGATATGGGAACAAGAGTTAAGAGGGTCTTACACTTTTTCCTGAAGCATTCTTTTTTAAAATTGGTAAATGGTAAGTTTTGAGAAGAGTAAACTTCTATTGTGGTCAAAAGAATTTTGGAACATCAACTTGGTTCTTGAAATATTTTTACATCAATTTGTTCCTCAAATGAATTTTTTGACATAAAAATGGTCCAAAAGTTACTGTTTACTTGGGACCAAATTGATGTCATTCGATGGCAAAAAATTATCATTTGAGGATTGATTTGATGTTTTTATTCTTTCGAAGACCAAATTGATAATTTACTCATTTTGAGAATATCAGTCTAAATGATTGAAATCTTACTGATTTCATCTCCACCATGGTGAATCTCTTTTAGATCTCCCTCCGCACCAGGAAATTGGAATGCCTTCTCTTTCTCCTACAATGACTGAGGTTTGTATATTTCTGAGGCTTATTAAGTTGTTATATTGTGGGTTATGGTTTCTGCTTGTGCCAACTGATTCCCAATCATATGAAGGGTAACATTGCAAGATGGTTGAAGAAAGAAGGTGATAAAGTTTCTCCTGGTGAAGTCCTCTGTGAAGTTGAAACTGTATGGTTTTTGTTCCATTGAAATAATTGACTTGGTATTTATAATATCCCAAATAATATTCTTATGTGAATTTTGACTTACTTTCATTTTATATGAAGGATAAAGCAACAGTTGAAATGGAATGCATGGAGGAAGGTTATCTTGCCAGGATAATACGTGGGGATGGGGCAAAAGAAATTAAAGTTGGTGAGGTATAGAATCTTCTAGTTTGAATGCACAACAAAATTTTATTCTTGCTTTATAGTCCAAACTTTATTATCATGTGAAAGGTATCAATGTTTGTAACATGAAGAATTCTTTAATAGGTGATTGCCATAACTGTTGAAGATGAGAATGATATTTCTAAGTTTGAAAATTACCAACCTCAAGCATCAGATCCTGGTGCTGCCACAGCCCAACAGTCATCACCAAAGAAAGAGATGGTAGAGGAGCCTGCTCAAGAACCTGAGCCAAAGGTTTCCAAACCAAGTATATCACCTTCATCTGGAGATCACATATTTACTAGTCCTCTAGCTAGAAAATTGGCTGAAGAGAAAAATGTCCGTTACTAAAATGCCATGGTTGAAAGTTTTTCTATAAAAGAACTGAATTAAGCCATTTTTACACCATAGATAATCAGTTTTTCCCCAATGTAGGTCCCTCTCTCTAGCATTAAAGGAACAGGACCTGAAGGTCTCATTGTTAAGGGTGATATTGATGATTACTTGGGTATGATATATCTTTCTGTATGTTTCTGTAGCTTCTTCCTTTTGATGGATAAATCCTCTAGCTTTCTATCTCTCGTGCTAGCTAGAGGAATTCATGTTACCCTTGGGTGATTGAATTGATTTAATTAAGCTTTTTGACCATCTGATGCTGCTTCTGATATTATAGAAGTTTCAGCACCCTCAAAGGCGAAGGTTACAACAGATGCACCACTGGGTTATACTGACATTCCTCTCTCTCAGATAAGGAAGGTAGTTTATCAACAAGTTTTGAATTTTTGTTTTCTGAAATTTTATTAGATGATACATGTCTTCAGTGCGTGCAAAAATCATAGACCATTCTTTAAGGACCATATCTTCTATTAGACTTGATAAGTTTTATCTAATGCCAAAGATAGAAGCTCGACTCCTTAAGATTTAGTCCACTACTACTGTAGTTCATCCCGGAACAATTTTTCTTTTTTCTTTTTCAATGTACCTGCTGACAAAATATATTTCTATATCTCTTGCGTCTTTCAGATAATGTTGTTGGCCATTTTATCCTGTGGGCTCATAAAATTTGTCATGATTGACATGGCATTTATTGCTCTCCATTACATATAAATGAGTTTTGTATGCTTCTTTTGTTTTTTCACGACTGGCACATTTTATTTTCTCCTTGTGTGTGTTTACTTTTATTTAATGTTCTGTTCTATATATATGTTAGCATAAATGATTTTTTTAACTAAAACTAACTCTATATAATTTGACAGGTCACAGCTTCACGCCTATTATTATCAAAACAAACTATTCCTCATTATTATTTAGCAGTAGATGCATGTGTTGACAAAATCATGAGGTGAGTTTCTCTATCACCAATTGGCTTACCTATGATACAGATAATTTGTGACTATTTGAACTTTGTCCACAGTTTGCGAGCCCAACTCAATTCGTTGCAAGAAGCATCTGGTGCGGCACGGATTTCAGTTAACGACCTTGTCATCAAGGTAGCATATTTTTCCTTTGACCCAAAGCTTTGTGCTTGTATCTTTTCTAATAGCAGCACGAGTTCTCAAGCACATCGTCAACACTCAACAGAAAAGAGTTCTTTAGCTGGGAAATGCTTATATACACTCTGATGCGAGAATATAGACTTTTATAGCTTAGGCTATAAGTTCTGTTTAGGCACATATTAATTTGTTTTATGCCCTATATTTATTTCAGGCTACTGCTCTGGCTCTCCGTAAAGTTCCTCAATGTAACAGTTCATGGACAGATGATTATATTCACCAGTAAGTCAACAATTTTAATGTAATTATTGCCATTAAATTTGTATGCTACATTCAACGTGACACTAGTTATTTAATTTTTATGCAGATATCATAATGTGCATATTAATGTTGCAGTGCAAACTGATCACGGGCTCTTTGTTCCAGTGATCAGGGTGAGTCATGGCCTTTTTCTATTAATGTATACATTTATGGCTTTAGGTCCTATTGCAGATTCTAACTTGACCTTATATTGATAATATTTTCAGGATGCAGACAAGAAAGGCCTCTCTACAATAGCTGAAGAGGTCAAACAATTGGCAAAGAAAGCCAAAGAAAACAGCTTGAAACCTCAAGACTATGAGGTTATGAAGTTTCATATTAGTTCTTGTTCCCGTGAATGATAACCTTTTGTGCTGGATTATCGATTCTTGGGATGATTCACTTTGCAGGGAGGTACGTTTACAGTTTCAAACTTGGGAGGGCCATTTGCTATCAAACAGTTCTGTGCCATCATCAACCCTCCTCAATCAGGCATTCTTGCTGTTGGATCTGGTGAGAACATTGCTTGTCTTTATGTCCCTCTAATAATTTTTTAAAACTGCTGTCAATGTCCTCTAATCTTCATAATCATAATCTTGCCACTTTGCCTTTTACATGAGCAGCTGAGAGGAGGATCATACCAAGTTCAGGTGATGAAGAATATAAGTTTGCTTCATTCATGTCTGTAACCCTCAGCTGTGATCATCGTGTTATAGATGGTAATCATTCTTTTCAAGTCTAAGAGTTGAATTGAGATATGTACTAAAAAAAAAAAAAAAAAAGAGTTGAATTGAGATTGTTTCTTAACTTGGTGGCATGCTAACGGGTCACTTCAATATCTTGTTTGTTCAGGTGCAATTGGAGCCGAATGGTTAAAAGCATTCAAAAGCTATATTGAGAATCCAGAATCCATGTTGTTGTAAGAATACACAGAAGGCCTCCATGACATAATTCCTTTCAATATTAAGGCGGGGGATGAGAACTGTTGACCGGGCTGTATTAACCAGGTTGATTTTAAGCCTGACCATTTTTTAACCTCTTAAATGCAAATTTTGCAATTTTGTACTTTTTTAATAAGCCGGGGGTGATTGTGAGGGAATTTAATTGACTGAAAGTTTGCTCTTACAACTTTCAAGAGAATGCACCCCATCGTTTTTCAGATTTTCTTTGTAGATGGTGTCAATAATTGAAACTCCGTTTATTTATTTATTTCTATATGGTATCCCAGCATTTCCTATGTTAATTTTGTTAGCCTTCAATTTCTAGATGGGTTTAATGTTTTCAAAGAATGTGTGTAAATTCTGAGACTATCTCAATGTCATCGTTAAGTAGTGAACAAAATGAATAAAAATAGATGACCTTCTCTTTTCACATATTACATCAAATAACATTTCTTATACCATAAACACAACAAGTGATAAGATTCATCACTTGTTAAAAAAAAACAAAAAACAAAAAGAATAATACAAATTTTGATATCTTATAATATGATAAAGTTATCTCTTATTCTATAAGAAAATGATTTCCTAAAATAGATAGGATCTGTTCGCTAAAAACTTAAAAAAAAAAAAAAAAAAAACTGCGGTTATGAACTCGGTTTTTCGTAACTAGTAAGTAGTAACAAAAGCTCTGTCTTGCATGCTTATTATAAACCAAGCCTGCTGCTTTCTTCCAATTTAGCAGATTTGGCGTAAAAAGAACTTACTGAATAACGAGAGGAAAACACAGTTTCTTGCAGTTTATGTTTTTAGTAGGAAGACATTCAGTGCGAGAGCAAATAGAGTGAGCAGAATTGACTGTAAGTCTTCGCCACGGATGGGTCCTTGGTTGAGCACAAATCCACTTTGTGAAAGAAAGATGTTTATTTATTGGCTTTAATAGTTCTCAGGCATGGGAAAATGTGTAGCAACATACACTTATTTTCATCAGGATACGAGTCCAGATTCTGATGTGATTTTTTTTTAGGCCAGGATGCTACTCCGTATCCTAATGTTAATAGTTTGCTGTAACTTTTCTCATCAACAGCCGACAGCAAAAACAAAGAACCCTTGATTGTTGCAGTTGACCAGACATGCTCTAGCAGATACAAACGTCTGCTGGTCCCATCATTTATTATTAAAAAAACAAAAAACTCAAATATCAATCTCTCTACAGAAATTACTGTTCACATTCCTGCCGATGGAAAATAACATTTCCATTTATTTATTCATTTATTTTTAAATTACTATTGTTATTCACTTCATTACCATTTCCATACCAACCAACAGAGAATTCAATGAAATATTGAAGTTTCACGATCTTGCAAATGCCCAGATAAGTATAGCTGGCATATACACAACAATACTTTCTCTGTTATCCTCAATTCTCCATTTTCTGTTTTCTCGCAGTTTTGCATTCAGCCAATATTAAATCCTCCGGTTAAAATGAAATTAACTCGTCAATATTACATAACATCTTCCGGTTAAATTTCTTCTCTATCTTGCATCTCATATCGGCTCCTGACAATCCTGCTAGTAATTGAGACATGCTGTTTCCTATGAAAGTGACCACATTTCATATTAAGAACAAAACCACATCCCCGTCAAACTTCTAGGGCCTGTTTGGATCACCTGATAAAGAAGATAGGATAAAATAACCTATCATATCCTATTTTTATCTCTTGTTTGGTGGATCAATAGGATATCATTAGCTTATCCTATTATCTCATTTTATCCTATCCAATACATGATTTTTTATCCTACGGGAAGAGCTGGGTTAGGATTCAATAGGATCGGATATCAATATTGGATACCCAATATATCTCCATGTTTCCCAATATATTTGTATTTATTGCATTATATTTTTATTTTATTTTTTTTTCTCTTTCTACATAATCTTATCAGATTGCTAATCAGGTGCTCATCAAACACAAGACATGATAAAGGCTTATCAGTCCCATATCATATCCTACCCTTATCAGCCCCATATCATATCCTACCCTTATCAGCCCCATATCATATCCTACCCTTATCCTATCCTGTCCACCAAACGAGCCCCTAGTTCGCCAATAACTTTCAGTAAGACTATAATAGCAAAAGGCAAACTGTAATAATCAATCCAAACAACAACCAGAGCTTTTTCAAACTAGGTAGGTTGGCTACATGGATCAAACTATAATCATCAACCGAAGTTGAGATGACTTTCAAAATGAAAAGAAGCATGACAATATGCTAAGAAGGAAAAAAATCCATCACATTTAATTCTCTATCACTTGCTAAAACAAATACACACACAATAACAAAGACAGAGAACTTTACTTTATTTGGAAGTTCAAATCTCCAAGGCCATGCAATGTCATAATCTAGCAAGGGGATACACACAATGTTGTTAAAACGTGGAGTCTACGTAGAAACGGTAAGGGTGAGCAAGAACGTAAAATCGCGAAAAGTAAACGAAACGTAAGATCTCCAAGCCTTACCCCCGCTTTTGCGGAGAGGCCGAGTCGAAGCCGGGACCTTGGACATCACGGTAAGCATGCTTACCACTGAGTCAAGCTGGCCCTTCAATAGGAGAGAGAAAATTTTTCCTACAGAAATTAATTTTCCGTGCCAATTAATTTTTCTTTTCTTTTCTAATATAAAATGTGGGACCCACTGTTTAATTTGTCTCTACTTTTGTTCTCTCATGTTTTCTTATGTTGCATGAAAACATGAACCCATATATATATATATATATATATATATATATATATATATATATATATATAGGCTATATATATATATATATATATAATATAGGGAAAAACATTTCTCAAGCAGCTTGAGATAAGTTTATCTTCAGCTAGCCCCAAAACTACGTCGTTTTGATTAATGAAGGGTGTTTACGTAATTTTAGGTGAATTAATGAAGGGTGTTTTTGTAATTTTATTTATTTTTATATCATATACATTTTACTGAAATACCCTTCATTAATTCACCTAAAATTACATAAACACCCTTCATTAATCAAAACGACGTAGTTTTGGGGCTAGCTTGAGATAAGCTTATCTCAAGCTGTTTGAGAAATGTTTACCCCATATATATATATATATATATATATATATATATATATATATATATATATATATATATATATATATATATATATATATATATATATATATATATATATATATCCAAAACACACTAATACACAAGTCATCACAAATTTAAGTCCAAACACTAAAGGGCCGACCCAGTTCAAATACCCACTTTGTGAGTGTCTGGGGAAGGGAATACTCTAGGCAGTCTTTCCTCTGCTTTTTGCAGAGAGACTGATTCGAACCCGTGACCTGACACACCACGGCAAGCAAGCTTACCGCTGAGCCAAGCCGGCCCTTCTAAGTCCAAACATTAAAGGAAATAAAATGTAAAAAAGGTGGAAGGAGGATAATTTAAAATCTAATCTGTTAATTATTAGAGCAATTGCAATTAACAGATATTATGAAGAAAAGAAAATCTACAATGCTTCGATTAATTAAGTTAAAGTGTGTTTAAAGCTGAATCAAAAAAATGATTTAGACTTCAAGTTGCGATTGCAGATCACAACAACACAAATTGTGCGATAGCTCAGGCCCAAGATAAAAATGCAATTCCATTCAAACATTCAGTCATTAGCTTCAAATTTTAAAACAAAAAAAATGGTTAAATGAATGATAGGCAATTAGGCACAAAGAATAGAGAACTCTATAAATAAAACGTTACCTTGTTTTTTCGAAAGATTGGGGACAGAGAATATGAGATGGCAGCGAAGAGGGTGAAGAAGCAAGCAAGGAAGAAGCAAGAGCACCTGCTGCCTGCTTGCAGACAACGATGAAGAAGACATGATTTCGTTGTTCCTTACTGCCTGCTGTCACAATCTGCAAGGAAGGATGACAGGGAAGATTGAAGAAGCAAGGAAGGACGCTGCTACCTGCTTGAACACAGCGACGAAAGAAGACACGATTTCTTTTTGTTTTAGACGATGAGAAGCGACAACGATGACAGCAAGGAAGGACGCTGCGTTTTAGACGACAGCAACACACATGAACGGCGAGGTGGGTTTTTTTTTTTTTTAATTTGGGGGAAAACATGATTTCTCAAAAATACCCCTCATTTTTTATTTTTTTTTAGAATTGAGTCAACTCGGTAAACTCACCGAGTCAACCGAGTTTACCGAGTTGACACGACGTTTCAACCATTTCGACCCAAAACCCGTTTCAACTACCGTTTCGACATGTTTTTTGTCATAAAGACACTACTTTTTTACAACACTGGAAACACATGCCAAACAGAGGTTTCACAGATAAGATATAAGAACACATACATAAAATAAATATCCCCAAGTGATACCAGGAAATATATAAGAACACAGATACAGGATACCGTTATCCATCTGTTCAATAGAAAACAACTAACACCAACCATTTACTCAAAAAAAATTCTTTCAGTCAACTCTAGCTCTAAACAATACCTTGAAAGACATGCAAGAAACCCTAATGTTTAATTGCACATAGGAAAGCTCAATGAATACTTTTATTGCTTTGGTTTGAGCAGTAAAAAACTACAAATAACAATGGCATCAATAAAGAGGTAAAGGATTGAGGTGAACTTTTGACTCTAAAGTTGTAGTAGTTGCTTGTTCAAGTGCTCATTGCACCATAAGAGTAAGCCACATCAGCAATCAGAAGTTCATGCATAATACGATTAGAATCCATAGTCATTATCTATGAAAGCTAAACTACAAGGATGGAAAGAGAAAATCTATATATGGTGACCAAATTCAAGCAAAATGTCACATCGACTAGCTACTAAAGTCCTTCCAAACACTAATTATGTATGCAAACATTCTTTTTTTTTTAAAACTGTTCCTTGGAGCATGTAGTGGTTTAACAATGAAGACAGTTCATTTGATTGAGCAGAAGCAAAATCTGCCAGTTGATAAACAGAAACAATTAAGATAATATGTAGTCAAACTAGAGTACAAAAACATGTTTTATTATCTCATATAGAGAACAATTATCTTCTGCCAACTAAACAGAAACCACTGAATAAATGACATACCATTCATTGACAATACACTAGGGGCTATTAAAAATGATTTAAATAAAGATTGGAATTGGACACGAGATTCTTTGCTAGCCTCCCTAGATATACCATATATAAGTGCACCAAAATATGAATATTCAGCCAGAAAAGCTCATGCACATAATATAAATATACCCGAATTTGCAAAATAAAAAATCTTCAATGATATCTACCAGAAACTATCAAATGAAAATGATACATAATTTATACAGAGCCAAGCCCCCCAATCGGAAATACTAATGCATTAGTCTAATACCAGAGAATAAATTATAGCCTACACATGCAAAATCCCCTGAATTCATAAATCCTAAGAACATATATATAATATCAGCATCCTTACGCACAAAAGTAAACTAACCACTCAGCTTCTATCAAATCATATATCACAACATTATTGTACAACACCGTTTACACAAATCTTCCATTCCCATGCACTGGCAGGGTAAGAGTAATTTTTGTACTATATCCAGCATTAAAGCGGTCTCCATTATTCATTAAAGATGATTCGACGAATTACATTAGAAAGGTTAGCCATTATCAAGCTGAACAAAAAATATGCAGTAAACACAATTGTTTGCAACAGCAGCACTGCCACATACAGGTATAATACTTTATACCCCAATAATAGCTCAAAATTGATAGTAACCACTAAAAATGAAATAAAATATGAAAACTCACAAAAAGTGATGTTCTCATATAGGCACGTAACGTTTCAATGCCTGCTTCGCCGTGACAGCCACTCCAACCACCACTCCGCCAACTGCACCCGCCACCGCAGCCGATCTCACGCCTCTCGCAGCTCGATACAACGCACCGGTGCCGAGCCCCGCCGCCACGCTGTTCCACACATCATCCGTGTCCCTCGCCGCCTCAACCCCGCTCTCGATGCCGGCGTAAAGCAACCCGATGATACCCAGGCGGTTACCCCACGCCCGACCCGCATGTCCGGAGGAGTTCAGGACCCGGTTAATTCGGAGCTTCATGGTGTCTCCAGACTCGAAGGATTTGACGCCGTCGACGAGGCCAACGGCGGCTCCGCCAACGGCACCGGCGAGGTAGCCGCAGCCGGTGTAAAAGGTGAGGTTCTCGCCCCAGGAACGACGCTTACGGCGAGCCTCCTCGTCGAAGAGGTACTCGGGAGAGGTTGGGAGCTGGTAGAGGTTTCGAATGGGGACTTCGAGGTCTTTGTAGGGGTTGTAGAGACGGGTTTGGTTCTTGGTTTCGGGATCTGAATCTTGATCTGGGGTCTGGTACGCCATGGGAGAGGCTTCCAGACTCTAGGGTTAGGGTTTCGCGTGTTAGAGAGAGAAACTGAGAGTTGCACAAGAACGACGCTGTCTAGTTTCTATTTCGAACCTTGAGACTTTTGGGGGAAAAAATCGAACCTCTATGGCGGCGAGTTACGGAGCCGGTCCAGTTAGATTTGTTTTGGAATATGGACCGGGTTCTGCGTCGAACCGGAAGTGATTTTTTTTCTAGCTTACTAGCTTAGAATAAAAACCGGTGTCGTTGTTCTTGACACGTGCTTACACATACAGAAATAAGCGCCGTCAGCCAATGACAATGTCCGTTTTTATTATCCGGAGGCAGAACGAATCTTCCATGCATCATGCCTCAATAGTACTCAAGAGGGTATTTTTTGTTTTAATGTGAAAAAGAAATTCATTTAAATTTAATTTTTAATTTATATTTTCATCAAAGGTAAAATATGTGTCATTTTAAAGGATGTAAGGTTGTGTCATCTTAAGAGATAAAAAGAGATAGATAAAGGAGAAGAGCGAGTTGACAAAAAAAATAAAAATATGAGTCTCACCTCTTTGTGAGAGTAAAAAGATATAAATTCTGTCATTTTCAAACATATTTATTTTTCCCTTTCATTAAAGTTTATTTTTTTTTCCTTTTTAAATATAATATAACTACCTCCCGATGCACCGAAGATTTGTTACTGATGGTGGCAGGACCATGTCGTTAATTAAAAATTGAGTAAATATTCTTTTTGATCCTCACTAAATTTTATAATATTTGTTTTAGTCTCTAATAAATAAAAAAGTTATTCGTGGTCCTTAAAAAATTTAAAATAGACTCATTTAGTTGATATCGTAATTTCTCACAAATTAAAAAAAAAGCCTACATTAATTCCTCAAAATAACTAAAATGGGTCCATTTTAAATTTCTTAAGTCATTAATAGTCTTTTATTTATTAGGGACTAAAGCGGACATCATAAAATTTACCGAAGACCGAAAATGATATTTACTCTTAAAAGTCTAAAACCTTTTGTTGTTTTGTTTTTTTAAATTTTTTTCATGGCGGTACTTTTGGCATTTTCGAAGCTTTTATTTTTTTCCTTTAGAATAATTCTTATTTGTGCAATGACGCACATATATATTACATTTTCTGGGTGATTATGTATAAATTTAGTTATAATGTGTTTGATTTCATTTTAAAATCTTAAAATTATAGTTTGGATGAAAATTGTAACAGGTAAATTCGACGATTAAATATAACAAAAGACAGTGCATTTTTTCTCCATGTTTTCATTTAATTTTAGAGAAAAATTTATTTTTTGTTTGTTATTAAATTTTTATCCTCAAGTAACTTCCTCAGTTAGTGAGGGATCAAAAATAAAGTTTGTATTTAAACTCAAAACCGAAAAGCTTGAAGGAAGATGTATTATGTTTATTGCTTAACCATTAGATTTTGTCCTTTGAAACTAACTAAATTACTAATGGATTTTTGTCTAACTTTTTCAAAGAATAAATATTTTATGAATACAAAATGGGTTTGATGTTTGTCATTTTAAATGACATAAGCTATGTCATTCTAGGAGAGAGATAGACACAAAAAATGAAAATAATGGAGAAAAAAAGTGGTTGATTTTTTTCATTTAAATTTTAAATAAAAAATATTATTTTGTGTCTATCTCTATTAAAATGACATAATTTTATGTCATTTAAAATGATAATTACTTTTCTTATACAAAATATAAAACAATTTCTGATTACTACAAATCTGGCGAATATAATTGATAAATATGTTCATTTGATCTCAATTCTCATTTATACAAATAAACATATGGTGCCAAAACTTCAATGGCGCATAACACTCTGGAAATTAAAGATTATAGAAGTAAATGTATAAAGTGAATAATGGTAAGAATGCTGGGGATTACGGTTCTCCTTTTTGTAACTCTCTTTGATTAATTAGACCCGAATATCTTAAAAAATAAATGAAAGAGCATGAAAACGGGTCTTCCGTTGATGTTGCTTGCTACAATTTTCCCAGCTGTTTATAAGAAACAAGACTTCATAGAAACTCTCGATTCATGACACACGACTCATGAGAAAGACCTTTCTTTAAGATGGGAAAAATAATTTGTTGTGACACGACACTTGAGCAACTTACAAACCAGCACCCTCGACAAACATCATTCTTATTCGTTTTCCCAACATGTTTCCTAGTTGGTGATAAGAGGCTTGGTCTCCATAATTGTCGTATGATGCTCCACATGTTGCCTCCGGACTTCGGGAATTGATACTTTCTTCTCATATGGATCTACGTTGAATTTTCCATTTCCATATTAGGATTGTTACTCATTCCTTCCTGATTATAATGATAGAAAATCATAATTTGAAAGGCACTTCATATATGACATGGGAAGTTATACTTTTATTAATTTAATCTTTCAAAATTGCTAACAATATCTGTTTTTCTATGCTAATAATAATCGGGAAAAAAAGTATCATTTAAAAAGACACAAGTTTTTTAGATGATTTACACAAAGTATGGCCGGTCATACTTTGTGTAAATCTGAAAAGTTGATTTTTTTTTTCACTCCTCAATCGCATCGCTGATGTGTAAAGTGAGTAAAAAATGCAGCTTTCCATAATTACATAGAATATGACTGATCATACTATGTAAGTCATTAAAAGGACACGACTTGTGTCCTCTTAAGTGACACAATAAAACCATAATAATTGTACAGTTAGTGTGCATAAGATGTGTCTCATGGAGGGTGAAGTATGTTGATATAGGGGTATCTATAGTGGCAGTGGTGGAGACCAAAGCACTAATGAATCTTCTCATGTATGTGCTCAAAGGGGGGAGTGTGTGTGAAGGCTCTCATAGAGGCAGAGTGAGAGTATATGAGAGGAGTGGGGGAGAAGATCCTCTCTCCATCTGTGAGAGGGGTATTTAAAGAGGAGAGTCCTCTCTAGCATGGGGGAGACCGTTGGTCAACCCCCATTGAGCTGTCTCATCAAGTTGCCCCATTGAGCTGTCTCATCAAGTTGCCCACTGTTAGTGTATAGGGGCAGCAATGCAGGATGGGGAATGACCCAGTAGTGAGCCTTTATGGCTTGTCATGGGTGCCCTCTAAGTTCTAGACCGTGGACTCTGAGAAATTGGATCCATCTGGTGGGCCTAAGGTAAGTAGTATCCGGAACAATAATCATGTTGAACTTTTACAAACTAGAAGAAGTCTAGAGCAACACCTCAAAGCACATGCAAGTTTCATTAATTAAACTCAGTGAGTTCAAAGGTTGACTAACCTGTCTAGCAGGTAAAATATCATGATCAGTGGCTCCTCCAAGATTTCTGAGTCGATTCAGCTCAGGCAAAATGATAGAACCAAGGTCTGGTCTATCCCGTTTTTTCATCTCACAACACTTTAAAGCCAACCTAGCATAAGATAAAGTCTCTCCAATAGGCCAATCTGTTACATTTGGATCAAGAACCTCTGAGATTTTACCATTGTTGATAGCCTCCTCAACCAGGTAGGCCACACCAATAGGTGGCTTTCCAGTAATAATCTGTAGCAGAACTATGCCTAATGAATATATGTCAGATTTTACACCCAATAATCCTGTTTGTTGATACTCCGGGTCAATATAGCAAAATGTACCAGCTGCAGTTGTCTTGTGGTATTGAGTGCTTTTGTTGGGTACTTTAGGAGGAACAAGCCTTGCCAAACCCACATCAGTGATCTTGCTCACATTGTTCCTGTCCAAGAGAATGTTTGCTGGCTTGAGGTCACGATGCACAACTGGCTCTGGTCTTGTCTGGTGAAGATAAAGAAGGCCAGTGGCTATTTCTGATGCTATTTTGAATCTAGTTTTCCATGGAATTGGTGGTGTATTATCTTTCAGGAAGAGACGATCTTCTAAGCTTCCATTTTCCATGTACTCATACACGAGGCATCCATACTCTGGACATGCACCTAGAAGTGGAACCATGTTTGGATGTCTTATGTTACTCAAAACATTAACCTGCATTGCAGCCATTCAGACTAAGACTCTTAATTTTATATTATAATCCTTATATATTTAAGGGATAGGATCATTTGACACCGGTGTCAAATGTAAAGTTTGACACCTCATCTGAGAGCTGTTAGATCAAAAAAGATTAATAGTATCACATGCTTATAAATCAAATTCGTTAATTTTTTTTTGATCTAATAACTCTTAGATGAGAAGTCAAACTTTAAATTTGATACTGTCAAAGGATTCGTACCCTTATATTTAATATCGCATAGTTTACTCATGTGATGTGACCATCGGTCCTTTTTATTTGCAAAAATTATGGTTACCTCTTGTTGAAATTGCCTCTCCCCTTGGGTTATGTCTGGTTTCAAGGCCTTAATGGCAACAACAGTGTCATCAAGCAGCCCTTTAAAAACAGGTCCATATCCACCTTCACCAATTTTGAGAGAAATGTCAAAGTAATTTGTTGCAACTTCAATTTCTTTAATATTGTATCTTCTCAATTGAATATTGTTATGTGCACTTGCATTTAATGCTCTCTTCCTCTCTTCTTCCTCATGCATGGCACTTATTTCTTCCTTCTTTCTCATCTGGGCCTTCATTTCTTCTAGGCGTTTTGACAATATTTCAGCTGACTTGGTTTTCTGCCCCTCTACCCCTGCCTTAGCCAATGCAGCCTCTTCAGCAAGCCTTTCTTTTTCAACGTTCTTTTCTTCTTGCCTTAACTTTTCAATCTCAATTGCCTAAATGAAAAATACTAGTCTTTTTAAGTTCTCTTTTCCAGTGCATTATTCTGAAAGCCATTGGGGTAAGGTAGAATTTATAACATGACATTACCTTATGTTTTGCTGCAACAGCTTCCCTGTATGCCGTACCATGCTTCTTTGATGTTCTCTTTGGTTCTAGTTTTAATTTCCTTATTTCTGTCTCCAAGCTTTTCTGTAAGATAACTCAAAACAAGGGGTAAAATCACATGTTTTCAAACTACTTCAGAAATAGGTTTTGTTTTTGTGATAGCAAAATAGAGGGGGGTATATATATATATATATATATCTAACACTCAAGTCTCTTTCTGTTTTATATATATGCCAAATTATTGTTACCAAAGATGTCAAATTATGCAGTACTTACTTGGGAATTTGTAGAAGATTTGTTCCTAGAAGTATTTGAGTTCTCTACTATATCTTGGTTTTCATGTGACGTCTCAGTCAATTGAGAACCAATTGGCCTTGAAGTGTCACCGTTGATGGAACTTCGATTTGATGAATTTTGTGAAGAGCAGTTTTCATCTGATGGTCTTATTAGTGAAGTAGTCTCTCCATTGGACATATGTGGTGCCACCTGTATAGCATCGTTGTTCTGACCAAAAGATGCCCCACCATTGTTTGAGCCTTGCCAAATTTTATGTTTTGATGATTTTCTGTATAAGTGAGTGTTAAAGTGGCAATAACATATAATCAGTCAACGCCAAATTACATGTTTGAATGATTTTCTGTACAAACAACAGAGTGTCAAAATGCAAGAACTTATAATTAGTCAAGGTAAGCACCATGAAGATGCTAGCTAAGCAAGAAATATATATATCCATGGGGAAAAATATTTCTACACATAAGTTTATACACGTTTGTCATTTTTTAACTATCTTCTCTCTGGGGAGAACATAGTTATAACATTAAAGTTGCTCTTCTTTCTTTCTTCATGTCAGTAAAAAAGTTCTAAAAAGTAACTGAGGAGTGAGAAAAAAGAGCAACTTCAATGTTATAATTATGTTTTGTAGTTAAAAATGAGCAGTTTTCATCTGATAAGCTTATATAAAGTGGCTGTAGAAATGTTTACCCCATGTATATATGGGTTTTATATTTCTCATTCAACATGAAAATTGTGGAGACAAAAAGCATGTGGGACCCATATATTAGAAAAAATTATGTGTAGGACCCACGTCAGCACGGAAATCAAAGGGTGTGTAGGAAGATTATAATTCTCATGTTAAATGAGAATCATAAAACCCAATATATTATGATATGAACTATGGGTTTTAGATTTCTCATTCAACATGAGAATTGAATTCTCATGTTGTAGAGATAAAAGGCATGTGGAAGTTAGAAAAAATTATGTGTAAGAACTTTGCATAAATCGAAGGGTGTGTGTAAAAAAATTCAAATTCTCATGTTAAAGGAGAATTATATATATATATATATATATATATATATATATATAACATGAGAGAGAAAATTTCCTACACACACAACATTTTGTGGTGCCCGCAGCAAAAAAAAAAACTCCGGCAAAATGAATCTCTATAACATAACACAATCACTTTTCCTATAACATAACTCTTATAAAACCACATATATATATATATATATATATATATATATATATATATATATATGTAAGTATAATTCTCCTTTAATGTGAGAATCTGAATTTTCCTATTGATTTTTTTCCGTCTAACGTGGGTCTACATCAACATACGAGTCCCACATGCTTTTTGTCTCTACAACATGAAATTTGACAATTCTCATGTTGAATGAGAAATATAAAATCCTATATATATAGGGAAAACATTTTCTTGTTTTTTTTCATTTAAGATCCTTCGGTTTGCGTGCAAAGCTTTTTTTTTAAATAAATCAGCTGCATATAACATTAATTAATTCTCATGTGCAGAAAATCAATAATATATATATATATATATATATATATATATATATATATATATATATATATATATATATAAACCATTTAACTCTCTTCCAGCCCTTCTCTCCGTTGTTCTCGTTTGATTAAATTTAATCAATTGACTTCCGTAGAATGGTTTATCTTAGAATTTAATTGTTGACAATTTTTCTAAAAAAAAATAAACATATTTAAGATACCTACACAGAATAGCTGAAAGGACTTTGGAAGATAATTAAGTGTCAAAGTTAATTATAATACAACAAGTAATATATACAACTAGTTTGCATACCTGTTTAAATCTTCAAGCTGAGATTTTCCCTTGGGACCAGAAATGTCTTTAAGAGATTTTGTTGCTGTGATACTAATATTTTGAGGACGACCTGCTGGTCGAATATTCTGGACCCCTCCTTTTGATATAACATGCACCATGCAAGACTCTGGCAATGACCTCACTAAGCTTGTTGGCACATCGAAATCTCTAAATTTCCTGTGGTTGAAATTTGGCAAGACTATTTTTTCAAAGAGACCCACAAAATATTTTCCTCAAAGCTTATTTAGGAGAGATATACTTACAACCTAAAAGTTTTTACAACATTTTATTATCAAATCTTAACAGTTGATTTATGTAATTCCAATGATTATAATTTATTGAAAAATTAATAATTAATTAATAAGTGTGACCCAATAAATTATAATCTTTAGATTGACAAAAATCAACAGTTAAGATTTATCAAAATAATTACCAAACTTTTCACAAGCAGGTAAAATATGCTAAAATTATTAGCAGTTTGAATTACAGGTGCAATTTTCTATTTCCGCAGCGATCAAACTGAGAAGGGTGTCATGTGTGTGTATCACCAAAAATTAATTTCATGTGGGTGTGAGAAAGAAAGAGGACCTTATAAGAACATTCCAGCGGGAAGCACCGACAACAACATTGCTTATAGAGTTGTCAATGATGTAATTAATAAGCGCGCTTGGAACATCAATGCTATTCAGGACCAACTCCTTTGCTATAATCTGAAATACTCAATTAATGTCCAGAATCATAAACTGATATGTTATTAACATAATTAAGTCCTTTCTAATAATGTTCAATACCCAATAAGCAAATGCTAGGATTGAATAAGAATTTAAACTTTTGAACTTTAGCAGAGCAAGTATATATAAATTAATTTTATTACATGATTGACTCCAAATTTGATTTTTAATAACCAGATAATTAATCCTCATGGCACTCTAGTCCTATAGGTAAACAAATATATATAATCATGGCCACATGGAAGGAAAAACTCACCCCCTTTCTAGCACAAATTCCTCGGAAGGGAAGAAAAAGCTGATGCAATTCTTCTTCGGTTGGAGGACGACCTTGTTTAGGGATCTCATCAAAATTATCTGCATAAATCAAATAAAAAACAAAAAAGGTGATACATAAATTAAAGTTAATAGTCCATAGAAAGATGCTATATTTATATGGGTTTATCATCTATCATTTAATATGACCACAAAATTTTTCCTACACTCACAACATTTTGTGGAGCCCGCAGCAAAAAAAAAAATAAAAAAACTCTGACACGCAAAATGAATCTCTACAACATAACACAATTACTTTTCTTACAACATAACTCTTATAAAATCCTATTTATATATGAAAAATGATAGAAGCAATAATATAATTAATGTATTGATTGGACAAATCAAAATCAAATTGTTACAAAGTTAAGAGGCATAGGCAATATTTTCAGCAACCCCATAAAAGGAGGGTCTCGGAGAAGGGTACCTACGGGGATAAAAGGCCTTGGTTCTAACGTGAATGAGGGTGCATGAGGAGTTTTTCTTCAAAAGGTGATCGACGGCCCAAACGACAGCGTATTGGCTGTTCCGGTCACTATCGATGGCAATGACGGTGGACCCTTCTTCATCATTGGAAGCCATGCATAAGATATTGAAAACGTTGGTTTGAAGGGATTCTAAGAGCAATAATCAATGTGGGTTATCCCATGTATGAGTCATGGTTTTGAGTTTGACCCATTTTTACTATTTTTGGTGGGAATATAGGTTACACCAAAAGACCGTTGTATATTGACTTGTTTGAAACATGTTCTCCTCGTCCCAAACAATATACAATAGTTGACCTCTTCTTTACTAGATATATACCTGAGTTGGATCGAACTGTAAACCCAATTATAGCAATTTGAAACTGCAGTCATATATATATACACACCCATTATTAATTGGAGTAATGTTTGGAATGAGAATAACTGGGTCAACAATAAGTCAAAAGATTAGTTTCAGAAGAGAAATAATTATATTCGAACCTTCCTACGGTTTGTATGGTGGCAAGATGATAAGGAACATTGTCTCCAATCACATTTTACCAATAAAAATACTATTGTTATGCTTGTTTAAGATGATGCACATCGCAACGTGATTGAAGACATGTAACAAAAAATGTTCGAGCCTAAATTTTATAATGTACTTTTTTTTCTATAGGGTTTCCATTTCAAGGCTCTCCTTTAATGCTAAGTCCAATCTTGAATCAAAAGAAAAATAAAAAAAAATAAACCAATGCTATTTTAACTAAAAGCTCATGGCTAAGTATTGAGATTTTTCTTCTCAAGAATTCACTTTTTTTTTTTTTGGTGGATTGGCAAAAAACCACTTTTGAATATTACTTTATCGTGAGTGCTTAAAATTAATTAAATCTCAATTTACGGTTATGTCTAGTTTTAAACCTATAGTTCACTGACTATTATTATTTTATCTGATTAATGATGATTAAAGCTCAATTGATAATCTAGTACATTGTCAATAATAATGATTATATGATAATAGTATTACATAATTCAATTTCAAAACTCTTATATATGTTGTCCCATAGTAATGATAAATTGAATAAATTAATAAAAAGTTAAATCGAATAATAATCGAAATGTGAGATAGTGATTGAACATCCATTTGAATCCTTTCTATATGTATATTTGCAACAAGTTCAAGCAACCAGCCATTTCCTTTTGAGCTGGGTTAGTTGCTCGACACAATTATGTAACATCCGGTCACTTTAAGAATCAATGATTATTCTTACACATTAGCACAAGACTTTTCAGTATACTTTTATCCTCACTCACGCATTTTTTAATTTTTCTAGGAAGTGTGTGAGTGAGGACAAAAGCACACTGAAAAGTCTCGTGTTAATGTGTGGGGATAATCATTGATTCTTGAAGCGGCCGATCGTTACAAGTGGTATCAGAGCATGGCCTCTCTTCTAGTACGGTGTGGTTCGATGACGAACTAGGCTAAAGATGGTGGGATGTAACATCCTGATGGCTGACGAGGACGGGGAGTGATCGCCAGTGCAAAGAGGCACTGACAAGGAGCGACTCCTAACAGGCTTCCACCGGGGGTTACATGAATGAATCAAATCGACACCCGAAAGAGATGAATTCCAAAGGCTGTGCAGCTGGGTAGCACGGACACACTCCTTTTTGGAAAATTTGCGTGTCGGACACGCTTTGACACGCGCCCGACACGCGGTCAACATTTGGGGGCACACGATCAACTTTCCGACACGTTTCGACACGTTTTTTGGACACGCAATCAACTTTTTCCGACACGCGGTCAACGCTCGGACACACTCGGACACGTTTTTTTTTAAATCTTAATTTTATTTTGTTAACTAAATATAAAAGAAATAATTTATAAATTGATTTTTTTCTGTTATGAAATTTGACATGAAAAATTAACAAAGTACGAAAAACTATTTATATTTATATTTATGTTATGAAATTTAAATATTTGATTGATTTTATGACTTATTATAGACTCTTATATGTATTAAATATAAATTATATTATATATATTGAAAAAATTAATATCAAAATATGTCCCAACGTGTCGAAGTATGACATTTTTTAGAATTAACGTGTCGGTGTGTCGTGTCCCGTGTCAATGTTCGTGCATCATAGCTATGCAGGTATGAGACTACTCAGTTTGAGATAGCTTATAAGAATTAATAGGTACTACCTATACTAACAATATGCATCTACTTTTCGGTAGCCCGGCCCAGAACAGAAAAACTCCATAGTTATGTGTGCTTGACTTGCAGTAATTATGAGGTGGGTGACCTCCTGGGAAGTTTTTCCAGAAAGTGTGCGAGTGAGGAAAAAGCACATTGAAAAGTCTCGTGTTAGTATGTGGGGATAGTCATTGATTCTTGAAGCGGTCGGACGTTACAAATCCATATAGAGAAGCCCTAACACTGTCGCACCCCAATTATAAGAGGTTATATCCACAAAATCTCCTCTGAGAAATGGAAAACCTCGTACGACAACCTTATTCTTGACTTGTCGCATAATATAAATCCACCAATGAGGCGCAATAGATAAGCATGGGTGTAGAGGAGCTCTTGCTCAGGATCGCCTTGTGCACAAACCAATGTCTATAGTATCGATCTATGAAGGACATCCGTAGATAGCTTCCCTCAAGCTCAGACGGTAGAGGATGGAATCCCTGCATTTGATGCATAACTTGACTCTAATCGGCAGAAGTCAGTCCAATCAGTGGTTGTTCGTCTGATGACAAACCAAGAATAGTTGCAACATCTTGAAGAATTATGGTGACTTAGCCCTGTGGTATGTGAAACACATGAGTCTCAGGAAGCCAACGCTCAACTAGAGCACTAATTAGTGCATGATTGATATGCAATACATTATACACAAATAAAATTAATCATTATCCCATAAATCTATTGCAAATAATTTATTTAACCATTAAATAACTAGCATGCCTAAGGTGCTCCGCCACTAGCTCCGAAATGTTATTGGGATCATGAGGATCTGATCCAACACCTTGTGTTACTCTACGAACCTTGAGAATCCTCATTAGTCTCGAGTTCCATACAACATGTGACACATGAGTTTCTTGCACATCCCTACTCAACACACCATATTCTTCGCGACCCAAATCAATCTCCTCACGAGCCATGAACTTGTGTTACACCACGAGTTTAATTAAATAACAATATTATGTATGTGATAAATACACTATTAATTTAATAATATCATGTTGGGTTTTGCTCTTTCACTAAACCCTAATAAGGCTTAGTGTGTAAGAAGAGCCCAAGAAACCTTAGACCCATTCTGATTAAGGTTAGGGTTTCTTGGAACCCATACATATACTCCGCTTATAGCCATCAGCCAAAAATGAGGTTGATCACTTGGTGGTTGCAGAGGGCTGATGGATGGTCATCTCCCTGAAAGTGAGAGAGTGCCCACACACTTCCTGTTCCCCCTTGAGTCATAGTCTGGAAGATCTGCCACAGTCCAGCATCAAGGGATTTGTTCATGTTGTAATACTGAGGTGAGCAGTTCGTGAATAGGAATCATATAAAGGAAGATTCTACACGAGATATGCGCACCAAGAGGTAATCGTGGAAACGAGGATGATTCGGTAAGCATACCGATGTACTAGGTCCTAAATCGCTTCCGCATAAATCCAATAGTTCCTACATATCACTATAAAGTTCAGGCCATTAAATATACTACACTAATAATCTATATGTAGTATTAATAAAATTTATGCCCAGTGGCGGAGCTAGCATGACATGTTAGCAAGTGTTAAAAAATTCAGCCAATGCCCAAATAGCTACGGTTCTTTGGCTACGATCAAAACGTGGCTAATTTTTAAAAAAATTGAAACAAAATTTGATACGTTTCAAGTGTGGCTAAATGAACGTGGCTAACTAAGCCAATACCAAGGCAACGGCAGGTCACAACGTGGCTCCGCCACTGTTTAAGTCAACTAACCTCAATTTTTAATAATATAAATATAGCACCTTTTAAAAATTTAATTATATCACTAATAATATTTAAGGCCATTAAATACACTACACTAATAATCTAAATATAGCGTTAATAAAATTTATGCCCACTAACCTCAATATATTTTTAATAATATAAATATAGCACCGTTTAAAAATGTATCTATATCATTAATAAAATTTAAGGCAATCACTAATAATATAAATATAGCATTAATAAAATTTAAATCCACTAACCTAAGTTTTTAACAAAATAAATGTAGCACCTAAAAAAAACTGTAAAATATCATTAATAAAATTTAAGGCCAATAACCTACGGTTTTAATAAGTCCTGTAAAAATCAAATCTATAACATGATAATTTTTGGGCTACCCTAAAGTTTGATCAAGTTAAATAACAAAAATTTGAAATAATACTTACTTCGAAGATGAGGTCAAAAACACCTTGAAAAAGAAAGCACAAGTGAGTATAGAGTTTTACCCTCGGGCACAATGGAAAAAGAATTGGGACCAATCTCATACAGAAGGACTCTCGGACAAAATGAAAAAAAAAAAATTCACTCTCGCACGAATCTACTCTCGGACATAAAGAATAAAATAATGGAAGAAGTGTCTAGAATCATATTTTTTAAGTTACCGCGTCTATGCTTAGTGGGAAAAAAAAAAATTCACTCTCGGATAGGTTACCGAATAAAACTATACGAGAAGGAAACATGTGCATAAATAAAACTGCATTTATCGTTTACCGAAAAAAAAAAAACTGCATTTATCAAAGCTTGCTTTAAAATATTCCACGGTGGCCAAAGCAAATTTGATCATAAAAAAAGGTGACATCACAAATTCCGTGGTGGCAATTAATAGCATAAATTTAATTAAAAACAGAGGTGGTGTCAGACTGTCAGCCTAAAATAAAAGTATTTTCTTTTATGTTATTTCATTTATTTTGGTTGATATGTTACTTTTTTTTTTCGGGGTAAAACGTTAGGCCTAAAAAAAATTAAGGCACGCAAAATAAATCTCTATAGTAATATATAATTACTTTTCTTACAACATAACCCTTATAAAACCCATTAAAAAATGAGGAGAAAGGAGGGAATGTATGAAGTTAGTTGGCAACAAAGAAAGGAAAAGATAGCTCAGTTGTCAACTGAGTTTCCAAGGATTTGCTTGAGTCAGGTGTTCAAACTCTGTCTCAAGCAAATTCTTGGAAAATCTTTGGGGGCAGAAGAGGAAAGTGTCTCATTCTCGGTTGGGGGATTAATCTCATCTTCCTTCGGTAACGAAACTCAATGCACACGTTGTTCCAATGAGGGGCTAGTCTACAGGTAGTAGAATGAGGATACTTCCGGATTATAAAAAAAAAAAAAAAGGGAAAGGATAAGTTTGATTGGAGGTGAAGTTAATAATCTTCTTCGTAAGTATTACTTTTATATTTAAAGCTAAATTTTAATTTTCTATTTCAAGGGTTACTTCTTATTTGATGTTTTGTTTTCTTTTTCATAGAAAAGAAGTAAATATATAATTTTAACCTTTCTAGTTCTCTTTCCTATTGATACTAGGCTTTCACTTTAATCTTTTTTAATATTGCTATTTACTATTGATTTTGATATTCAATACAAATTTAACAAAATTCAAATATTAATTTAGACTTAATCGAACGCTTCAAGTTTCAACTTTACCATATCTATGCTTATTTGTAAAGTTTTAAAAAGGCTTTACGATTCTTAACTTTTTAGTAAAAGTCGATTTTTTTCCCCCTTTTCTTTTTTCGCATTGGAATAACAACAATATAATTTAAAAAGAAAAAAAAATGGTGAGTTTAAGGGTGTCCGCATGAGATTCACTGGGAGAGAGATGTGAAATGAAAAGGAAATATAAAATATGGGTTTATGATCTATCATTTAACATGATCACAAAATTTTTTCTACACACATAACATTTTGTGGGGCCCGCAGCAAAAAAGAAATAAAAAATTCCGGCACGCAAAATGAATCTCTATAACATAACACAATCACTTTTCCTACAACATAACTCTTATAAAACCCATAAAATATTTTTAAAAATCGAACTCATACATTATTTTTTAGGGTTTTATAAGAATTATGTTGTAGGAAAAGTGATTGTGTTATGTTATAGAGATTCGTTTTGCGTACCAGAGTTTTTTTTTGCAGCGGGCCCCACAAAATATTGTGTATGTAGAAAAAATTTTGTTATCATATTAAATAATAGATGATAAACCTTATTTTTTACGTCTTTCAACCATTACCGTATTATTTGTCATACCCAGACCAATGCACATCACTTTATTATATTATTAATTACTTATTTTTTTAGATAATAAAGTCAGATAAATACATTTTTAAAAATATTATCTTTCTTTTTTTCAGAAGGCAAGTTTCCAAAGAGAGTTTCTTGCATTTAAGGTAACAGCCAACTGGTTAAACTAGAAGACAAAGTCAAATATTCTGTCGTAAGAAAGAGAACATTCTAAACATGTAACATCTCAAACTGAAAGCTTGCGGCCAAAGAATTGAACACTGTTCAATATTTATAGACCATGGTTAACATATATATTTTATTATTTGATTAATTGTATATACATTTCATGAATAACTTATGTCTATTTCTATTAATGAGGCCAATATAAAATTTTATTTGATTATTTTTAAAAAAAAAATATACCAGAAAAGTATGTGCGAAGTATTTAATATAAAGAATAAATAAATCACACGCTGTTCGACTATGACTTGAAACAAACTTTGCATAACGCGTTTTCCTTCAACATCCATTAGCTCTATTCACAATTTTCATTACTTGTCATTGTCTTTCCAAGTTTATGCAATTACGTCACCCAAATTTTGAAGTTGAGTAATCTTTGATTGTCTCACGCGGAAAGCATGGCCATGACCGCATCATCTTACTGTCTGCTACATCCTATAACATTTTTTTATGCTCATTACTCATTAGTCATTACTGGCTACATATTTTAATAATATCTTTATGTAAATCATGTTCACAAGTAACAGCAAGAAATACAATATTAATAGCAAAATCCAGGACTTGATGCAAAAAAAGGAAATAAAATAAAATAAAGCATTTGTGGCAAATTCCCAATGAAGATACTATTATGCGGTTGATAGATGAGTAACGTGATATGGGGCATGAAATGAGTTAGTCCAATGATTGGTCCATTGTAATAGTTTGCAAGTATCAAATAATTAATATTGGGGCTCAAGCCAAGCTTATTACAAGGCTCAATTTGACCATTTCTAAAGGGCACATGGACATGGTTTACCACCATTTTCTATTTGGCTGTCATTCCCGTAAGACAGCCAACAACACTGAATTGCCAACAGCTTTTTAATATACACATTTTCGGACAACGATTCCCATTCCCACCCATCCCATCACTTCATTCACAAAAATAGTTGTGTAAAATTTATATAAATTAAATAAAGAATTAATGTTTCTTATATTATAAAAGATAAAATATTTTATCTCCTACATATATATATATATATATATATATATATATATATATATATATATAAATATGTGAGATTCATTGTGAGGTCATGTGAAGAGAAAAAAAAAGATAAAAAAAATGATCTCACGCACTTTTATATATACATAGGAGATAATTTTACTTCTTAGAACATAAGAAACATTAATCCATACTATAAGAAACATAAGAAATATTAATCCCATTAAATAAAGGGTTTTATATTTCTCATTCAATATAATATTTCATTTATGTTATGAATACTTATATTAATAATAATATTACAATTTCGACTATTTTATGCTATCTATTAATTTCTAAGAAATACATAATTCTTTTATGAATTAAATGAACATGAGAATTGAATTCTCATGTTGTAGAGACAAAAAGCACGTGGGACCCGTATGTTAGAAAAAATTATGTGTAGGACCACGTTAGCACGAAAATCGAAGGGCATGGAGAAAAATTCAAATTCTCATGAAAATAATAAAATACTTAAATAAACTAAAACAATCAATCACAAATACATTATTAATTTATATTAAATATTCATGTTGTCCATACTATATAAGCAAGCAAAGAAACACAAAAAGCAGAATCAAACCAAAGCAAACCATTCCAACAGCCATTGAGAAAAACACACACAAAACAATTGTGTTTAAGAAAAAGATAACTTTCATCCAAATCAACTTCAAAATACCAACCACTTCCCATCACACCAAAACCAAATGGAAGAAGAGGAAGACATGTTACCACCCTTCTGGCAGCAGAACGGCAGCACCGACAGCGGTGGCCGCCGCCGCCGCTCATACTCTGCGTTCCTCAGCTCCGGTGCTCTTCTCATATTCCTTCTCGTGACAGCGCTTGCATTCACCTTCATCCTAGTTCCTACATTGCACTCTTTCACTTCCAACATTTTCAAACCCCATTCAGTGAAGAAGAGCTGGGATTCCCTCAACTTCCTGCTTGTTCTCTTTGCCATAATCTGTGGATTCCTTAGCAGGAACACCAACGAAAGCCCACGTTCCTATGAAGACCAAAGCTTCTCAGACACGTCACAAGACTACAGTACTAAACCAAACCCAGAAACACAACATCCATGGTATGAGTACTCAGATCGAACCCCTTATAAATCGCATAACAGGCTGAGGAGTTTCAACTCCTACCCTGATCTCCGGCAAGAGTCTTTGTGGGCCGCCGCCGATGAACAACGGCGGCGATTTTACGATGACACCCATGTTAACGGTTATCGTGAATTGGAGTTAGATGCCAGAGAAGAAGAACTGGGTATCAAGAACATAGAAGTTGACACTTTTATCTCTCGTAAAAAGGAAGTTCCCAGAGCGCGGCAGCCACCGGCATCGCCGCCGCCATCACCGCCACCGGCTCTGCGCAGTGGTGATGATCGAAGAAATGCTAAGAAAACTTATCGAGCCAGTGGCCAACCGGAAAATATGAATGAGATATCAAAACATAGTGCTTTGAGAGCAGAGAGGTTACAACCACAACCACAACCACCACCACCTCCGCCGCCACCACCGCCGATACAGATAAGGAAAGAGCAAAATAAGAAGAAAGGAGGAAGTGCAACTAAAGAGTTCTTGACATCTTTGAAGGGAAAGAAGAAGAAACAAAGACAGAGAAGCCTTGAAAATTTTGAAAGCATTCTAAATTCTAAACCTCCTACTACTCAGCCTTTACACCCACCACCTCCACCACCGCCGCCGCCTCCGCCTCCGTCATCAGTTTTTCATAATCTGTTCTCTTCCAAGAAAAGCAAACACAAGAAAATTAACTCTGCTTCGCCGCCACCACGTCATGTTTCATCCATGCGTGTATACAACAAAACCGAACAGGTTCATGGGAGAGAGGAAACCCTTAAACCCAGGACATCAAACACGAGAGAGGATTTCTATGCATTGGAAGAAAATGTGGTTACCGGTAATGAGTCACCCTTGATTCCAATACCGCCGCCGCCACCACCGCCACCGTTCAAGATGCCAGCGTGGAAGTTCCGGGTGCAGGGTGACTTTGTAAGAATAGATAGCATTGGTAGTTCAAGTAGTGGTTCGCCAGATTTGGATGAAGTTGTGGAGTCACCATCATTTGAAGCAAGCCAGCGCAATAGTCCCTTTTCCCAAGATGGTGGAGAACGTGAAATCCTATTGTTCCATCCCAGCCCAGATGTTGATACCAAAGCTGATACTTTTATTGAGAAGTTCAGAGCTGGTTTAAGGATGGAGAAAATGAATTCCACCAAAGAGAAGCAGGGGATTGGGAAATCCAATCTACGCCCTTCACCCAAAACAGAAAATAAACAAGAAAATGGACCACGTTGAAGCTACAAAATTGATGTTTGCTTTGTCTGAGTTCCTTAATTTGTTTTTTCTATTCTTTTGTTCTTTTGAGAGTTCTTTTTCTAAAGTGGATTCTTTTGTTCCGATGTCTACATTGAGTTCAGATTCACATAGAGGAATAGGAGGATGAGTTCTTTTGTCAAAATTTCATATGACTTTTTCAGTTGTAGATTTTGTATATGATACGCATAACACTTCCTTCGAAATATAAACAAATAGCCATTGCAGTCAACACATTTCGCTTCTATGTTTTGTGTGTTTTTTTTTTTTTTTTTTTTGGTAAATAATGTTTTGTGTGCTTAACACATGCACTGGAAAACAAATATCAAAATTTAAGCTCATGATAAAGTTACCCAAAAGAGTTAAGGCAACTGTTCCTCCAAAGAAAAATGCCTCATGAGTGGAAATATTTTAGACTAAAATGCTGAAACTTCCCTTGTATTTTCTTATATAGACTCTAGTGTGTACTGTAAACATAAATTATTTTAGAGTAAAAGGAACTCTGCGTAGACCTTCCCTGAAAACATACTGCATCAGACATTTCCCGTTTAAGGAAGGTTTGTGTAGTTTTTACACACACAGTAGTCTCTAGTAAAATAAGTATAAACAAGTACA
Source organism: Gastrolobium villosum (assembly GCA_032173675.1). NCBI lineage: Eukaryota > Viridiplantae > Streptophyta > Magnoliopsida > Fabales > Fabaceae > Gastrolobium > Gastrolobium villosum. Next base: position 270,453 of record JAVKPL010009076.1, on the reverse strand, counting down.
GCGATTAATGTGTGTCATATAATGTATAAAATTATCTCTTACACACACATAAAAGTGCGTAGATCCCATATGAGGTTATGTAATAAAAAAAAAGAGAGAAAAAAAAATACGGGTCTCACATATTTTTATATATATATAAGCAAGAAAGCACCGACATGTTTTTTAAAAGAAAAAAAAATAGTGTGTCGGACACCGACACGTTCTGACACGCGATCAACATTTTAGGACACGCAGTCAATGCTCCTACACGTGTTTCCGACATGCCAGTCAACTTTTTTCAACACACAATCAACGCTCCGTGTAACATCCCGGGCGCTGACAAGGGCGGGGAGTGATCGCCAGTGCGAAAGGTCATGGACAAGGAGCTGCTCTTGACAGACTTCCAGCGACGGGGGTACATTAATAAATCGAATCAACACCCGAAAGAGAGGGATTCCAGAGACTGTGCTGGTATGGGACAGTATAGCTGGGAATGGCTTATAAGAATCAATTGGTACTACCTATACTAACAAGATGCATATACTTTTCGGTAGCCCAGAACGGAAGAACTCCATAGTTAAGCGTGCTTGACTTGGGGCAATTCTGATATGGGTGACCTCTTGGGAAGTTTTCCCGGAAAGTGTGCGAGTGAGGACAAAGCACGCTGAAAAGTCTCGTGTTAATGTGTGGGGACCGTCGTTGATCCTTGCAAGTTGCCGGGCCACAAGTGGTATCAGAGCAAGGCATCTCTTCCAGTACGGTGTGGTTCGAGGACGAACCAGGCGGAAACTGGTGGGTATGTAACATCCCGAGCGCTGACGAGGGCAGGGAGTGATCGCTGGTGCGAAAGGGCATGGACAAGGAGCGGCCCCTGGCAGGCTTCCAGTGACTGGGTACATGAATGAATCGAATCAACACCCGAAAAGATAAGGATTCCAGAGACTGTGCTGGTATGGGACAGTATAGTTGGGAATGGCTTATAAGCATTAATTGGTACTACCTGTACTAACAAGATGCATCTACTTTCCGATAGCCTAGAATGGAAGAACTCCATAGTTAAGCGTGCTTGACTTTGGGCAATTCTAGGATGAGTGACCTTTTGGGAAGTTTTCCCGGGAAGTGAGCGAGTGAGGACAAAGTATGCTAAAAAATCTCGTGTGTGTGGGGACAGTCGTTGATCCTTGTAAGTTGCTAGGTGTTACACTCCGACACGTTTCTGACACTTTTTTTTTAGTTCTAAATTTTATTTTATTAACTACAAATGAAAAATAAATTTATAAGTCAATTTTTTTTTATAGAATTTGACAGAAAAAAATTAACAAGGTATGAAAAATTTCTTTTGCTTTATATTTATATTATGTAATTTGAATATTTGATTGGTTATATAACTTATTATGGATTGTTATATATATAAATTATATTATATATATTAATTTAGTATCAAAATGTGTCCTGACGTGTCTCATGTCGGTGCAATATACTGTATAAGAGATAAAATTATTTCCTATAATATGATAAACATCAATCCCTGAGTATAATACAAGGAGAGTTAAGATGACGTTTGATAAAGGAGATATTTTTTTATCAGGTAAATGCAAATTAAATCACCAGGAATATGGTAAGAAAATGAATTTGATAGAAAAGTTAAAAAAATTGTTTGGTTGACGAAAATTTGATCAGAAAAATTGGGATAAATTTAGTCAGAAGAAGATAGTATTGTCACAATTTTCATCAACTTTTTTCCACTTGCGCGATTATATGCAAATACCACATTGAGATTGGACAACTTCGGCAATATGTTTTTTCTATTTTTGTATTTGATTCTGAATTGCTGGGCAAATGAATTTGGTGGATAAGTTTTTATATCTCCTCTACCAAACAAACAAAGACATCATCAATTGCCAAATTCATATGCACGGGGATTTCAACAAAAAATTTAAACACTAACTAACGAAAAGTTTGGTTTAGGAAAACGTTTTCTGTTTTTATTTTTTATTTTTACTAATAATTATAAAAATATAATTTTATTTTTATTTTATTTTTTATTTTGATATTTTCACCATTAAATCATTTTTATCCCTTGTACAAATATTTAAAAACAAGAAACAAAATAAAAATAAAGTGACATTTTTGTAAATATTTTGTAAAGGGAAAAATGTTTGTCCTTTTAAATGACACAACTTTATTATTTATCTCTCACAAAGAGGAGGGATCCACATTTTTTTCCCCACTCTCTCCTCCCATGATTTATCTCTTTCTCTTACTTAAAATGAGACAATTTACATTATTTAAATGATACTCATTTCCCCTTTTTAAAAACAGGAAACAAAGACAAAATATATTTTCTTAAATCAAACAGCCCCTAGAGTGTTTTACTCAATATACTATGAAAATTTATTCTTATTCTTTTGGAAAACATCCAATTTCTTTAAGAAAAAGTATAGATTCCCCAATGGTTCTCTATGTTAGTTATGTAGTTTAATATTGTTAAATATCGCTAGTGTCACTAGCGGTGGTAAACGAGCCAGAGGCCTTTGACTCGACTCGTAAAGGCATGAGCTCGTTTAATAAAAGCTTGTGTTGGAACCAGACTTGGACTTGTATAAAAACTCGTTTAATAAAAAGGTCTCAGGCTCTAATTCAGAAGCTCGGCCTTAGAGCCTCCCAGGCTAGCCTAGTATATATACAAATATTTATTTATATTTTTTATACTATTTGTAATAACTCTCTCTCTCATCAATTTATTTCACCCCATTTTATTGGTTTAACAGACTTTTTGAATGATTTTGTTCTATATTATGCTATTTGGATATATATTGAATTTATGTATATTTATGGAATTACTATTGTTGTTCTATATTATCCTTTATCTTCCTTCACACAAACAAACTTACAAAAACTCATTCGTTCCACTATGCACTGCTCGTTTGTGTCAATTTATTTTTTATTTTTTATTTTTGTTGGCACTTTTTTTTATAATGGGTTAAGATAATATAAACTGTTATCTACCTTCTTTCACTTTAATTTTATTTATTTATTGCAGACTTTGTAAATTATTGCTGCAAATTGGAAGCTAAGGTTTCTATCTGGAAATTGATTTTTTTGTGGAATTCCGTTCTCTTATTTTTATTCTTTAACATGCTAACAGGCTAAGACAGGCTTCACACAGGCTTTTTTTTTTTTGTAAATAAATCAGGCCACAGGCCAATATTATATTCGTAAACAGGTAACAGGCTAAGGCCAGACCAATATTATATTCGTAAACAGGTAACAGGCTAAGACCAGTCGGACATGTTTAAATACAGGCTTGGCCCGTTAAGATCAAAGCTCGGCTCGGCCCGTTAACACCCCTAAGTGTCACTAGTGAATTTTTTTTTTTTAAAAAAAAGGGAATTATACTAAACTATTGTAAGATATTAATAAACATATTAAATGTCTCTCATATTATAGGATATAAAATTATCTCCTAATTTTATCTTTTACACTCACATAAAAATGTACAAGGTCTATATTTTTTTTTTCTCTTCTCTTCATATAACCCCACATAAGAACCACACACATTTATGTGTATAGGGAGAAGGATTTCAGTTGTCCCGGACCACTATTTACTCTATAGTCCGGACCAATCAAAATCATACAATTACTAAGAAAAGAGGAGAGAGAAAAAATAAAAAATAACTTTTTTTCCAAATGTCACCTCTTGAATAAAAGAATCACATGTGACCTAGAGCACCAAAAAAAATTCGTGTACAAGAGATAATTTTATTTCATTCAATATCACCCTTAAAAAATGTGAAAGAAAAAACTTTTGTTACTGTACTGTTTGGCTGCCAGATTAATACTTTTCTTCTCTGAAACCTTTCCGTACAAATAACTTCTACAGAATGGGTGTGAAGGAGGAAATATCTTCCAAGACTAACTGATCTACTCTAATTGGTTACTTGTCCAAAATTTCAAGTGTGCTTGTGATGATCAGATTTTAAAAGTCTAAATTATGATCAATGAGTAAATTTAAGGAAGCTGGCAAATACAGTAATTCACCCACTAATACAGAGTCTGGGTGTTTGTCACTTGTACAAGTTAATTGAACTGAGCCATGGAATTCCAATTTGTTATTACCTTGAATACCTTCAACCCAAAAAAATCTTCACCTTCCCCTGCTATAGACGCTGGTTTTAACTAAAAAATTCAGCAATCATGGAGCCTCAGGCCTTTATTGAGATCACATTTGCAAGGATCATTCTTAGATTGCAGAGAGTTGCTTTGTTATACCAATATTTAGCTTAACGGCTACCACCACCAGCATAACACGTAAGAAATTTGTTTATTTATTCAATTTTGGGATTTTTTGGTTTTTGGGGGGTAAGGGGGTAGGTCAGCAATCCAGTTACAAGCCAATGATGAGAGTTCCTCATCTTATCAAATTCATTTCTAAAGGAGCTATTAAATGCTCAACAAAGATAATCTACAACAAAACCAGTAAGCATGCTCCAATATGAAGCAGCATACAGAATGCAAGTAAATTATGACAAGACTTAATGCTAATAGAAAGACAAAACAAAGCCTAACGTAAATAAGCAGCAGTGAAGAAAGGACACAGGAACAAAACTCACAATGCTAACCTAGTGCTTTGGAGCCTTACTCTGCAAATACTTCTTCAAAACATCCATAACCGATCCAAAGTCTGCCTTCACTTGCATTGGTGGGTTAGCAAACCGGCAAGCCATGTCCTTAATCTCCTTGGAATGGTAATCAATCTTGGACTGAGTAAACTTCAACCCATGAGCGGTACTCACCACCACAGTCCTATCAGTAGGCTTTATAACCCCACTATTCCTCAGTTTAAACAATGCAGTCAAAGCAACCCCAGTGTGGGGGCATATAAACATGCCAGTGGAATCTGCTTGAGCCATAGCATCCATCAATTCCTCCTCGGTTGCTTCCTCAACAATCCCCATTGAGTTCTTTAAGGCAAAAACAGCCCTATCTATTGAAACAGGATCACCAATTTGTATGGCAGATGCAAAGGTGGGGTTGGCTTTAACTGACTTAAACTCTTTCCACCCTGACTTGAAGTATAAATAGAGTGGATCAGCATTAGCAGCTTGAGCACAAACAAGCCTTGGAATCCTATCCACAAGTCCTAACTCTTTACACATTTGAAACCCTTTGTAAAATGCATATATATTCCCAAGGTTTCCACCTGGAACAATGACCCAATCAGGGACTTGCCAATCAAACTGCTGCAAAATCTCAATAGCTGCAGTCTTCTGCCCCTCCAGCCTCAAACTATTCAAAGAATTAGCCAAATAGATAGGCAATTCAGCAGTGACTTCTCGAATCAACTGCATACACCCATCAAAATCAGTATCAATACTCAACACAAAAGCACCATTGGCAATTGGCTGCACCAATTGAGCAAGGGAAATTCTATTAGCAGGCAAGAAAACAATGGAAGGGATCCCCGCAGAAGCACAATATGCTGATAAAGCAGCAGAAGTATCACCAGTTGAAGCACAACCAACACCAACAACAGGCCTATTCATTTTTCTCAAGCGATTCACTTGGCTAACCAAAACAGTCATACCCAGATCCTTAAAACTCCCCGTGTGACTAATCCCGCAGTGCTTCACCCACAAATCATTCATGCCCAGAAACTGTTTGCCGAAACGCTCAGCCCAGAAAAGGTTCGAGTTTCCTTCGAAGGCACTCACGATGTCGTCGCTGTCGATCTCCGGCAGCACCCATTCCTTCTTGCTCCAGACCCCTGAGCCGTATGGCCAGGTGGTCTTGCCGACGCGAGAGTCGAAGAGGGTTCGCCAGTAATCGCCGTCGAATCTCTTGAGGGCTTCCATGTCGTGTTGAACGTCGAGGAGGCCACCGGATTGGGATCTGTAAACGATCTCGTCGAGGGAGTAGGACTCCGTGGAGGACGGGTCGGCGTTGAAAGGGACGTACTTGGCGGAGAAGAGGTGGGGCTGTGACACATTCTTGCGGCGAGCCTCGTCCCTGATGTTCTCGTCGGCGGCGCGGCGGGGCTTAGAAGCCTCCGGGGGGGAAGCGGATGAGGGGGAGTTGTTTTGGGTGAGGGAGATGATGGGTTCAGATTGAGCTTTAATGGTGAAGTGGGTGGGTTTAGGATGCAGGTTTGGAACACAGGCTTTGGTTTTGAGGGAAAAAGGCGAAGACTCAAACAGAGAGGAAGAAGCCATTTGAATGAGAGAGAGAGAGAGTATGGCTGTATTCGAAAGAAGCAAACATTGAATGGTCAATCAAGTTTTAATAGTTTTCGAGCCGCCGCGATAAGCATGTGGATCCAAGTTGCACCAATACATTGCCATTGCCCTATTGTCAAAGAAATTCAAGTTAGGTTAATCTAATCCATGCTTCTTCTTTTTTTAATTAATATTTCTGATGGGGTAGGGTTGTTTAGAAACTCGATCCAACCATAACCATCGACTTAAAAAAAATATAAATATATATCCTATACGAAAAATTCAAAAAAAAAAAAAAAAAATCAAAGCACCAATCATTACATATTCAAAATATACTTAACATAATTGAACTAGTTACATCCACTGGTCAATATTACACAAGCTAACCAAAATATGAAACTATTAAAATATAAAATACATATTCTAATGTAATAAATGAAAAATTATATCATCAAACTCAGTCACTTATTATCTTTCTCTGCCATTTGTCTAGACTCTAGAGAAAAAATCTCATCACAGAGAAGAATAAAATAATAGCCTCTCAAGAAATATACCTTCCCCTTCAAAAAATTTGTTGCTTCTTGAATTAATGGAATGTACGTCTTTATATCATTTGAAGTCACAAACAGCAACAAATGAAAATTGAAGTCACGCATAAAAATGTAACAACATGTGAAAGGAGATCTCTTACACAAGAGAGAACGGTGCAAGAGAGGCGGCGGCGCGAAGAATTAACGGTGGGAAGTTAAGAGCCAGCACGACAGAGGATATAATATTTCTAACATGATTAATTAGTAAATTGCATGTAATTAAATAATTAATCATGCATAAATGGGTTGAATTAAGTTAAAGGACTAATTAAATAAATTATGATCACTTTTGAGGTAAAAGTGCAATCAGTGAGAATTTTGGGATAAAAATGTGTGTAGCCAAAGTTGCCCAAAACGTAGAAGTGAAACTCAAAATATTAGTGTAAAAATATTTTAGTCCATTTGGTAAAGTCTGAAAGTGAATAGAGGTGAATAGATATATGAGTTTTCACCCGGTTGAACGAAACTTAACTATGTTAAGTGAAAGACACAAAATTAGCCCCACATTCCTTATTTCTTCTTCTTCCACAGTGTGAAATAGAGGGAGGGAGAAAGAGTGAAACCATTTGAGGAGCAAACCCTAACTTTTTCATTTCTTCATACAACCATTCTAAAGCCAAAACCACTTAGAATCTTCCCCTCATTGTGAATCCAAGCTTGGCTTGGAGTGGGAAGCTTTGGAACCCTTTGAAGATTGGAGGAGTTTGAGGGCATTTCACTCCTTGGGAGCACTTAATTCCTGGTTGTGTGACCATTTGTGGTAAGTTTCCATCCCTTAAACCTAGCTTTCATTGAGATTGTAAGATGGGAGAAAATGATAAAGTGTTTTGTGGTTGGTATGAACTTGAGTTGGATTGATGCTTGACTCCTTTGTAAAAGTTGTTAAAAATGATAAATAAACGATAGAATTAAGTTTAGATAGTCATTTGATTATTGTTCAATATGTTGGAAAATTTATGCTTGGGCTTGCGAGTGTTCTAGCATTTTGAGTAATTAGTAAATTGGATGATTGAATATGTCCATTATGTTGGTAGGGTTGGAGCAAGCGAACCACCTTTGATTGATCAAGTACCGGTGAAACCATGGAACTTGATTACCTCACTTGGATTGGTATTAAATTGTAAAGATTGATTGTTTGCATTGGTGGTGAACAAAGGTTGAATTGGAAGCAATTGAGGTAAGTCTTCAAACCTTGGGAATTGACCCCTTAATTGTTCCACCAAGCCCTAAATAGGTAGCAGTAGTTGATAGTGTAAGTAAATGTAATAAAGTAGTTTAATGCTTTGATATACAAATGTGTGTGCACTGAGTGTGGCATGGAATGGGGTTTCCCTATGTTTGTATGTTGCATGACGATGCGTAATTCACATTTGGTAGTTTAGCTAGCTAGTTGTATCCCTAGGACGACATGAGAGGTCGAGGGATGTCTCTTGGAGATGTTTTACACACTGCATGGATATGTATTTATTGCATCATTTACTATTATTGCTATTATATTGTGAGTGAACTATGGGGCGGAGAAATGCTCCAAGGACCCCTAGTTTACTGAGGTATATTCGTATATTTCACCTCATGTTGTGGGACCCTCTTTCAGGTACATTGGCCATACTTGAGCTAGATTGATACATGATGATGTTGCATTCTTTTGGTTATGCATGTCATTTTGTAGTTCCCATGTATAGGATTTACATTTGATAGTCATTTCATATACATACATGATGCTTTATTTTGGTGGACTTAGCCTATGCTCACCTTCTTTGGTATCTCATGTTGTTGATGGGAGCTGTAACATCCCTGTCTCGAGCCGGTTCAATTAACATACATATGATACAAATAGAAACAACGGAAGACTTAACTCATGAAAATACGAGCTAACTTTTCCTTTTTTTTTAAACTTAATTCACATGACATATCACATCGCATACTTCTTCTAATTTAATTCTTATTGGACGGAGACGAAAATCGGACAGAATAACCTCTGTAAATTGGACAACTGGGGATTTGCAAAACCCACTCTCAAGGTATTCTGATAGACAATTTCTACAATATATATTTTCAGACATACCAGATATCCATATAGGATCATATACCCATCCATGGGCGCATGCATAACTTGGCTCCGTGCCACTATGTCTAACAGCATGCAATTTCAGCACATTCATATATCTGAATATACAAATGAACATGCATCAAATATGAACACATATACAAAACATATACGCATCATATATTGTATAATGGATCAAACATCATGATCACCACATGAATAGAACACTATGCAACAATATATGTTCTCCAAAAATAACATCTATAATAAATAGTAGCCTCCGGCTACCCAGAACTCCATATCCTCATACTAGTACCTCTAGCCACGGGTAGTGTCCTTGTCCCATGAGGGCTCTTCAATTAACTGTGTTCCTGAAATCATATCCCCAAACGGGGTTAGAGACGAATCTCTAGTAAGCTCCAGGTTTATAGAGAACTCTCCATACCCTGGGCTCACTTCCTGCATGACAGTCAGATACATAATATACAGATACAACATATAGCAGATATCATAACTGAGCAGAACATATAATCATATCATAACAGAGACGTGCGCCATCATTTCCAAGGGATGACCCCAAGCAAAAATCAACGCACATAACAAATATCTTTTACAAAAATCATCACAATACTCACATCAGAACAAAACATGTTATCTCATAAACGTACGCAATCATTCCCAAGGGATGACCCCAAGCGGAAATCAACGTACGTGTTCCCACCCCAGGGATATCGTACGTACATCGTCAAGGGAAACCCCAAGGACATCAGTGTACATAGGATCAATGGCCAAAGATCATCACATAACAGAGGTGTACACAATCAATCCCAAGGGATGACCCGTCAAACGGAAATAGAGTAACTCAGAGGTGTACACTGTCAAGCGTATACCGATCGTTCCAAGTAATAAAAGTGATGAAGTAGAGTATCGTCTCCACAGGGATTGTAGACCAAGTACTATAATAACCAGTCCCCTTAAGTTGAATGGAAAAAGAGGGTAGCAATAATTGTTGGTTCAAAAACAAAAAGTAATTAAAAAGTAAATTGCGTATTTTTAGGGTTTTGTGAAGAGAGAGATTGTGAAAAACAATTGTGAAAAGATTGCAGTAAGAGTACAAACACCTGCCTGATCCCCACCTTGTAATCTGAATATAAATTTACAAATGAATTACTCTTTTGATCAAACGATTCACCATCTTTTATTTAATTGGTTAAGCCCTAATCCCTTAGTGATCTTAACCTTATTAACCCTATTAGAACCCTAATCCCTTAGTGATTCCTTTTCAGGTTAATCATGCAATTCGGTGAATCTTTCGCGTTTGCAGTTCATGTAGCCTATCCCTAGTGCGTACATGAACAGCTATTTTCCTCCTGTTCGGGTATTAGGATCCCAATATCCCTATTGTGAATCCTAACCCTGGTGATCTGTTAGAATGATCAGATCTAAAAGATCAATGAGATGAAGAGCGAAGGGAAATAGATGCAAAAGGATAAACATATATAAATCAGATCCAAACTACAAGGGGTTCACATTCAGGGTTGTGACCCTTACCACAATACAAAGATCTAGCCAACCATATTCATGGCTGATCTCAAATAAAATTCAACAAGAAAGTAAATTACAAGAATCAATGAAGAACGAACGACGAACAGCCTTCTCTCTCTCCAATGACGGTCTCTTCTAGGTTTTGAATGTGATTTTCGAGATATCCTTCCTTCAAAGTTTGAGCCTCTTTTTATAAGAGGGATTCTGACCTAAGTGGCAAATTTTGAATCTTCTAACTTTCGCGCCTCCCGCGCTCAGAGCGCCACTCCCGCGCTCTGAGCGTGGGAGTTACTGCCATTTTTTTCCTTCCCGCGCTCTCTGCGCCAACCCCGCGCTGTGAGCGCGGGACCTTCTGTCCATTTTTGCCTTCTCGCGCTCTCAGCGCCACTCCCGCGCTGTGAGCGTGGGAACTTAGGTCTTTTTGACCTGTTTTTGCCTCCTTTTGCTCATCTTCTTTGATATTCAGGCTTTGGATATTTTTATTCTTTTTCTCTGCTTTTCTTGCATTGATTGAGTCATTTTCTTCCTCTTTTGCCTTGTAATTTCCTATATGCTGACCGCATATCAAATAATTCCCAGATTTGAACTTTGCTGTCCCTAGCAATGTATAAGACTAAATCCAGGAAACAGATTAATCCAACATAACACTGTACAGCCAACAGATCATCTTACTAAGTATGCTTGAATCACTGTGAAGAATTTTTAATAATGCCTTTTATGAAAAGATTTAGAATCTAATTTGCACATCCCTCACCCAGATAATCAAATAACGCTCAATACTCAAGTGTTTGGGGGAATGACAATTACTCCAGCTATCACTGTAACAACATTATCATAAAACTTGCTCATATTCTCAAGTACCTAAAGATGAGGAACATTAATACATGCAAAATTGATCAAAAGGACATCACAGGTTATAACTTGGCCAGGCTAAAGAGTGGAATTTTTCTGGATAGTAGCTCAAGTAACAATGAGATTGAAAATTTGATATATTTTTTTTTTTTTTTTTTTTTAACACATTCAACTCATTTGTTTTGCTCCACTAATGTTCCCACAGAATTTCGGGAATTCCTTCTGCCATATTTCCTTTTATTCACCTTTTTCTTTTCCTTTTTAATTCAGTCACCTTCTTTATCTTGACCTCTGTGGAGCTCACCTTCATTTCTTTCCTACACATCAGGGATTCAACCTCTTTGTAAGGTAAGAATATGTCTACTCAACAGGGGTTTATGAACAAAAAGGTTCAGGCCCAAAGGGTTAAGATTGGAAAAATTCACATAGGTGATTTATTTGGCCGTGGCTACAAAAGAAAATCTGCCTTCATCATTTCAATTTATGCATGTATTTCAGAGAAACAAAGCAAGTTCTAGAGTGCTATCACAGTGATATCTCTCAAAATAAATTCAGTGTTTGGCCCAAAAACTTACTAGCTATGATGTTAAACTAGATTTCCAAACTAATCATTTAGGCACTTATTCAAGCTTAGCAATTCAGACATATTAGTTGGCAAAATTTGGCTATACAATATCATGCTAGCAATTTGTATATCCAGAATTTAATCAAACATAACTGAACCTGAGATTTTCCTTTTCAATACAAGGCTTCCTCTTTTTTTTTTTTTTTGGTGTGGTGGTGTGGTTCCACCATATTCATCAATCTTGCAATCTTGCATGCAGCATGTATGCCATAATTCCCAGATTTGAATGTTGCTGTCCTCAGCAACAAACTAATCCAAGACATAGCTTAAGCTGCCAGATATAGCACACCCACAGTCGTTAATATCCAAAGCATAATATGCAAGAATTTAGAACCCAATATAAAGTGCCATCAACCTTAACTTTGTTCGAATTTAAAAACAAAATATAAAACTAAATTGTTCCAAGAAATTTAAAACAAAATGCAGTAAATGGAAATGGAGGAACAAGATCAAAAGCCATCCATAAATTCATCATCTGCAAAATCGCCCAGAACGTCATCATCTTCAGTGTTGGAAGGCATAGATGGTCCTGCTTGTGCAGCAGGGGGAACTTGACCCATTAATCCAGCCGTGTCAATTCCCCTATCCAGGCATAGTCGCTCCAACATGCTCATCATATAATTGTTCTGAACCAGCAACTGTTGGAGCATCTCAGAATCAGTAGATGTGGATGGTGCAGATACTGGGGCAGGTGGTGGAACAGCACCGCCAGATGCTTTCCAGATTGCTTGTCGACGGGACTCCTTCTGCATTTCATTATAAACACGCTGTGTTAGTTCTGCTTTGGGCTTGACATCCCTGGGCTCATCATCTGGGATCTCTACCCCTGCCCTAATGCATAGCTGCTCAATGAGTGAGCAATGAGCCAGACTAAAATCCAACCGACCATGAGTAATCATGTGAGCTATCCTATCAGACAGAATAGCCCCAATATGGAGGTTGTGATTTCCCAGCAGAGTATACAGCAGGACTGCCCTTTCGACATTAACATCACTGAGATTTGTTGAAGCCATGATGGTTGAGTTGATGAATGAGTGCCAGAAGATTGCCTCTTCATTGAGATCAAGCCTATCCAATTTTTCTGGCACGGCTGGCTGGCCTTGCTTGGACTTCCATGCAGCTCGGGGTTGGGCGATTCCTTCCCGGATTGTGGTAGCCAAAGCCGGCATTTCTTCTCTATACAAACCGTCAACCGGCTGCATCCCTCTGGAAGGTATCAGTGAAAAAACAGGATTGGGTTGCTTCCCATGAGGTGTTCAGCAACCTCTCAATCTGGAAAGCGGTAAAAGAAACTTCCTTTCCCCTTACCCAGGTCTTTCTTGTCCGGTCTACTGTGTCCTTATCAGCATTGGCACAGAATTCTCTCAATATGGTGCTGCAGCTTAGCTGTGGAAGTTGAATCAATTTTTGCCATTTCCTGCGTTCAATCGTCAGGACGACTGGACAGTCATCATCCAGAAAACTGCTGATTCTTCGTTCTGGTATAATCTTCTTTTTCAGAAACCAGTTGTGGTACCGGTCTTGGTTTGCTGGAGATAGAAACCGGTGGGCGTCAAAATCAATCAGAGCAGGGACTCTTTGCCTTTTGGTGCCAGCTGTACCTGGGGTTTTTTTAGCGGCCCTTTTTTCCTGCACTCAGAAAAGTTCCACCACGGATAGCATACCAATATGGACACCAGAATATCAGTAATGCAATGACAATTCCCAGATTTATATTATGCAAACCATAGTGCCCTAACATGCCATTATCGTACATACCATGAATCATGCAAACTGCCATGCCAGTGACGATCATCATATTATGAATATGAACAATGGAATTGCCAGAAACAGGAGCATGCATTTTGGCAACACTAACATACATATAATTCTGGAACATGCATTTTATTCGTTTTCACATATGAGGACAAGCATCTAGTGCATCCTAGCATACATTGTGCATGAAAAATTCGTGGCTTAACTATTCTATCAAATATGAATCATTCACTCATCCAACATCATAGCAGCAACAATAACATGGCAACTTGAACAAAATAAAATAATGCACTCTTACCTTGTCTCCTGCCATTTGCAATAAGTGAATGTACCACAGAAATATGATGAACAGGAGAAGAGAAAAATTGAACCTTAATCCTACAATGGTGGAGGAGGAAGGGTGTGGGGGGGGAAAGTGATGAAGAGGAGAGGAAGAGAGGAAAAAGGGAAGAAGAAGAAGAAGAAAGGGGAGGGGAGGGTGGCGGCTGAGTGAGAGAGAGAGAGAAAAGAAAAAAAAATGGGGAAACTTTTAGGGTTTCCCCTTTTTAAAAACCTGTTCGCGCTACCCGCGCTCTCAGCGCCAATCCCGCGCTGTGAGCGCGGGTTCTTCTGCCAATTTTGGTCGTCCCGCGCTGATGGCGCGGATCCCGCGCCCTCAGCGCGGTTAGCACTGCCTCTTCTTCTTCTCCCGCGCTGATGGCGCGGTACTCGCGCTCTCAGCGCGGTGCCCTGCCTTTTCAGCTTCTCCCGCGCTGATGGCGCGGTACTCGCGCTCTCAGCGCGGTGCCCTGCCTTTTCAGCTTCTCCCGCGCTCTGGGCGCGGTTCTCGCGCTCTCAGCGCGGTACTCACTGCCTTTTCAGCTTCTCCCGCGCTCTGGGCGCGGTTATCGCGCTCTAAGCGCGGACCCTTCGTTTTTTTTTTTTTTTTTTTTTTTTTTTTTTTTTTGGGTTGCCTCCCAATGAGCGCTTGTTTAATGTCACGAGCCTGACAGAAATCTTTCAAGATTTAGGAGAAGATAAAGGGACAGAAATTGTGTCTCTATAGATATCTCCACCATGATAAATCTTCAATCGACACCCATTGACCTTGAAAGGTCTTTCTATGTTAAGAGGGGAAATCTCAACTGTCCCGTATGGGAATATCTTTTTAATCACAAAAGGACCAGACCAACGAGATTTTAACTTGCCCGGAAATAACCTTAATCGGGAGTTATATAAGAGTACTTGCTGTCCTGGTTTAAACTCTTTAGGCTGAATTCTTTTGTCATGCCATTTCTTTGTCTTTTCTTTATAAATTCTGGCATTCTCATAAGCTCCTAGCCTAAACTCATCCAACTCGTTCAATTGCAGCAATCTTTTAGCATTGACTTTTGAGGGCTCAAAATTTAAAAATTTAATAGCCCATAAAGCCCTATGCTCCAATTCTACAGGAAGATGACAGGATTTACCATAAACCAATTGGAATGGTGACATACCTATTGGTGTTTTGAACGCAGTTCGGTATGCCCAAAGCGCATCATCCAATTTCTTAATCCAATCCTTCCTTGAATTATTCACTGTTTTTTCTAAAATCCTCTTCAGCTCTCTATTGGAGATTTCCACTTGTCCGCTAGTCTGAGGATGGTACGGTGTTGCCACCTTGTGAGTAACACCATATTTTGCAAGCAAACTCTCAAATTGCTTATTACAAAAATGGGTTCCTCCATCACTAATGATTGCACGAGGGACTCCAAAGCGGGTGAAAATATTTCTTCTTAAGAACGAAATCACCACTCTTGCATCATTCGTGGGTGAAGCGATTGCTTCTACCCACTTGGATACATAATCCACAGCAACTAAGATGTATTGATATGAGTAAGACTTAGGAAATGGTCCCATGAAGTCAATTCCCCATACATCAAAAAGTTCCACCTCCAATATGCAGTTGAGAGGCATCTCATCTTTTCGTGAAATATTCCCAGTTCTCTGGCATCTATCACACTTCTCCACAAAATTCCGTGTATCTTTAAAGATTGTTGGCCAATAGTAGCCACTTTGCAATATTTTCTGCACAGTTCGGTTAGTTCCGAAATGACCCCCGTAATCAGACGCATGGCAATGCCATAGAATATCTGGTATCTCGAATTCAGCAACACACCTCCGAATAATACCATCAGCACATTGGAAATATAAGAATGGATTATCCCAATGGTACCTCCTCACATCATGTAAGAATTTTTTCTTTTGTTGCCAAGTCAAATCATCTGGAATTTCACCAGCAGCTTTGTAATTTGCAATATCTGCAAACCATGGATGCATAATTATTGCCATCACCTGTTCATCAGGAAAGAATTCATTGATCTCAACTTCAGGTCCTTCTTGTAGTTGCTTATTTTGAATTCTTGACAGATGATCAGCAACTTTATTTTCCACACCAATTTTGTCCCTAATTTCTAAATCAAACTCTTGAAACAAAAGCATCCATCGCAACAATCTTGGCTTTGCATCTTGCTTGCTCATTAAATACTTAATGGCAGCATGATCAGTAAAAATAACAACTTTAGAGCCTATCAGGTAAGACCTAAATTTGTCTAATGCATAAACTACTGCAAGCATTTCTTTCTCAGTTGTGGCATAATTTGCTTGTGCCTCATTAAATACTTTGCTTGCATAGTAAATAACATGTAACAATTTATTCTTACGCTGACCAAGAACTGCTCCCATAGCGTATGCGCTAGCATCGCACATGAGTTCAAATGGAAGATTCCAATCTGGTGCTATCAGAACTGGTGCTGTGGTTAGTTTTTCTTTTAATGCATTGAATGCATCAAGACAAGCTTCATCAAACAGAAACTCTTTGTCTTTTACCAACAGCTGGCTAAGAGGTTTTGCTATCTTTGAGAAATCCTTGATGAATCTTCGATAAAACCCTGCATGACCTAAAAAACTTCGAACTCCATTAATGTTAACGGGAGGAGGAAGTTTTTCAATAAGCATCAATTTAGCCTTATCAACTTCAATGCCCTGTTTGGAAATCTTATGGCCCAATACTATGCCATCTTGTACCATAAAATGACATTTTTCCCAATTAAGCACTAAATTAGTTTCCTGACATCGCTTCAAAACTTTAGCTAAATTAACTAAGCATGAATCAAAGCAGGAACCAAACACAGAAAAATCATCCATAAAAACCTCTAAAAATTTTTCTACCATATCAGAAAAGATAGAAAGCATACACCTTTGGAATGTTGCAGGTGCATTGCAGAGGCCAAATGGCATTCTTCTGTAAGCAAAGATTCCAAATGGGCATGTGAAAGCCGTCTTTTCCTGATCCTCTGGTGCTACTGGAATTTGATTGTACCCGGAATATCCATCCAAGAAACAATAAAAAGCGTGACCTGCTAATCTTTCCAGCATTTGGTCAATAAATGGAAGAGGAAAATGATCCTTCCTGGTGGCTGAATTCAACCTCCTATAGTCCACACACATCCTCCAACCTGTGATAGTTCTTGTGGGAATCAGCTCATCCTTCTCATTTTTAATGACAGTTACTCCTCCCTTTTTAGGGACTGTCTGTACTGGACTTACCCAAGCAGTGTCAGAAATGGGGTAAATCATTCCAGCATCCATGAGTTTCATCACCTCTTTCCGAACTACTTCTTTCATTGTTGGGTTTAATCTTCTCTGAGGTTGCCTCAGTGGTTTGATATTTTCTTCCATCAAAATCTTATGAGTACAGAAGGATGGATTTATTCCCTTCAGATCAGAGATGGACCACCCAATAGCTGTCTTATGTTCTTTAAGTATTTTCAATAGCTTCTCTTCTTCAGAAGGAGACAATTCTTTACTGATGATGACTGGGTATTCTTCTGTATTTCCCAGAAAGGCATATTTAAGAGTGTGAGGTAACTCTTTTAATTCAACCTTTGGTGGTTTAGAGATTATGTCTTCTTCTTTTTCCAACACCTCAAAAACAGTTCCTTGCCTTTCTTGAGAATCTTCTTCATCGAAGTCATTGAACTCTTCTTCATCTTCTATATCACCGATGTTCACTTCTTTGACTGCTTCTTCAATCACATCAAGTTTGAAACAGTCATTGTGGTCGGATGAATTCTTCATAGCTTTGAACACGTTGATTGTAACTGTCTCATCATTCATACGTAGCTCAAGCTTTCCTTGTTCAACATCAATCATAGCTCTAGCTGTAGCTAAAAATGGTCTTCCTAGTAGAAGAGGTATTTCACTCTCTTCTTCCATATCCAACACAATGAAGTCTGCAGGGAAGATGAATCTGTCAACTTTGACAAGTACATCTTCAATGACTCCGTTGGGTTTTCTCAATGAACGATCTGCCAATTGTAAGGAAACCTTTGTTGGCTTTAGTTCAGAGATTCCTAAGGCTTTGCATAGTGAAAGTGGCATCAAGTTTATGCTTGCCCCAAGATCACATAATGCCCGACCCACATCAATGTTGCCTATAGCAATTGGGATGTTAAAACTTCCTGGATCTTGAAGCTTTGGTGGAAACTTCTTTGTTATGATGGCACTACATTCTTCGGTTAGTGCAACTGTTTCACATTCCTGCAACTTATGTTTTCTAGACAATAAATCTTTCATAAACTTAGCATAATTTGGCATGTTAGCAAGAGCTTCAGCAAATGGAATATTAATATGCAGTTTTTTAAAAATATCTAAAAACCTGGCATACTGTTGTTTCTGCACTTGCTGCTTGAGCTTCATGGGATAAGGTACTTCCTGAAACCGAGAAAAATCATTTGTTGATTTTGGAGTCTCAACAGCTTTCTCCTTTCCCTTCTTCTTGTCTTGCTTTGCAGGTTCTTCATGTTCTTTGATTGATGGTTCTTCCTTTTCCTCTACTCTCCTCAATGGTTCATCTATCTTTTCTGGCTGGACCATTTTAGGCTTTTCTTGAGGAGTGATCACAATTCCACTTCTAGTCACAATGGAATTACAATCCTCTTTGGGATTTGCAATTGTATCTCCAGGAAACTGCCCCGGGGTTCTGTCAGCTAATTGTTTGGACAGCTGTCCTATTTGAGTCTCCAGATTCCGAATGGAAGCATCTTGATTTTTGTGGTAAGCCCTGGTTTCTTTCATGAACGCACTTGTACTTTCCATGTGATCATTTGTAGTTTTAGAAAGCTGTAGCATGGCTTTCTCTAAATCAGATGGCTCTTTTTGCGGGAGAGGAGGAGGTTGTAGAAAGTTATTGGATTTATAATCCAATCCTCCCCCTTGATTTCTTCTTTGAAAATTGTTTCCTTGACCACTGTTCTGATTCCTTTGATATCCCTGATTGTTTTGTGGTGGCCTTGGATCATACCACACTCCATTAACCTGGAATGCATCAGCTCCCATAAGTGTGGGACACTCATTGGATTCATGTTCCTCCGTACAATATTCACAAGTAATTGAGTTGACTTGACTTGTGGATAATCGCATTTTGTCCAACTTAGCATTCATGTTTGCTAATTGTTGTGAAATCATCTTCTGTTCAGCTAAGGAAGCATCTTGGTTTCCAAGTTGTAGAATTCCCCTTTTAACTTGAGCTGGTTGAGTGGATTGGACTTCTGTTGAGGCATTTTCATTTCGTGCCAGGTGGTCAATCAACTCTAAAGTTTCTGCTGCAGTCTTTCTTCCTATGGTTCCTCCAGCTGCACCATTGACAATCATTCTTGTGTCTGGTGTCATTCCATTGTAGAAAACCCTAACCTTCTTCTCATTTGGAAAGTCATATTGAGGGCATTTTCTGATCAATTCTTGGAATCTTGTCCATGCTGCACAAAGGGTCTCTCCCGGTTGTTGAATAAAATTGGTGATCTCATTCACCAACTTGTTGTATTTTTCCCGAGAGAAATGTTCAGCAAAGAACTTGGCTGCCAACTCATCCCATGTTCTTATGCTATTAGGGGGTTGTCGGTCCAACCACCTAAGACTTTTCCCTATTAATGCAAAAGGAAACAATCGGAGTCGGATTGCATCATCAGATACCCCATTATGTTTAGTGGTGTCACAGATTCTTAAAAATCTGTCCATGAAGTCATGAGGATCTTCATAATCTTCACCACCAAAAGGAGTCTTTTCCACCAGGTTGATAAGAGAAGGGTTGATATCAAAATTGTTGGCTTGAATATGAGGCCGGACAACGCTAGAATTCGGCCTTGTAAACATAGGAGCCAAAATTGATTCCATCAACTCTGGTGCAGGAGGCTGATTGTTGGGACCTCCTCCATCATTATTATGGTTTGCCATATCTTTTGTGGATTGATCAGGTTCACTTATCGGGTCTTCCCAAATTATCTGCTTGGCAACTTTTCGTAATTTCCTTTCAGCTCTTGTGATTTCTGGATCAAACACAAGTTCTTCCGGAGCAAGTCTACCTCGCATAAACTTAAAGAAGATGATCAGTAATACCTGTACAAATGCAGGTTAAGATAGAACAAACCCTAAAATGACAATTAAATAAATAAAAACAATATTCAAGCTCAAAGATCAACGGTTATTTATAATATTGGAATATACAATCCCCGGCAACGGCGCCAAAAACTTGTTGCGAACTCGGCAAGTATACCGATCGTTCCAAGTAATAAAAGTGATAAGTAAGTATCGTCTCCACAGGGATTGTAGACCAAGTACTATAATAACCAGTCCCCTTAAGTTGAATGGAAAAAGAGGGTAGCAATAATTGTTGGTTCAAAAACAAAAAGTAAATTAAAAAGTAAATTGCGTATTTTTAGGGTTTTCTTAAGTGAAGAGAGAGATGAAGAAAGAGATTGTGAAAAACAATTGTGAAAAGATTGCAGTAAGAGTACAAACACCTGCCTGATCCCCACCTTGTAATCTGAATATAAATTTACAAATGAATTACTCTTTTGATCAAACGATTCACCATCTTTTATTTAATTGGTTAAGCCCTAATCCCTTAGTGATCTTAACCTTATTAACCCTATTAGAACCCTAATCCCTTAGTGATTCCTTTTCAGGTTAATCATGCAATTCGGTGAATCTTTCGCGTTTGCAGTTCATGTAGCCTATCCCTAGTGCGTACATGAACAGCTATTTTCCTCCTGTTCGGGTATTAGGATCCCAATATCCCTATTGTGAATCCTAACCCTGGTGATCTGTTAGAATGATCAGATCTAAAAGATCAATGAGATGAAGAGCGAAGGGAAATAGATGCAAAAGGATAAACATATATAAATCAGATCCAAACTACAAGGGGTTCACATTCAGGGTTGTGACCCTTACCACAATACTAAGATCTAGCCAACCATATTCATGGCTGATCTCAAATAAAATTCAACAAGAAAGTAAATTACAAGAATCAATGAAGAACGAACGACGAACAGCCTTCTCTCTCTCCAATGACGGTCTCTTCTAGGTTTTGAATGTGATTTTCGAGATCCTTCCTTCAAAGTTTGAGCCTCTTTTTATAAGAGGGATTCTGACCTAAGTGGCAAATTTTGAATCTTCTAACTTTCGCGCCTCCCGCGCTCAGAGCGCCACTCCCGCGCTCTGAGCGTGGGAGTTACTGCCATTTTTTTCCTTCCCGCGCTCTCAGCGCCAACCCCGCGCTGTGAGCGTGGGAACTTAGGTCTTTTTGACCTGTTTTTGCCTCCTTTTGCTCATCTTCTTTGATATTCACGCTCTCAGCGCCACTCCCGCGCTGTGAGCGTGGGAACTTAGGTCTTTTTGACCTGTTTTTGCCTCCTTTTGCTCATCTTCTTTGATATTCAGGCTTTGGATATTTTTATTCTTTTTCTCTGCTTTTCTTGCATTGATTGAGTCATTTTCTTCCTCTTTTGCCTTGTAATTTCCTATATGCTGACCGCAAACCCTTATCTACCCGTTTGAAACTAGTAACATGAGCTTTGATTATCAGATTTTCCGTAGAAGACAAAACAGCCTCGTCAAGTTGATGAACAACATTAATGATAATAGAAAAATGCCCTGTTCCAAACATACTTTGCCACTGGTTCACATAACTAGGCAATGAATGTTCTTGTGTGCCTTCCATTCCCATAAAATCAGAATATCCAACATATAAAATACCTTGTTTATCTTCATTAACTATGCAAAACCTATTATGACTTTGTTCCAAGGTGTCAAAAGCATATTTCCTATAAAATCCCATGAATTTCACTCTAGTTTTAGGACATCGAGCCAGAATGGTCTTCTTGAATTCCTTTACAATGAACAAATGCCCCTTCCAAAACTGTTCTCTTTCTTCAACATCAAAAGGCCAATGACATATCTCGACATGATACCTAACTACCTCAGGGTTTCCAGGCTCGCTCCACGCTTCAAGACAGCCCCAAGATGTCCCTGCTTCGATGCTCTCAAATTCGACTATGAGCCATGATCCAAGGTGGTTCGAAACCAAGCTATTTGGTTTGGAGGAGACAAACTCAGAAAAATTGGCGAAACCCACACCGTTTGTGACGAACTCTTCCTTGTTGTGTCGAACTCCCTCCAAGGAAGTCGATCTGGATTTTTGAATAACTCCTTGGTGCTCTGCCTGCAATGAACGCAAGTCACCGCCTCCAACCCCATGATTTCTAGCATCGTACTTCTGATTAAGGTTCCCAACTGTTTGTGGGTTAAAATGTCCAGACCTTAAGTCTATTGGGTCGGGTTCCGATCTAGGTTTGGAAGGTTGCATGTGGGCTGTATCTAAATTGGCCCCCTTTGTTATGAATAAATGGAGGTTTAATTGGTCTGTGGGCCTATAAGCCCAATCTGTATTTAAAACAGAAAAATAAGGTCTCTTACCTTTGGATTGGGCCGGGATCAGAAAATGGGCCGGGTCAACATGTTTCATCTTCTTTCCTGACCTAGCTCCCCTCACTAATGAATCTGCAGCTGACTGAGCAAAATGGAAGTTGAGGGATAATGATTCCCTTAAACGCTTTGGTACCCCAATGAAAGTACTTTGGGCTTGATCCATTATGTTAGCAACTTGGCCCAATTTTATTAAGCTCTTCGGTGACCCAATCTTCTCCTCTAACCGTCTTCTTCCTTCTTGCGCAGAACCCTCCTTCTTGAGGGCAAGTGGATCTGATGCGTCTGGTGTAGGTGTTTGGTCCACAAGCATGGCTGTTGGTTGCTTTTCCACTTCAACTTTTCCATTTTCTAGTTTCGATGTCTCCTTCGTTGCTTCTGCAAAGTTTCTATTCATTTTTGTTTTTGAACAAGGATATTTCGTTTCTTCTTCCTCGCAGAGATATAAATCTGGATCAAATTCTGGTTGAAATTCCTTTAGCATCGCCTTTGAGAAATCCCACCAACTTGCCTTCAAATTCGACCCCCTCCAGAAAAGGTACCAAATGCGGTCATATCTTTTCAGTCCCTTCGCAGCCTCTGAAATTTTCTTCGATTCTGGAGTTCCTTTCATTTTGAAGTATTGTTCCATTTGGATCTGCCATCCATATGCTTCCACTCCATCAAACACCGGAATCATTTTGAAATCACCTCTTTTTTTTTCTTTTTTTCTTTTTTTTTTTTTTGTTATCAGCGTGGTTCAAAGCTACCGAATCGGATAGCTCTGATACCAATTTGATACAGACCTCTATTGAAAATAAGGAACAATCAACTAATAACAGAGAAACCAAGACTTTTTGGCCTGAATAATCAGATTTTTCATATATTTATGGAAATCAAGCTACAATTACAGATCCTATGACGTTAAACAGAAACAAATTACAAGAAAAAGAACAATTACAAATTGGAAATGCATAACAGTAAAGGAAATGCAGCAAAGGATAGTGGTGAAGCAATTGGAGAGGCTTCACTCTCTCCCAAGGGTCCAATTCCAATATAGTTTTCTGATCCCTCATACTTCACATTCCTCTCTATTTATTATCATATCCACTTCTAGAATATTCTCTATTAACTAACTGATTTGCTGAGTCAGCCTTGAGAGATGGGAATATGCTATAATGCTTCCTATCATACTCTTTTAGGACCGGTGTTGTATCAGGATATCAATTCCAAAAAGCGCTCTTTGTACAAAAGGGGATAACCATTGTCCTGATAATATTGTTTGGTTGCTTGTTTATAAAGAAGAATTTTTTCTACCCATGATCATTTTTGCTTGGTTACATATCGAATGGCAAGTTAGACGAGGTAGGAATTGAATTCTAGATGTGGTCTTTAGAAAGAACAAATATAAGGTAAATGGTGGCATGTGCATATTACCAAGTTGAATAGTTTTGTTTGGTAATTAGCACAAACAGT
Source organism: Gastrolobium villosum (assembly GCA_032173675.1). NCBI lineage: Eukaryota > Viridiplantae > Streptophyta > Magnoliopsida > Fabales > Fabaceae > Gastrolobium > Gastrolobium villosum. The sequence goes on along the minus strand of JAVKPL010009076.1, from coordinate 246,609 downwards.
GACAAATGTCATATTTATTTGTCCCATTTATAAATAAAAAACAAATCCCACGTCTTGTACTAGACTCTGTAAATGAAGAGAAGCTTATGGAACCAAAGGTCCAATCAGCAATTTAGATATAAAAGTTCACATTGAAAGTATGGTACATAAATGAGGAGTTAGTAACTATCTATTTTTTATTTCATTTTTTGTAATGTGTAACTATCTATTTGATCACTTGCTTTAGTACTATAATAAATTTACAAAACAGCGCTTCCTACTTAATTAAAAGTTTAAAACAATTTCACCAAAAAAAAAAAAAAAAGTTTAAAACAATGAAACACATCCAACAATACCGATAAGTTAACATATTCTCATTTGTGTTTTATAAGAGTTATGTTGTAGGAAAAGTGATTATGTTATGTTATAAAGATTCATTTTGTGTGCCAGAGTTTTTTTTTTTTTACTGCGGCCCCACAAAATATTGTGTGTATAGAAAAAATTTTGTGGTCATGTTAAATGATAGATGATAAATCCTTCTCATTTTTAACTTGTGCATTAAGTTAGTGGCACTAGCCAGATTTATCATTAGAACAAACAAGCAAATGGATTGAACATGGTATTGGTGAGTATGAAGCTGAAATACGCGTTTTCGATACGTTATTTGATGATATAGGATGTCGATTACCAAATAATACATTTCCGATACGCGTATCCGATACGTTAGAAATTTTTTTTAAAGAGTATCGGTGCTTCTTAGGCTGCAAGCAATGTTTGGTTTTGGAGTTCTATTTGACTTGGACTCTTTAGTGGCATTTGTCACTGTTTCAACTGCTGCAGAAGGTTCCTTTGTTTGCTTGATTCTTGAAGATGCAGGATGTTAATTCTCCCTCACCATCTAAAACACATCATCTTTATCTTGACTCCTTGACTCTTTATCTGCATTCAGCATCTTTGGAGTAGCTCATTGCGGCCTGTAAGATCACCTCTACGCACGGAACTCGCTGACAAGGATAGACTCATTGCCATCCTTTGATCTCAGGTGGAGTCTCTCGACGTCACTTCTCTGAAATCGCATGAGAAACCTTGAGAGACCAAGGAGAATGAAGAGAGAGAACAAAGTTTAATACAATTTATACAAAACCTTGGATCTAAATTAATGTAAATGGTAATTAAATTGATTATAACTATAATAAATTTATCAAGTAATAAGTATAAGGGTTTTATAGCTCTTCTGTGACTGTAAAAAAACTTCTGTAGCAACATTAGGATAAGGTTCTAGATTCTGGTGTGTGTTTTTTTTTTAAAATAAGTGGGGCTCACTTGTTTGTGTTTGTTGTACCCAATAAAACTATGCGGTGGAAAAAAAATTTGCACCCTAAGTATAATCCTCCCCCGGGAAAAAATCATAAAATTTGTGGAAGTGGGTCACACACAAATCGAAAGCCTATATTTTGATTTAGTTTAGTTTCTAATTGTTTTTAATTTTGATATGATGCGGAACATCTATAGTAGTGAAATATTTTCAACACTACTCTCGCACCATTGATTGGGTGCGACAATCCAATTAAAATGTCTCATTTTTTGTGTCATATGTCCTGAGTGGGAAAAAACAAAAACAAGAAATTCACATGTAATTTTTTTAATCGCTGTTGTATGTGCGACCGTAGTATAGAAAGTGTTCTCCTATAGTAGGCATATAATATATGTCATTGTTTGATAATGACTAGACTGAGAGAGTATTTGGTAATTAAAAATTGCGGTTATAATTAGAAAGGAACCAAGAGGAAGTTATGATGACTCCGGAAGTAAGCCAATGGTTTCCCCCTAGTGTCCAGGCATACCTTGAAGGAACTACAAAACTTCCATCATTGTCTTTTCCATTAGACATGCAACGATGCAAAAAGATGGGAAAACCATATTCTCCAACCCGAAGGCCTGAAATTCCCCTGTTCTTTTGGATGCTAATAAAAAAGTTGCTGCCAAGTCAAAGTGAATCAACCTGTAATGATACACTTTGCACCCAAATTTACAAACCAAATTTGCCATCGTCGAAATTCTTTATATCTTGATTAAGAATTCTTTTCATCCCTTGTAGGGATAGAATCTTATGATTTTTTTTTTTTAATGCCTACTCTATCTACTCCTTTCTAATATCCTTATATCTGAACCAAGCCTACATAATTTTTTTCGAATCCCATTTATTTATCTAGCACAGGTCGAAGGGAAAGTCCTGCTGAAGATCTGCATATCAACGTTTCAGGGACACCAATTTTGGTTTAGGAATTTAGCCAAATCTGAGGCCTATTGAGATCAAGCTCGATGAAGGGATCAATTGCCTTTCTTCTGTCGAGAATCAGTGAGGTCAAACCAGAAAGATAGCCAGTCTAGGAGAGTTGGTATATGTATAATATCATTAGCTGTCAGGGCACCACATAAATTCATACCAGCAAGAATATCACAGATTAACATGTAGGTTAGATGGACAACATAAGAAAGTCCAAATTATGGTCATCCACTGATGAATGTTCATCCACCGTAACATTTCATTAACCATTTAAAAGTAGGAATTTATCAACCACAAAAAAAAAAAAAAGGTAGGAATTTATCCAAACAATAAAAACCAAAAAAACCACTCCCCATTAAACCCGACTAGCGAGTGTGGGGTGGAGGAAATCCTTGTAAGCAGCCTTACCTTTGCATAATTGCAAAGAGGCTGTTTCCTGGATTCGAACCTATGACCTTTCAGTCATGAATTTATCCAAACAATATATAAGAAATTTTAACTTTTCAATGTAATTCTAAAGCTAAGATGGTGTAACCAGGTTGTGAGTACCTGCAATCATAACATGTCAAAAACTGATTTCATGTTAGATATGTTACATTTGTCCCTCAAGTGTGCAGATAAATTATTCAATATAATCTGAATATTTTCAGGTCTCAGCTTTGCTGAATCATCCGAGAGAAAACATTGTATCTGATTTTGTACTTCACTGCCAGCTGTAGCCAGGTAGCTTTTCAGCTGTTTTCTCTCTCATTAGCACCCTTACTCTTTCAACCTCCTCCCACCTTCCAGCCTCAGCATGCATGTTTGACAAGGTAATATAATTGGAGGCATTATGTGGTTCGAGTTCTAAAAGCCTCTTAGCAGCAAATCCAGCAAGTTCCAGGTTCTTGTGTACACGACAAGCCCTAAGCAGTGAACCCCATAATCCAGCATTTGCTTTCACTTTCATCCCCCTCACTATATTAAAGGCTTCCTCCAACCTACCCATGCGGCCAAGCAAGTCAACTAGGCAGCTATAGTGTTCAGCCAAGGGTTCAATAGCAAAATCTTCAATCATGCATTTGAACAAATCCAAACCTTGATTGGCTAAACCAGCATGACTGCATGCTGACAACATCCCAATAAAGGTAACCTCATCAGGGACTACCCCCTCCGATAACATCTGTTCAAAGGCCTTAAATGCCTTATTTGCATATCCATTCAAAGCATAACCTGAAATCAAGGAATTCCAAGAAATAATATCAACACACTCAATACCTCTGAACACCTGTTCAGCATTTTGTACCCTTCCACATTTTGCATACATGGAAATCAGGGCATTGCTAACAAATAAATCATTTATATAGCCACTCTTCAGAATGCATTCATGAAGTTGCTTGCCTGCTTGCAAAGCAGCAAGATTAGCACATGCACTTAAGGCACATGCAAGAGTTGATTGATCGGGTTTCTTTCCTTCCTGCCCCATCAAAACCAAACTCTTAAGAGCATCCAAGTATAAACTATTTTGTAGGAAACCTGTAATAAGAGAATTCCAGGAAACTATATTCCTCTCCCCCATGGCCTGGAAGATCTTTTCTGCTCTATCCATCTGTCCTGCCTGAGCATATCCAGAAATCATGGTATTCCATGAAACAGTGTTCTTAATGGGCATTTGTTTAAATACGTTGAGAGCTTCGTCCATTCTTCCACTCTGGGAATAGCCTGCAATCATGCTGTTCCAACAAATAGCATCACGCGCACCAATTTGACTAAATATTTGACTAGCCTCATCTAGCCTTCCATTCTGTATTAATCCTGACATCAATGCTGTTTGTGCTGCTACGTCTTTGCAAGGCATTTGACTGTAAACTTCCCGCGCCTCATCAAGCTTACCGACTCGAATGTACCCATTAATTATTGTAGTCCATGAGACACAATCTTTATTTGGCATTTTCATAAACAGCTTAACAGCTTCATCAATTTGTAAGTCTTGGACATAAGCTGCAATCATTGCATTCCAAGAAACCACATTCTTACAAGGCATCCTGTCAAAGATTCTCCTGGCCGATGTAATCTTACCATGTCTTGCAAACCCACACAACATCGTAACCCAAGAGACAGCATTAGGATTTGGAATCTTTTTAAACAATTGCCAAGCAGAACTCAGGTCCCCACTGTTAACAAACCCAGCCACCATCAAATTCCACGAAACCACATTCTTCTTGGGCATCCTCTCAAAAAAGTGCAATGCAACACACATTTTCCCATTTTGTGTATACCCAGCTAACATTGAGTTATAAGAAACCAAATCCTTTACTGGCATCTGCTCAAACACTTTCTCAGCATCATTGAACTGACCCTTCTTTGCATAACCAGCTATCATTGCATTCCAACATGCAATATCCGCCTTATCAGGAATCAAGTCGAACAGTTGTCTAGCCTTTTCAAGCTTCCCTTTACGCCCATAGCAAGTTATCATCAAAGCCCATGAAAAATTGTCTCTCTCAGGCATTACCCCAAACAACTCATTGGCTTCCTCAACCATATTGTTGCGAACATACCCAGCAATCATGGTGTTCCAAGAAACAAGGTTTCTTGGGGACATTTTATCAAACAGTTGTCGAGCATCGCTAATTCTACCATTTTTAGCAAACACAGATATCATGGAATTGTATGTTACAAGGTTTTTTTTTATCATATTTGAGAAGACTCTGATGGCCTCTTCAACTTTACCCAGTTTCCCAAGATGAATAATATGCAGATTTTGGTTGAAGACATGGTTTCCTAGTTCACCTATTGATTGAAGTTTCATTGAAACAGAGGTCCCTCCCCTAGTGCGTCCTACGATAAATGGGCAATGATAATTTTATGAAACCATGCACTTAATACAAAAAACGAATGTAATGATTATTTAATAAAGTCACTCTGATGGATAAACTAGATTTTACTATACGGAGTTAACGGGCCGAGCCGAGCCGAGCCGAGGTTTGATCTTGACGGGTTAAGTCTGTATTTAAACGTGTCCGATTGGCCTTAGCCTGTTACCTGTCACGAATATAATATTGGTCTGTGACATGGTTTATTTACAAAAAATAAAAATTTGTGTGAAGGCTGTCTTAGCCTGTTAGCATGTTAAAGAATAAAAATAAGAGAACAGAATTTCACAAAAAATCAATTTCCAGATAGAAACCTTAGCTTCCAATTTGCAGCAATAATTTACAAAGTCTACAATAAATAAATAAAAAATTAAAATGAGATAAGGTAGATAACAGGTTATATTATCTTAGCCCATTATAAAAAAGTGGCAACAAAAATAAAAAAATAAAATAAATTGACACAAACAAGCAGTGCACAATGGAACGAATGAATTTTTGTGGGTTTGTTTGTATGAAGGAGGATAAAGGATAATATAGAATAGCAGTAGTAATTCCATAAATATACATAAATTCAATATATATCCAAATAGCATAATATAGAACAAAATCATTCAAAAAATCTGTTAAACCAATAAAATAGGGTGAAATAAATTGATGAGAGAGAGTTATTACAAGTAGTATAAAAAATATAAATAAATATTTATATACTAGGCTAGCCTGGGAGGCTCTAAGGCCGAGCTTCGGAATTAGAGCCTGCAGCTTTTTTATTAAACGAGCTTTTATATAAGTCCAAGTCTGGTTTCAACACGAGCTTTTATTAAACGAGCTCAGGTCTTTACGAGCCGAGCCAAAGGCCCCTAGCTCGTTTATCAACATTCCGGGAATCTGGATTTTTTCTAAATTTTAAATTTTTGGATATTATCATAAACTGAATGTAAAAAATCATATTTTTGAAAATTAAGATTTTGGGCAAAAAAAAAAATTTCTGTCCCAAACGCCCCTGAAAGGAAAACTTAAAAAAATCTCTATAACTTTCCTCATAATTATTTATCCTCTCCCCAAAAAATTTTATCACTTACACCCTGATTTAAAGTTTCTTTATCATTTACCCTCACTTAGGGGTAAATGATAAAAATACTTTAAATCAGGGGGGTAAGTGATAAAAAAATTTAAATAGGGGCATAAATGATTCAAGAAATTTGTGAGGAATAAATGATAATTGAGAAAACTTATAGGATTTTTTTGAAGTTTTCCCTATTTTTAATTGATTGATAAAGGATATATATATATATATATATATATATATATATATATATATATATATATATATATATATATATATATATATATATATATATATATATATATATATATATATATATATAAGACCTGGATTTGTAAAATTTTGCTCATAGAACAAATAAAATATTAGAAGTTTGTAAAATATTATATTAAAAAATTTAACAAATATTTAATAGAAGATTGATTTAATTAATAGTAATTTATTTTTACTATGATAAAAAATTAAATTGAAAAATTAAAAAAATACCTGAGTTTGATAAAATGGTTTAATTGATAAAATATTATTTTAATGGTGATTTGCAAACATCTCATTATGCCTAATGTGATTGAAAATTTTGAGCATTGGTTAATGGAATTAAGAAAAGTAAAAATAAAACAAAATAAATGAATAATTATTTAAAGAGGGGGAAAATTGATTTCATATGATATAAAAGCTCAAAACACAGCCAAGAAAAATGAGGAAAACACATAATTATGAAATTGCTGTAAAACATGAGTTTTATATGTAGATGACTATTGAGATTTTAGAAGATGACCTTTGGCTTGCTGATGACTTTTTGTATAAATTGTAACAATCTTGCATAATGGTGCATTAATGTGTAATTAATCTCCCTATTCATCCTTAGAGTTCTATATAAAGGCATATACTCTATGAAAAAGAAGACAATAAGGATTGGTTATATTTTAATTTTTTTATTATCACTCTAATCACCATTGGATTCAAAAGTTATTTTTCTTTTCTCTCTCTTCGTTTAACTTTTCCTCTAATCCAATGGTGATTGGAATGGTAGTGAAGTGGTAATAGAAAAAATTAATAGTATGAATATTCTACATCTTATTTTATACTCTCTCTATTTTCTCTTAGTTTTATAATATTTCTTTATTTTCTTTTTTAGTTTCATAACAGTAACAAAGAAAGTTATTTCACTCTAAGGATTAAGTACACATATGTTGTAGGAAAAATGATTGTGTTATGTTACAGAGATTCGTTTTGCGTGCCGGAGTTTTTTTTTATTGCGGGCCCCAGAAAATATTGTGAGTGTAGGAAATTTTTATGATCATATTAAATGATAGATGATAAATCCTTATTATGTGCGGGTGAATAATTAAAAAATAACATCATTCACTCCGGTGGACCGAGTTTGATTCCCAGCCAATATCAAAATGAAATATTTTGTGTACCAAAAAAAAAAAAATAACAAAGCATTAATATAATTTGAAATACCAATAAACTACAAATCGTTATTATTTTAGCTTTTATAATATAAATATTTATTTTGAGGTGGAACACCTTTAATAGACTCATATCAGTCATATGGCTGAAATACTTGCTAATTTGACATTGATGATATGCTTTTGAAAGGAGCAGTGATGTAAATGGAATGAGTCGGGCTAGGTTTTGATTTAAATATACTATATTTTTTTTCGTAAACAAATATGTTAGATTTGTGTAAAAAAATTTAAGTCAACTTAGTCTATTAGCCTTATGTATGCCCAAATTACAAATTTGGCATTACCTATATTTAAAAAATAAAAGATTTGACCTATGTCTGCTCGCTTGTTTAAACTTATTAGATATTCCATAATTTAAAAAAAAACAATTTATTATCCAAAATTATAAAAATAAATAATTTTATTTATAGAGGTAAGCGAACACATTTCCATAAGTCGACAAAAAATGGGCTGGCCCGCCCTGCCCCACCCCACCCCACCTTTGAAGATGGGCTAGAAGATTCATCTTTCCCTATCTCGTTTGACATTTTACACACACAAAAATTAAATAAAAATGTCGGCTCGAGCAGGACGAGCGGGTCCAGCGGGCTGAGCTCGTTTTGCCACCTCTAATAATATAGGTCAGTTTGTGAGGTTATCGGCCGAGCCTTGTAAAAGAAAGCCTAGATATGCTTTCTAAAAATATTTTTTAAATGTTTGAGCCTGTTCTATTTTGCTAGATATAATAGGTCCAGTTTGACCTGATATAGGTCTGGCCATATAGGTCTCCTTATCCATTTATACCCATGGTAACAAGTGGGTTAAAATCGATTTAATCGAACCCCACCCTAATTTAATATTTTGATAGTACTAATTAATTATTGCGTTGGAATTAGTTTAACTTGATATCTAGTAAAAATGTACAAAATTAGATATTGATTTGGATAAAATACAATAGGCCCATCAAAGGCCAAAATCCACAGAATAAGGCCCAAACCCACAAGGCCCAGAACGAGGCGCGATATCCCCTATCGCGCATCAGAGGGCGCGATGGTATCATCGCGCCTAAACCGCCTTTCAACATGACTTCAGAAATAAGGAAGCAAATAAAGGAACCAGTGAAGATCCACCACGCCATTAAACGAATAAACAGAAGACAGCACCAATTTGCCACCACTCTGTCAAGATAGTCTGACATAATGAAATAAGGCTAGGGAAGCACCAGTTGAACCTGCAGCCCATAAACAGTCAATCAGAAGACATACCGCCTACCTAAGGCAGCATCAAATTGACTATATAAACAAATGGTACATGCCTAGGTATGATAATCTAATTTAGTAAGAATACCACATAAGCTTGACTTTGATACTAACTTGAGTGTCGAAGTGTCATTGCAGGTACCCCAGCTAAGATCATCGCGCCAAGGGAGAATCATACCCATCACATCTTCTACTACTACCACTAGCCCAGAAAACAGATAACTCAACCCAAAGTCTTCTCAACTCAACCGTGTGTGATTTGGCCCGATATACATTTGTCAGCCCATATTGTATTAGTCTAATCAAATAGTCCGTACTGCTACATTATAAAATTTTAAAGACAATAATAAACTAACATCAAGGAATGCTATATTTTGAAATAAATTAACATGTGAGGTAAAAACTTAATTTTTTACCAACAAAAAAAAAAAACTTTAATTTGAGTTATCAATATGTGTAGCTCATTTAACAACACGTGTTGGGTAGATGGGAGAGGAACTATATAATTGGATGAAAGAGTCGAAGATCGTATAGATATTAAGAAGCTGATTCTCCTCAAATAAATAATTAGGGTTGGTATAATAAAAAAAAAAATTAAATCAATTTTCTTTATCATTTATTGTTGAGACAACTCGAAATATGACTTGAACCTGACTCAAAAAATGCACTGAAATAATTTTCAAAACCTAAATGCATCATAATTAACTTCAATGCTGAGATGGGTTACATGACTATTCTTGATTTTCTCGAACATCCTTGCGTTCCTTGAGATCTTGGTATGGTTGTTGAGGAGTTGTTTTCCTGCTGTGAGTTATCGATTTTGTACAATAACTTTTTTTATAGGCGGCGGGACCACCATATGCTGTGTCTACAACAAAGAGAAAATAGATACCCTAACTAAAAAACTTTCAATATTATCTCCTATTATACGATTAAGAATGGTGCACCAATGGCTCTTGAAATGTAGTTGTTAGATAAAGAGCAAAGGAGATTAACCGCTACCGGTTCAACAGGTAAGTTGTTCAAGTTGCGTTTTTCAAAATAGTCCATAGAAAAAGTTATTCGAAGTTCGGCTTTGCTAAATGGTCCATAATATTTCTCTTGCAACTTGCAATGGTCTCAGTTTTAGACTTCTCCAACAAAACGCACTGTTATTTTCGAAAAATTAATATTGTGAAAAACTTTCCTACACACAATTATTATATGATCCTGAATCACATAAAATATTTTGCACACAAATTTAGTTCTTAGATAAAGAGCAAAGGAGATTAAAAATCCTTTCATAAATTATCATAACATGTTGTACCAAACTTTTTTAAGGGACCACTAGTACACATTTCTTGTAAACCAAGTCCAAAAATCACTTGCTAAAAGTTATTCGAAGTTGGGCTTTGCTAAATGGTCCATAATATTTCTCTTGCAACTTGCAAGGGGTCTCAGTTTTAGACTTCTCGAACAAAACGCACTGTTATTTTCGAAAAATCCAATAATAATAAGACCAAAGTGTAAAGCAACTAACGGACCATTTCATAAATTATCAAATCTGGTTTATGTTGTGGAAAAAGTGTTTATGTTATGTTATAAAGATTCATTTTGCGTGCCAGAGTTTTTTTTTGCTGCGTGTCCTACAAAATGCTGTGTGTGTAAGAAATTTTTTGTGATTATATTAAATGATACCCCTGATAAATATATATATATATATATATATATATATATATATGAACCATTAGTACACCTTTCTTGTAAACCAAGTCCAAATATGCTATAATATATATATATATATATATACTCTCTCCTGTTATATGAGAGTATTAAAAAAAAAGGTTTTCGTTTTACGTTTTTTCATTTATCGAATTTTTTGTTTTTTGTTTTATATAAGTGGGTAGGTCCCACACATAATTATCTCTACGACGAGATTAATAAAGCAAAAAAAAAAAGTCCAAATATCACTTCGGTCACAAATTTTGTTTTTTTTATAAATAAAATAAAAATAATTACATCATCTTTGCTATTACCTCTCTGCAAGTGTAACATCAAAATCATACAATGATCCTCTACCACTAGTGAATTTCTTCATCGTATCCAACGATGGGGCTTTCAGCGTGTCTTGTGTCTTTTCTTCTGAGACAAAACCGTTCCCACTTTGTTTTCTCCCCTTATCACTTCCCTTAGAAATCCAAAGCAGAATCTTCTTTTCAGGGCATCGAACAGAGTTATTGTTTTTCTTTGGAGGTTGCTGAACCCTTTTACGTTTCTGGGCCTTCCTATTCTTCTTGCTCTGAACTTGACCCATGCACGAGACTTTGGGTGAGGTGGGTTCTTTTGCACTAAAGCTTCCACCTCTGTGCTTTCTTCGAGCTTCCTTGGGAATTATTGAAACGATGCGTGTAGGTGATCGACAAGGACTCACTGTTGGGCTCCGAAAGCTCACCGAAGTTATAGGTTGTTTCGAAAGAAACTTGAAGAACTTGCTCTTAATTTGAGAAATTTTCTCCATCTTTGATGGCCGTTGAGAACCTCAATGGGCAGGTATATAAAGTGCCGTGGGCTGTAACTGAAAGTGATGGTTCCTCATTGGAAATCACTTAATCAGAAAAAATAAAATAAAAAAATTGTGGGCAATTAGGAAGGGTTGTATTAATCTCATATTAAAGGAGATAAGTTATCTCATGTTATAGAGATAAATTTGTGCACTCAACCACTTGAAAAAATAATAAAGAAAAGAAAATAAAAAAAAAGGTGGCACAGTTGTTGAAGGATGTGTAGGAGAGAAATTTATCACATGTAACATAAGAATAGTTTTTCGGTTAAAGAAAGATTATGGTTGACATTGATGATAGAGGAGTGGCGTGCTATTGAGGTAGAGTAAGAGTGGAAGAATTTTCTTAAAACATGTTACATGCGTAAGTTGCCGGCACAATGTAAAAATATATGAAATCTGGGATTTGGTCATGGTTTTATTAGTTAAATTTGGTCATGGAATTCGGGATTTGCCGGCACAGGTACGTCATAGTACCACTGAGATAGGCCACATGTTTAGAAGTAAAAAATTTGGCATAATTAAGGCATGAAACAATCCCTCCAAACATGACATTTTCATTTTCAAAATCCTTATTATAATGCCGTTGAAAGAGAGGATAAGTAATGTTTTATGAAATGATAACAAATCACGATCACGGTATAATTCTTTGTTGATTATTTCCTTCCTTTCTTTTGTCGTTTTTGAGAGAATCTTGCGCTGCTATGAAGTTTAAATTATGTTCACACTAAAAGCACGAGCTATTTATATAGCATGGAACTCAAGCATGGTTTACGTTCCATACTGCTCCATTTAAAGCCCACGAGCTCCGAGTCACGGTGATGAGTTGAGCTCTCCCCGTAAAGCAGGAGTTTAGGCCATGTTTCTTTAATATATATATATTATTTTACAAAATTTTATAACAAATATGTGTTCTTCAAAATGAGAGAGCGAAAATTTCTAAAGAAATCAGTTTGATTTTTTTTAATAGTTAAAAAACAAAAAATATGTATTTTCAATATTTATTCAACACATCTTTAATTCTTGTCACATTTCCTAACTTTCAACAATTCCTTGTCAAGACCCCAAGCAACATAAAGGTATGTGATAGAAGCAGCAGCTTGATGAGCCAATTAAAAAAATTAAAAAATATAGCATATCAAAAAGTTAAGTAAACATCATCCTCCACTGAGTACAAAAAGTTAAGATAAAACCCAGTTTAAGATAAGAGTATGCATGGATTTATATAATATAATTAAGCTACAAGCTCGACAGTGTCATTCGACTTATCGAATTCTTATGAAATAACCTAATATAAAGAGTCAGCACCGTACGTCCGTATATTTTTGATAAAGTTAAACTAGGATAGAGGATGAGCAAAACCAAATTTACAATTTACCATTTCTACATACACCATAAAAATTGTGCCATTTTTTTTTCTTCTATTTTTTGTTTTTTCAAATAAGTAAATCTCACACTTACTATATCTATGACATAAGATTAGAATTCTAACATAACATGAGATTTCTTTTTCCCTATTTTTAATTAGGTCCGGATATCGTTCATTCAACGTCCGCGACATAAATTTGTTACAAAGAAATATTTTACAGCGATCATCCTCAACACTTTTATATGCACACGTAGTATTAGAATGACAACAGCTCCAGGCTCCAAATGTTCAACTACTAAAGCAGAGTTTGACAACAACTCTGCCTAAGTTATTGTCAACAGGGAGTCAAATGACATAAAACAATTCATAAAATGCAAACTAATAGACATCCAACATCTTAAGTTGTCCTTCGTCAAGTCCTAAGAGTTGTGAAGACCATAAGAGTCCTCCGTCTCAAGTCATCCCTTCCCGGCAGAACTTAAGAGAGTCCTCCTTATAACCTCGAGTTGTCCTGAACATTCACACCGGTCTTTAAATATTTTCCAATAAAACTTAAGATAAATTATAAGCTTCACATACTACAAGCACAACATAGTTGTATAACTTTCTACAGGGACAAAAGGGAGTAGTACAAACAATGCCAAATGCATCACTAGTTTACAACTATCTCAAGTTGTCAAAAGTCAATAATCCAAATCATCCCCCCCCCCCCCCCCAAGTTGTCCTGAACATTCACACCGGTCTTTAAATATTTTCCAATAAAACTTAAGATAAATTATAAGCTTCACATACTACAAGCACAATATAGTTGTATAACTTTCTCCAGGGACAAAAGGGAGTAGTACAAACAATGCCAAATGCATCACTAGTTTACAACTATCTCAAGTTGTCAAAAGTCAATAATCCAAATCATCCCCCCCTTCCATCCAATCTGTATATTAGCGACACATTTTCATAAAATTTATCCCCGTTTTGAAACCAATTCCAGAATTATTTTTTTCAATATTTATTTCATCAAAATTAAAGAAACGCTTCAACCCTTCCAACTAAGGACATTGTTTGCAAATCTTCCTAAACACATTTAGGCCAAATAGAACCTTTTCACAAATTTAAACCATTAGGAGATAAAGATGGAGAGAATTAAGAAGCTTTTCTAATCTTAACTTATGTCTAGTGAAGAATTTTCGAACCATTTATATTGTTAAAAGTTCCATCCAATAAGATAAAATTCTTAACAGTCATATATTTGCATCAGTGAAGCTGCTTGTTTACCTCATTGAGTGCCTTCATCATCCTTGTCACTTGTCTGGGGAGTATACTGGCTTGTCGACGATGGTGAGTAACCAGGTTGACTTGGTGAGTAACCCGTGCTAGGACTACAAAAGATGAAACAGGAAAAAAAAATAGCCCTTGATCAGATATGTGCCTTCTATACAATTTAACAGTTGAAGAATGACTCGTATATATGACTTGTGGAGAACTTGGGCTATAGTCTGGGCTTGCGCCAGAATTATATGGGCTAGAAAAATGCAAAAGTATGAACAAGTCACTCGATCTTAAATTTTAACACATTAAAAAAAAAAAAACTCGCTCCAATTCTACTACTGTTCTTTACTCGAACCCGAGATAAACTAATCAAAGGCTTGACGGTAGAATTGGAGATTTTTTTTCTTTCAAAAATCCCTTATTAATCGAAGTGAATGATTTAAGTTTAAGTAAAAAACAAAAACACCAGACTATAGACTATTATCAGCCACCTAACAATCTAATCATTGAAAAATATGGAATATTCAAAGGAAAATAACTCCTATTGCAGAAGGTTGAGGGCTCAAACCCAAGTAGTTTACTGAAAAGTAAATGGAAAACTCAAGTTTTTGGCATATCATGAGCATTTACAGGTTACATATATCGCACTCAGTACTGAAAATATACTATAAAAAACCCAGAGAATGACTCACCTATAGTTTGGAGATGTTGGACTATATGGACTTGACGGAGACAATCTTGGACTGCTGGGAGAATATGCCATCGAAGGACTATACTTAGCTGACTGCGGATTATAACTAGGGGAAGTGGGACTGTATGAGGGAGATGTTGGGCTGTAAGAGGGCGATGTGGGGCTATATCCAGGAGACGTAGGGCTATATGCAGGTGATGTAGGGCTGTAAGATGGAGATGTCGGGCTGTAAGATGGGGATGTCGGGCTGTAGGAAGGCGAAGTCGGACTATAGGAAGGCGAAGTTGGACTGTATGAAGGTGATGTTGGGCTATAAGATGGAGAAGTAGGACTATATGCAGGTGAAGTGGGGCTATATGCAGGTGAAGTGGGGCTATAAGCGGGGGATGTGGGGCTATAAGCAGGTGAGGTGGGGCTATAGCTGGGTGAGGTGGGGCTATAACTGGGTGATGTGGGGCTATAGCTGGGAGATGTTGGGCTATAGCTGGGAGATGTTGGGGAGTAAGACGGACTGGTAGGCGAATAAGCTGGACTTGTAGGACTATACCCTGGAGAGCTAGGGCTATACGTAGGAGAAGTAGGACTGTAGCCTGGTGATGTGGGGCTGTAACCGGGTGATGTGGGGCTGTACCCAGGTGAAGTAGGGCTATAACCAGGTGATGATGGACTATAGCCTGGTGAGGATGGACTATAACCAGGAGATGAAGCAGGAGAAAAAGCCATCCCACCAACATAAGGAGAAAATTGTGCATCAGTAGTAGGAGATAGCCGTAGATTTGGACTCAACAAGTAACTTGGAGACATCAAACCTTCATGGTACGGAGTTCCAGATACAGGTGAACGAGCAGGTGTCATGCCAAAATCAAGTCCATCCATGTAACTCGGTAGCTGGAGCTCGATAGCATTTTTCAGCATCTCATCATTAAGATAAAGGGCACATTCACCCGTGCCAATAGGGGCAAGCTGACCTAACATAATATTTTCCGTGACACCCCTCAAGTGATCAGTCTCAGCATATACTGCAGCATCTAGAAGAATGTCAACAGTCTCTTCAAATGAACATCTCATCATTGGTCCAGTGTCATTCCTGTTGATACCATGACGTGTAATTGCCATCAAATGCCCCCGATAAGTCATGGTATCGCAAAGAATAGCCAGATGCCTATAATTGACATAAGAACCATCAAAAGAAATGACAACACGCAATTCATCCAGTAGAGACCGTCGAACTGCTTCAATACCAAGAACTTCAATAACTTCAATCAAATGGTTGCTTGTGGTCCTTGTTGCATCAACATCTTCATGGCACATTACAGCTAAAAGGTTGACACCTTCGGTATCAAGCATCCATTCCTCATGAGGCTTAAAACCTTCGGTCTCATCAAACTTCTGAACTTTAGTATTTTTTATGAACACTTTGTTGATGTCTGCAATACCTCGTAAGGTCATTTCAGTCAGCATATTACTTTCAATTCTCTTCAAGAAAACATCATCTTCAGCAGATTCATCTTGAATCTCTCCCTTGGGCGCTTCATCATTCATAATGCGGATCCGAAGAATAAGTTTTTCAGCATTGTCGTCGTTAAAAATACAAGTCAAATCATCATCAAACTCAAGGTTAATCTTCTCAGCAATGTCAGCCATACTCAACTTCTTATCCACCATCATTTCACGATTCAGTTCTATGCGAAGCAACCAAGGTGAGATTTTTTCAAGAGCAACCTCTTCATCAGGCATTTCATAATACGACTTCACAAAATCCACATCCTCATCAATTATTGTACTCATTGGGTCCGGATCATACCACACCTCTGTAGCTTGAGTCACACTCCTAAGAGTGGTATATTCTAAAGCACACTGCACACTCTTAGCTCTCTCTTTAGTCTTGCTGATGTCAGGTTTCAAGAACACAGATAGAGAAGGTGTTTTAATCCTCTTTGCCACATTAATGATTTCCCTTAACCTAGGAACACCAAGAGTAACATTCTTAGCACTGACACCAGCATAGTGGAAGGTGTTGAGAGTCATCTGAGTGGCAGGCTCACCAATTGACTGTGCTGCCACACAACCAATCATTTCCCCGGAGGCTACAAGTGACTGCAGGAACCTTGATTCTATTTCTCCCACTACCCACTCAAATGCCTCACGAGAAAGCCTGTATTCCTCCAGGACCCTTTTACTAGCAAAAGTGCTGCGAAGCAGAATATTGAACAGGAGAGTGGCATTCTTCTGAGCTTCTTGACTCAAGAGATCTTCACCAGGAACAACCCTAAGTCTCTCCTGGAGCTTATCAATAGCTTCCACGATTTCCATCGGATGCATATCAGAAGGCCTCCGGAAGTCAACCTTAAAAGTCTTCTGAGCATTCCAGATGAGCCTTTTAAGGTTAACAGGTAGTGGCAAAGAACTGTCACCAGTAGTGGCTATCTCAGTTGCAAGTTGACATCTATCAGCTTCAAGTTTTTGAACTTCTGCCTCAAACACATTACGAAACTCTCTGATGGTTTTCAAGTCTTCTACAGGCTCTTCAAGCATGTAACTAGGCTTCCAGTTTTCATCATCAAACTCATATCTAAAAACCCTATCAAATTCTGTTTTTTTCATTTTTAGGGAATCCAGCTTCTGTGTTTCTATCCAAACAGCATCCATACCATCTTCTCCATAGAGAAATTGTATAACATCTCCCAAAGAATTCCTAACTGTCCCATCATATTTAACCATGATATCCTCCATAGCCTTCACAAGTCGCCTCTGGATATACCCAGTTTCGGAGGTCTTCACTGCAGTATCAATAAGACCTTCCCTACCACCCATGGCATGGAAAAAGAACTCTTGAGGGGTCAGTCCACGGAGATACGAGTTCTCCACAAAGCCACGACTTTCAGGCCCATAATCATCTTTTGTAAAGTGGGGCAGTGTCCGGTCTATGAACCCATATGGAATTCGCTTACCCTCAACATTTTGCTGGCCCACACAAGCAGTCATCTGAGATATGTTGATAAAACTTCCTTTGGAACCAGCCGTCACCATTGCTTTCAGGTTATTGCTCTCAGATAAACTCTTTTGTGCACTATTTCCAGCATCATCACGAGCTCTATTCAGAGTCTAAAATTATCAAATAAAATAAAACATCAGATTCACCCAGAAGCAAAATCCAATAGAGATAAAAATGTGACAAGCAATCTAATGTAAGCACCTGGTTCACTCTATTTTCGAATGACTCCATCATTGTCCGACCAGGTTCAGCCTCCAACTTCTTTTCTTGAGCATCCCTAATAAGTTGTTTCACTTTCTCCTTAGCTTGTGAAATAGTCTGATTAATAGTCTCCATAGTAGAAGCATCAGCAATTGTATCACCGATTCCAATGCTAAAAGCATTCTGCAAAAGCCAGTAGTTTACAAGCCACTGCGTATGACCAAGAAATTTACGAGCTGCATCAGGGCCAACTTCTTCCCTGTATTCAAACAAACACTTAGTGGGATGAACAAAGATGGAGCAGACTGTAAAATTTGCAGACGCACACAGAGTTCGTGACTATTTGTCAAAAAGCACTCCATGACATTATATAATTATTTATCGAAGTCATTTGCGAGTTAGAATTCGGATCAACAAAAAAAAAATTCCCCAACCCCACCCGTCTCTTTTAGAAGAAAATGTGAAGGTAATTTGACCATTATAATCTAATTAAGCTAGTAATTTCAAGTATAAATATTGTAATTGTATAATTATTATATACAGGAGCTGCATACCAAATGACATGAATCAGACTTCCGGTACCCGTTCCAAGTGTCTTTTTGCAGAGAGTTCCAGTAAGTAGTTCCCCTTTTTCAATTCTGACCATAGTATCCCCAGGGGTTATGGGTCCCCTTTCATTCTCATTGTGCCAGCTTGAATATCTAATTAGATTTATTTGTTTAGGCATGATGAGATTGAAAACTTGTTTCCCAGTCCACAAAGGTTCTGGCTTCAATATTGTAGGAGTAGGAACTTTTCCATCAAAATCTTCCCACCACATTAATATGTTCATAAAAACATCCTGGGAAAAAATAGATTTTATCAGACTTCTAAACAGCTTGTACAAGAATCGTGAAGCTGAACTAAATTGCAACAACAGGAAAATCCACATAATATAACCTTCGTGATGAAGGTATCTCTTTTGGTGATTTTTCGGCATCCTAAAAGTGTATCTTGGACAATTCCCATCACTGGCCTGTTTGACTGAGGTGACACAATGCATTTAGGCACCATCATCAGCTCCAACACCTCAGCTCTGGTTTCGAATGACTGAGGAACATGCATATTCATTTCATCACCATCAAAATCAGCATTATATGGGGAAGTAACCGACAAGTTGAGCCGGAAAGTAGAATAAGGCATGATTTTGATTCTATGCCCCATGATAGACATTTTATGAAGACTAGGCTGACGATTGAAGAGAACAAAGTCTCCATCATTCAAATGGCGCTCCACCTAAAACCGCAACATCAAGAACGATTAGAAGGCATTAAGAGAATAGCTAAAAGAAAAAATATCAACTGTTTAAAAACAATGCCTTGTATCCAAGCTCCAAATGGTGATCGCTACTTTTCTTCAAATATCTGAGATCAAGCCTTTGCCCATCATCACGAATTATATACTTAGCACCAGTTTTTCCAGGTGGAGGATGGGGCCCGTACTCTACAAGTTCCTTTAACCTGTTTTTTTCATTTAAAATATTTTTTGTTAAAAATTGTGAAGAATGCATTGATAAGCAAGCAACATGAGAAGCATATCCAAATGACAACCTTTCAATGTTATATGGAGTAACTGTCTCGGGGTATGTAAGGTTCAAAGCAATACTCCACGGTACTCCCAATTCATCGATGTTGATGGTTGGATCTGGTGTAATTACTGTTCGAGCAGAAAAATCAACTCTTTTTCCCATTAGATTACCTCTAATGCGGCCTTCTTTTGCCTTAAGCCTGCTACAGATTGACTTTATAGGACGTCCTGATCTTTGAGTAGCCTGTGAAAAACAAAAAAATAAAAAAATAAATAAAAAATACTCTATCCATTATCAAAAATTCAAAATCAATGAAGGCTATACTGGAAGCATAGCAGATATCAGTATTAAATGCTAGTGTCTAAACACAAATATACCCTTGGCAGTCCAGGCAACTCATTATCAAAATAAGTGGCTATGTGAAACTGCAACAACTGAGCAAACTCTGAAATAATATGTGCAGGAGATCCGTTCCTCTCCTGTCTCTTCAGATTCTCATTGTGCCTAATGATCATGGCCAGCTGATGAGTTAAATCATCCTACATATAACAGAGACAAAAGTTCAGCATTGAAATGACGAAGTGATTAAAATTGCCCTGCATATGTCATCACGAGCAAAAGTTAAATAACTAAATAAACTAACAAAACTTGCAAAAACAAAGAACACATATAACAGTGGAAGAAAACACTTGCCTCACTCCTGGAGGATGTGTCCATCATTACAGAAGGTCTCACGGGTGGAGGAGGAATTGGAAGAACTTGTAAAATCATCCAGTCAGGACGAGCAAACTTAGGGTTCAAGCCCAACAACTGACAGTCCTCATCACTTATCCTTTTCAGAACACCAAGAACCTTCAACATAATTAACAAGTCACCAACTATATTGGTTTATGCAACAATGAAAATTGGACTGTTTCATAATATAAATTCAGAATTTAGATCAATCACCCTCTCTGCAGAAAGAGTCTGTTTCCTTTCTACAGGTTCAGGAAGCTGTTCTTGGTCATCACTTTTCTTCCTTGGAGCTTTATACTCCGCAATCATTTTCATCCCCTCAATAGTTATCTTTGGCTGCTGAGCACCACAGCCACCACGACTCTTCTTTACCGGCTCTTCAGCATCTTGACCAGGAATGTCAATTTCATCACCACCTTCGCACTTGGTCTTGTTTTTGCAAGCATCCAATATTTTTTTCAGCCTGTTCTTGGGATTCCTGATCCTCAAAGCTTGCTTAAACTTATGATCTTGCTGCATAAAACACAATCAACATAAAATTATACATCACATTTCACTTTACTACACTTACAATACAGAAAATCAAATAATAAAGCCAATGCATCTACCTCATCTGCAAGAATTTTTGAGCAATTAAAACACACGCAACGCATTATAGTTAGCACGGTTTTCAAAAACCCTATGTGGAACATAGGCTTCGCCAGCTCCAAGTGACCAAAGTGACCAGGGCACTCAGCCATACTTGCCGTGCAAGTCTCACACTTCATTTTTCTATCAATGGTTCCCAAGCGAGGGTCGCTCAACCCTCCAACCTTTGGCTTTCCCCTTTCCGTCGTCTCACCATGCTCGATTTGCACAACAGACATTTGCCTCTGAAAAAAAAAATGTATAAATAAACAATCCAATCAATTCGATTCCAGTATTTCTAAACAAAGCGAAAAGGATCAGATATCATAGGGGAAATTACGATCTCGTCGGGACTCAGTATTCCGAATTGAACCATGCGAACTTTGGCGACCTCCGCCGGAGAGAAAGGGAATCGTATATCCATGGTTGTTGAGAAGTTCTAGGGTTTCAGAAGGAATGAGAAATTAAGAGGGAAAATTCTAATTAACTTTAACACAGGGTAACAGTAGAGCTGCTAGTTCGAATTTAAGCTTCACTTTCAGTCTTATGTAACTGTTAGGAGAGATCGGCTACAATAACCTCCTCTTCTGTTAGAGGATTTCTCCTCGCGCAGCAAGAAAGGAAAAACGAGCCCTAAGCCTTTATTTATAGAGGGTATCGTGCGCAGTTACGCTATCGTGCTCACTTTATCAAACACGCCGCTCGTAAAAGAAAGACACGTTTGTGAGAGGCTTTCTGAAGAAGGACGCATACCATAATTCCTATTTAAAGTGTTTTTTTTTTTTTTTTCATCCGTGTAATAAGCATTTTTCTTTTTAAAGTGTTCTGTCTGAATATAAAGAGATATCTAATTTTGGATTTGTAGAATTATTTTAGATATCGAAGTTTTACTAATGGCATGTTTGCTGCATAGTATAAAATAATAGAAAGTGAATTGCATATGTGCCTCAAAAAGTATTATCATTTTTTAAAGCGTGTGAGTGGATATAAGTGCACATATCTAATATAAAATAATCGCTTATAGTATCACTTTCTAGAATAACCTCTTTTTTGTGTTGATTCTTATTAAACCTTTTGGAATATGGTTCTCTCACAAGTTCATAATAGAAAGTGATAGTGTTTTCGTCAAAAACTTTTTTGTCTGTTCTAATTGAATTTGTATCAATGTTGAAAATTACTTTCGTAAGTCTTGTATACATTAATTAACCAATTTATTTTTAGTGCACTCACACACTTCTTAACACTCGTTATCGACAAAAAGAAAAATAAAATAAAAACTCCCTCCGTAGCCCGCGAACAAGCATTAATGAAAAACTCTACCAACATGACGAGATTTTTATGAGCCCTACATTATTGTTTAAACACTTCATTTAATATTTAGCTTGTGTATAGGCGATGGTTCATATATTTAAATTTTCATTAAAGCTACAAAAAAAATACATAAAATACAATCCATTTAAAATATATAGGCAAAAAAAAATTACGAATTAATGGCTGTTTTGGAAATAATTACGCATTTATCACATAATATCACGTCCAATTTGGACGTCACCATTCGCCCCTAATTTGAGCGTCACTCCAGAGGCAATCACGCCTAATTTAGGCGTCACTCATCAGGTGTTGACACGTATCATTTTTTTTTTCAAAAAAAAAATAACAATTTAATCGTAAATCTTCTGAAGGTCATAACTTTTGACTCATGTATCCAAATCACGTGTGAATCAAATAATTACCTGATTTGGATACCCGAGTCAAAAGTTATGACCTTCACAAGTTTTATTATTAAATTGTTAATATTTTTTTTTGGAAAAAAATGTGACACGTGTCAAGACCTGATAAGTGACGCCTAAATTAGGCATGATTGCCTCTTGAGTGACGTCCAATTTGGATTGTGCAATAAATGTGTAATTATTTTCAAAACTGTCATAAATTTATAATTTTTTATTTAAAAAACAACATATCAATTTTTTTGCCAAAATATATATCACGTTTCACTTTCCTACACTTACAATAAAAGTGATTAAATAAGAATTCAAATAACAAAAGCCAAAGTACCTCATCGGCTAGAATTTTAGAGCTATTGAAGCAAACACAAAACAACGTATTTAATCTATGTATGATTAGGGTGTAAATGAGTTAGGCTATGTAAATGAACTAGTTATTATTGTCTAGCCTATAACCCGACCTACGTTGAGCCTATCCTAACCCAGTTTATGTTGGAAAATAGGGTAGGCTTATGCTTACAATAAGCCTTTTTAATTTTGTCTAGCCTGGCCGGAAACTTGTCGGCCTATTTAATTTTTAAAAATAATATAATATAATATATTTCAATAATATTCTCCTTTCCCTTGTCTTGTCTTCACGGTGGATTAAAGATATTTCAATAAATGATATTCTCTTGTAGAATTTTTTTTTGTAAGCATACTCTCTTGTAGACTTTATTTCACTTTGGTTGACCTAATAATTGTATTTTTCTTATATTTCCCATTTCTTTGACCCTATTCCTCTCTGATATATATTATAGAGCCGGGGTATTATGCTGACTCTTTCTTGTTTGTCATTTTTTATTTATTATGAGAAGTACTAGTGCATGCAAGAATGAAACTTTGCTAAGTATATTTTTATAGTTATTTTTTTAACTATTGTAAAAATTTTAATGTTCACTAGTGAAATTTATATCTCGTGTAAAAAAATGCAGCAATTTATGAACACGTTAATGACTTGTAATGTCAAGGGAATATTTTAAAAATTGTTAAAAATATTTTTAAAGTTTTTTTAAAAATAAATCACTAGGGATGGGCATGTACACCATAATAGGCTCTATAATTTTTTTTTAAATAGTTCAGACTTGACCTATAAATAAAGGTTTTAGTAAGCCAGTAGGCAGATGGGCTGAATATTTTTTTACGTAGGCTTAGGCCAGAAAGACCAAAGCACAGCCCAGCTTAGCCCATTTACACCCCTATATATGACCCCTCAAATTATTTTAAAATAATACTAATAACAATAAACATTTGTAAGATGTTAAATTGAAATTTTTGACACGTTTGAGTTGAATATAATGTTTAGAAAAAGGGAAAAAAAGTTGTGACATTTTAAATGACACACCTTGTATCCTTTCACTCTCACACAAAGGTGGAACACACCTTTAAAAAAATTTCACTCATTCTCTCTTCCATTAGTTATCTCTTTCTCTCACTTAAAATGACACAACCTTTTGTTCTTTAAAATGATACACACTTTCCACCTAGAAAAATCTATAATGTTATATGGGAAAAAATCATTTGACTCCAGAGTAAAACTTATAAGTCTTACTCTCCATCCTAGACGTTGATTTCTGTCCATTCAGCGGTAATAGTTTATGAAGTTATATTAACTAATTAATTATTAATTACACTATAAATGATAACCCTTTATTTTCGTCAATCAACGACTGAGATAGGGGAGTAAGACTTAAAAGTCTTACTCTGAAGTCAAAAGAATCCTGCCCATGTTATATTGTTTTTTGAATATGATGTTATTAATTTATCTTTTTCCAAAACGTTTAAATCTTTTTTGAATAACACGGACACATTCCGACACCGACACGTTCGGACACGCGGTCAACTTTTCGGGACACGTTGACTAAATGGACACACGATTTTGACCGAATCCGACACGCGGTCAACGTATGTGGACACGTTTTGACATTTTTTAAAAAAAATAAAAAATAAAATTACAATTAAAAAAATTAAAAAATATTTAATAAAAATTAAAAAGTAAACAAAAGTGAACCTTGTCTTATCTCGTTGGACTTTGGCTCAACTCTTCTTCGTCGTCGTCGGATCTGTGCTTCTCGTCCATTAAACCACAAATTGCAAGCCTTTGGACTCTCCCTTATCTGAACTTTGTTTCTTTTCTTCTCGTGTCACTCAACTTTCTGAACACCGAAACAATTAAGAAATTCAATGAACTTCCTAAAATGGGGGAATAAAAATCCTGACAAAGTACCTGTTGGAATAAAAGATTTCATTAGGATATCTACGCTGATAGTCTTTGATTAGCTTTTGTTAGCCTTTAATGTTACGTGTTGTTACTTTACTGTTACGTGCATTTAGGATGGAATTTTGATATGCTGTTTAGTAACAGCCTCACTTATTTAAGTTGTAACGTTTTATTTAAGTTGTGACGTTTTGTTAGGATGCAATTTTGATATACTATTTAGTAACAACATCACTTATTTAAGTTGTAACATTTTGTACATTTGAACTCAAGGAAAATGTTATCAATTTAACATGGTATCAAAGCGATCTTTCCATGAAAACTTCCGCAAATTTCAAACTCTGACAGTGTAAGCAAAAGCTCCATTCTATTCAAAAATGACCAACACCAGTAGCATTGGGTTGAAGCCATTAAACCCTGGATCACCATTCTATCTGGCTGGATCAGATAGTCCAGGGATTATCTTGACAACTGTTTTGCTTCGTGGAGAGGCAAACTACGACAATTGGGCAAAACTCATGAAAAATGCCCTGAAAGCGAAAAATAAAATCGATTTTATTGATAGATCAGTGAAGAAACCAGACAAAGTGAAGGTTGAAGAATGGCGCGCTTGGGAGATGTGCAATTCTATGATCAACGGATGGATACACAACACCATCGATAAAAAATTACAGCCATTCATTCAGTGTTTTGATGAGGTAAAAGACCTCTGGGATGACTTAAAGGAGCGATATGCAGTAGAGAATTTTACTCGGCAATATCAACTCAAAGCTGGTCTTGCCAACGTCCAACAACATGGCAGCACCGTTGCTGAATATTACATGAAGCTGCGCGCGAAATGGGATGAGCTTGCAAGCAGCAAGAGCTACACATCTTGTCCATGTGGTGACAATTGTGTGTATGCGAAGGAGATTGAAGAAGAGAGGGAGCATGATTGGGTGTACAAATTCCTTATGGGCCTGGACGATTCTGCATATGGCTCATTACGTTCGCAAATCCTCAATCAGTCACCACTTCCATCAATGAATAAAGTCTATGCAATCCTGACACAAGAAGAAACTCATCGATCTATTACGCGAACTCAAAATGTTCGTGTTGATGAAATAGGCTGCGCAACACAGCTGGTCGCAGCTGTCAAAGACAAGTTCTTTGAACGCCCTCCATGCAATCACTGCGGAAAGAATAATCATGAAGCCTCTCGATGTTGGCAGGCTTTTGGTTATCCTGGACGTGTTGTTGGCAGTGGTGTTGGAAGGGGACGAGGACGTGGACGATTTGGTGGTGATAAAAACAACCAAAATAGCGGTTTTTCTGGGTGTAATTAGAACAGCCAACATGGAAGATTTCATGTAAAACCTTTTGTGGCAAATGCAGCTCAGACGGAGGAACCAGTATCACAAGCCAATGTGTTCTCTGCTCTAACACCTGATGTTGTCACGCAGCTACTCACATTAGTTGATAAACCGCAAAGCTCAAAAGATAAATTAACTGGTAATGTTTTACATTATCAATGGCTTATAGATAGCGGTGCATCACGCCATATGACAAGATCGTTGCAGTTGCTGAAAAATATTACAGACATTGCACCTTTGCCCATTGGGTTACCAAATGGTGCTATTACTCATGCAGTGAAGCAAGGAACCGTTTTGTTAACTCCTTCACTGTCTTTATCTCATGTCTTATTTGTGCCAAATTTACAGTGCAATTTAATATCTGTTTCTCTGCTGGTCTATCAACAGAATGTTCACATCGTGTTCACTAATAATAGCTGTATATTGCAGGACCGCACGCTGAGGACGGAGACTGGATTGGGTGATCACAAGGATGGTGTGAATGTGTTTCTTCCAAGCCAAGCAGCAGCATTAACAGTTCGTTCCAGTAACATGCAAGAAGTTTGGCACCAGCGGTTAGGACATGCATCATATGAGGCACTTTCTATGATTAATTTTTCTGGTAGTTTTCATTTTTGCAATGACAATAAGGCTGCGCATGACAATCATTCTGATTCCTGACACTATTTCTGAAAAGAAATGATTCTTTTCTATTTCTGTGCCTTGGAAGAATTCTGAGAATCATAATTACGTTTGTTAACATATTTTATTTTTATTCTGAGAATCAGAATTACGTTTGATAACACAATTTATTTTTATTCCGAGAATCCGAAAAACATTTTGGGGCATTTCGTGTTGGAGAGTGAAATTAACGAAGAAAGGTCTGAGTTTTGCAGAAATTTGAACTCGCCGTTATCTTTGTCGTCATTGCCTCGTCTACATTTCTGTTTACTGATTGAGATGTATTCAATTCATGAAAATAGCTTTCTTTTTTATTCATAATTTAACTTGCCCTAACTCATTTTTCACTTCTTCTGATTTGATTATTGTGGATCTCCATAATTTGCCCTAAATCCGTTAGCCACTACTTCTCAGAGATCTCCTTTATTTAAGATTAGGTCCATTCATTTTTTTTTCTGGAATTGCATATGCACTCTGTTGTTACCCCCAAAAATTTGTTATTTTTTCCCCTTGGCATTTAAATTGATTTGTTAAGTAATGTTTATTCTTTAATGGCATCTACACCAAAAAGGCGAAAGAGAGATGAAAGGAGACGATTCCGCGGTGAAGGAGGGTGGTGGTCTGGTGATATGTTGAAGGCCTGTGATGGTTTGGTGTTGTTGTGTGAGGGGAGGGAGAGAGAGGGGGAGAGATAGAGGGAAAATTGATTCTATTTTTATGCCAGGAATGAGAAAAGCAGAAATTTTTTGATTCTTTTTTTTGTTTCCCGGCACAAAAATTAAACCGGTTCATCTGGGGAACGAAAAAATAAACCGGTTTTAACAAACGAGTTTCTCATCCATTTTTATTCTGAGGAACAGAAATTGAAAAAAAACTCATTCTGGGAAGGTTGTCATGCACACCCTAAGGCTTGTGATGTCTGTTATCGAGCCAAACAACATCGATCTTCTGTTCCATTTAGTGATCAAAAAAACCATAAAATATTTGATCTTATTCATTGTGACACATGGGGTCCTTACCGTACTTCCTCTTCATCAGGTGCTTATTATTTCTTTACAATAGTTGACGATTTTAGTTGAGCGGTATGGACTTGTTTGATGGGTGATAAGAGTGAAACATATGATTTGCTGCGTAAATTTTTTCTAATGGTGCAAAATCAATTTAATACAATAGTGAAAAAGGTTCGATCAGATAATGGAACCGAATTTACTTCTAACAAAATGATTGAGTTATTTGCTGAAAATGGAATTCTTCATCAGAAGTCCTGTGTTCATATGCCACAACAGAATGACAGAGTAGAAAGGAAACATAGGCATATCTTGAATGTCTCCCGTGCTCTTTTATTTCAAGCTAATTTGCCAATTAAATTCTGGGGTGAGAGTGTAATGACTGCAGCTCATATTATTAATCGTACACCAACCAGAATTCTTAATGGTAAGACTCATCATGAGCTTTTGCATGGTTGTGCTGCAGATTATGATCATCTAAGAGTTTTCAGTTGTTTGTGTTATGCTGTAAAACAACCAAAACCAACAAACAAATTTAGTGCAAGGGCTCGCAAGTGTATATTTGTTGGCTATCCGTTTGGGCATAAAGGTTGGAGATTGTATGATCTTCAAACAAAGGAATTTTTTGTCTCACGGGATGTAAGCTTTCACGAAAATGAATTTCCATTTGTTGATACAGGTGTAACGCAAGCAATTACTCCATTATTACCTTCATCTATATCAAACGACTCTCCAGACCTGCTGTTCCCATCACATGCAAATGATTCTAGCCCCGAAGCATTGCTGGTTGATAGGGGGAGTGCACCGAATGCAGAACCAGTTGTTACTGCACTTAGGCATGCAGAACCTGCCAGTGCAGAACCTGTTACTGCACTTGCGCAAGAAAATCCAGCCTCGGTTCAACCTGCTTCTCCTCGCCCTTCACGCACAAGGAAGCCTCCAGCATACTTAAGTGATTACAAGTGCAATTCCATCAAGACACATACACCAGCATCACGTCATCCAACTCCACCTCAGGTACGCGGTATCCAATCGTCAACTATGTGAACACTAATAAATTTTCTCCAAAACATCGTGTGTTTCTTGCTAGTATTGATGCAGGAAGTGAGCCACGCTCATTTAAAGAAGCAATGACTCATGATGCATGGCGGACAGGAATGGCAAAAGAGATCCATGCTTTAGAAGAAAATCAAACGTGGACAATCACTGATTCACCTATGGGAAAACACGCTCTTCCATGCAAATGGGTATAAATAAAATATCATTCCAATGGGAGCATAGAGCGTTATAAAGCACGGTTGGTGATTGTTGGAAATCACCAAGTTCCAGGGGAAGATTTCCATGAAACTTACACTCCTGTAGCAAAAATGGTAAGTGTCAGAACTCTACTCTCAGTGGCAGCAGCAAAAGGATGGTATTTGCATCAAATGGACGTTAATAACGCGTTCCTTAATGGAGAACTTGATGAAGATGTTTACATGCGTATTCCACCAGACTTTAATCAAGGACAAGCAGGAAAAGTGTGTCGTTTGCAAAGGTCTTTGTATGGTTTAAGACAATCTCCTAGGAAATGATTTGCTAAATTGAGTTCGTCACTTGTTCAATACGGTTTCATTCAATCTGAGGCAGATCATACTTTGTTCACTTTGACGCGTGGTTCTACCTTCTTGGCTATTTTGGTCTATGTTGATGATTTGGTGCTAGCAGGTAATGATTCTCATGCTTGTGAAGAGCAAAGGCGGACCCACTTGTGGGCAAATGCGGTCATAAGATTTTGAATTTCAATTTTTTTTTCTTGATTGCAAGTCCTTATTTGTCTCTTGGTTCAATATATATATATTATGAGTAAATATTTTTTTTAGTCCCTTACAAAAAAAATTAGTCTCGAGGTTCCTAAAAAATTTAAAGTGGATCAATTTAGTTAAAATCATGGTCTCTCACAAATTCAAAAAAGACTTACATTAGTACCTCAAAAAGACCAAAATGGTCCACTTTGAACTTCATAGGGACCAGTGACTAATTTGTTTTATAATGGACTAAAGTTGGGACCGAATTTTTTTTTAGGGACCAAAAATGATATTTATTCTTATATTAGTTGGCAATGTATGGAGATGATTAAAACAACGTAGCAACGCAAATTGATTAGAGAGAAAACTTATTCTTCCTCCTTTGTCACGTACCCATTCCCATGCTCTCTCCATCCTTTGTTTCCTTTTTCATTTTTATATAAAAAAAGGATTGATTGTAGGTCTCACATTATCAAATAAGTTAATATCTAGAAACGAGGCATTCATTGTGATTTTGCTTGCATTCTGCACAGGTAGTGTTGATTTTTTTATTTACCACTATAAATAGAATGATAATGCATGGATATACTGGAGTATATTCTCATATTAGTTTTTGTTACAAATAGCTAAACAGTTCAATTACTCGCTCACAACTGATATATATTAAAAAAAATAATATCAAAACGTGTCCCAACGTGTCAGAATTTAGCATTTTTAGAATTAACGTGTCGAAGTATCGTGTCGTGTCGTGTTCGGTGTCCGTGTCTGTGCATCATAGCTGAATATAAGATAAATCTATACTGTTATTAGATTTATCTTTTTCCAAAACTTTCAAATCTATACTGTTAAATATAATCAAATCTTATTAGCTTCTCAACGTAATAAAAAGTACAAAATATTTCAGTATTCGGCAGTACCGAAAATTTAATGGGTTTTATAATTCTCATGTTGAATGAGAATTCTCATGTTGTAGAGATAAAAAGTATGTGAGACCCATGTGTTAGAAAAAATTATATGTGGGACCTATATCAGCACGAAAATCGAAGAGTGTATAGGAAAAAGTTAATTATCATGTTGAATGAGAATTATAAAAGCCAAACTTAATATATCATTGTTAAAATACATAAATAAAAGTGATTACCAAAAAAAATTACATAAAAGTAACACTTAATTTTATTTGTTTCACCCATTTTTTTATGATTAATGATACTTAAGTCCTACTTTTTCTATTTGTTGCAAATTATATATATAGGTGACGAATTATTTGCGAAACGTTAAGTTCATATATGGATCAACAATGATGAAGGAAGATAGAGAAAAAAGAAATAATAACCATTTAAAGGTGAATTAATTAATTTAAAGGAATAAATGAATAAAATGACATAATTTTTAGGTGAACAAAAATAAATATATCTCAAGCTGTTTGAAAAATATTTCTCTCTCTATATAAGAGTTTATACATATAACTTATTTTCACCTACAATCATTTTAGTTATTGCTGGATCAAAATTAAATTGATAGTTATTAAATAATATCAAGTGAGAGTCGTTAATTTAATTTTGAACAAATGGTAAAAAAATAATTGTAAAAGATAGTAAGGAAAATAAGTTATAAGTATGGGAAAATATTATACTTATTACTATTTTAACCTTATTATTTTTATTACTTGATTGATTACTAAAATTAATAAAAATTGATTTTTTTTTTAATTTTTTAACCATTAATTCTAAATTAATCCAATAATAATTAATCAAAATAATAAGAGTAATAAAACTATGGAAAAAGTGTGTATCCTTTTAGATGATGTAAATTTGTGTCATTGCAAGTGAGAGAAAGAGATAGATAAAGGGAAGAGAGAGCGGACAAAAAAAGTAAAAGTGTGGGTCTCACCTATTTATGAAAATAAAATTACATAAGTTATGTTATTTAAAATGACAAATATTTTTCCCTAAAACTAACACCATCTCCATAAATGTAAAAAAAAAAAAAAAAAAAACCATCTCCATAAACGTATGTATATATATATAGGAGTGGATCCTCTCATGTGAAAAAGTAGTCATGTGATTTGATCACAACCACTCATTGAAGATGAGATAAGAGAGAGAAAAATGCATAATTTTTAAATAAGTGGTTGTGATCAAATAACATGATCACTTTTTCACATGTGAGAATCTATTCATACATACATACATACATATATATATATATATATATATATATATATATTTATATGAGGTAGGATCATTTGACACGGGTTCTGAGAGCCGTTAGATAAAAAAAGATCAACGATATCACATGCTTGCATACCAGAGTCGTTGATATTTTTTGATATAACGACTCTTAAATGAGGTGTCAAATTTGATCATACCTATATATATATATATATATATATATATATATAAGGATAGGACCAATTTACACCGGTGTAAGAATAATAATTCTTACACCAAATCTTAACCGTTGATTTTCATGCATCTAATGGTTAAAATTTAATGGGAATTACATCAATATCAACATCAACATCACCTTTATCCCAAATTAATTGGGGTCGGAGGTAGATGAACCCACATGAAATATATAAAATTGTTGAAAAAAATAAAATAAAATAAAAATAATAAAAAAATAATATATATATATATATATATATATATAAATAAAAGTGAAAAAGAAAGGGACAAGAAGAAGTGGGGGAAATGAAGGGGAAAAGGACTAAAAATGGACCATCTGGAACATAGGAATAACCACGGGTCTAACCCTCCACCATACTTATAGCTTTTCTCCATTCCGTTCTAAGACATACCGTTCGTCAATCTATATCTCACTCAATTAAATCTTGTTTTACTACCTTCCCCCAAGTAAGTTTCGGCCGACCTCTGCCTCTTTTTGTGTTGAGCTCTTGGTAACAAACTTATGTTCTTACAGGAGCATCCAGGGGCCTTCTCATCACGTGCCCAAACCACCTCAATCTATGTTCTCTCATCTTCTCGGCAACCGGTACTACTCCGACCTTTCGTCGAATATCTTCATTTCTTATCTTATCCATCTTTGTGTAACCACACATCCACCTTAACATCTTCATATATGCTACTCCCATCTTATGCTCATGTTGCCTATATGTTGACCAACATTCCGCTCCATATAGCATTGCCGATCTTACTGCCGTTTTATAGAATTTTCCTTTTAACTTAAGGGGGATTTTGCGGTCACACAAAAACCCATATGCACTGCGCCATTTCATCCACCCTGCTCTGATTCTATGATTAACATCCTCATCAATCTCTCCACCTTTATGTAAAATGGAGCTCAAGTATTTAAAAGCATCTTTTTTGGGTACCTCTTGACCAATTAAATGCACGGGCTCTTGGTCCCCATCTCGTACCAAAGAAAACTCACACTTCAGATACTCAGTCTTGCTTCGACTTAATGTGAATCCTTTGGATTCCAATGTGCTTCTCCACAATTCAAGTTTTCTATTAACACCCTCCTTACTCTCATCAATAAGCACAATATCGTCTGCAAAAAGCATACACCATGGCACTTCCTCTTGAATATCTTTTGTTAGATCATCCATAACTAAGGCAAAAAGATAAGGACTTAGAGCCGACCCTTGGTGTACACCAACCGTGATAGGAAAATAACTTGATGTTCCGTTACAAGCTTTTACACATGTAGTAGCCCCATCATACATATCCTGGATTGCCTTTACATACTTTGATGGAACCTTTTTCTTCTCTAGAACCCACCATGAAACTTTCCTTGGAACCCTATCGTATGCTTTCTCAAGGTCTATGAACACCATATGCAAGTCCTTCCTCTTTTCTCGGTATCTTTCCATAAGTTGTCGCATCAAGAAAATGGTTTCCATGGTACATCTTCCTGGCATAAATCCAAATTGATTCACAGAAACCTTGGTATCTCTCCTCAAACGATGTTCAATAACCCTCTCCCACAACTTCATAGTATGACTCATTAACTTAATGCCTCTATAGTTTGAACAATTCTGTATATCACCCTTGTTTTTGTAGATAGACACAATCATACTTTTCCTGCAAGCATCAAACATCTTATTTGTTAGGAGAATCTTATTGAAAAGATTGGTCAACCATTTTATTGCCACATCCCCTAGGCCTCTCCACACTTCAATGGGGACACCATTAGACCCCAATGCTTTATTAGTTTTCATCCTCTTTAAAGCCTCCTTAACTTCATGTGTATTAATTCTGCGTACAAATCTTCTATTCATATCATCATACGCATCCTCCAAGTCCACCTCGTTTGTATCTCCATCCCCATTAAACAGCTTGCTAAAGTAGTTCAACCATCTTTCATTTACATCTTCATCTCTCATCAGAAGTTTTTGATTTTCATCCTTGATGCATCTAACTTGGGTGAGGTCTTTACTTTTCTTATCCTTATCTTTGCAAGTTTATAAATACCTCTTTCACCATCCTTGCTCCCAAGATTTTTATACAACTCGTCGAAAACCTTGCCCCTAGCTTCTCGCACTGCTTTCTTTGCATTTTTTCTCGTCAATCTAAACTTTTGTGAGTTCTCTTCACTGGGACTTTTATGCAAAGATTTAAAGCACTCCTTCTTATGTTTAATTGCCTCTTGCACCTCTCCATTCCACCACCATGTTTCTTTTGTATGAAATCCATTTCCTTTACTTTCTCCCAACACCCTCCTTCCCAAATTTTGAATACACTTAGCCATCTCATTCCATATTGCATTTACTTCTCCATCAAACTCCCAAGGTCCATCGTGCAACATTCTTTCATTGAACTCTCTCTCTTTTCCTTCCTTAAGCTTCCACCACCTTATCCTTGGGTTCAGAGCCCTCTTCTTCATTGTAAGTACTTTGTTGAACCGAACATCCAAGACTACCAACTTATGTTGCGTAGCGACACACTCTCAAGGGTAGACCTTACAGTTGACACAAGAAGTTCTATCTTCTCTTCTAGCAAGAAAGAAATCAATCTGACTACGATTTTGGCCACTATGATAAGTGATTAGGTGTGACTCCTTTTTTTGAAAAAAGGTGTTCACTAACATCAAATCGTAGGCTAGTGCAACATTCAAGATATCTTCTCCAGTCTCGTTTCTCGTCCCATAACCAAAACCTCCATGGATTCTATCAAAACATCCATTGCTTTTACCAACATGACCATTTAGATATCCTCCTAAGAAAATCTTCTCCTCTCGAGGTATTCCCCTCAAAACCTCCTCCAAGTCTTCCCAAAATTGGCTTTTGTCAGTTGGTTGTAATCCAACTTGGGGTGCATACACACTGAGGATATTCAGGATTAAAATCACCCACAACAAGCTTAACGAGAATAATCCCGTCGCCTTTCCTTTTGACATCCACAACTTTATCTCTGAAACTTTTATCGATCATAATTCCAACACCATTGCGACTCTTGTTAGTACCTGTGTACCATAACTTGAAACTAGTTCCATCCACTTCCTTGGCATTTTCTCTAGCCCACTTAGTTTCTTGCAATTGACTATAAATCTTAACCATTAGATACACGTAAATCAACGGTTAAGATTTGGTGTAAGAGTTATTATTCTTACATCGGTTTAAGATGATCTTGCCCCATATATATATATATATATATATATATATTTGGATTATTGTTCCACCGATTTCCGGGGCTTCGCCCCGACTATGTGTCCTACTCGTGTCGATTACCTAGTATTGGCAGGTGATATGGTTTTCGGGGCTTCGCTTCAGTCCAAACCGTGTCGGTTACTTAGTATTGAAGGTGAGTCTTCTAGTGAGAATTTTCTGCATACACAAAATCTCGAACGTACTTGCTTAGACAACGAATCGAATTACAACCCGTTACTTTTAGGGGGCGTTTGGTATAAGAGAAATTTTTTTGATCCCGGAAAATTTTTTTGCAGATAAATAGTTAGCAAATTTTTTTACGGGATAATTTACAAAAAGATGTTTGGTAGCCCAAAAAATTTGACAGGAAACTTGGATTAATTTGACTAACTATATTTGGTTGATTATAAAAAAATGATGGGAATCTTTACCAAAATCACCAAATTACCCATATATTTTCTCTCACCCCTATGTTTATATCTATTGCTAAGGGTGTTTTGGTCTTAAAACCTTGGAGCCATTTTCCCCCACATTGGCAATTTATTTTTCCACATTTTCAATGGCAAAGTTGAACAATGTAAAATGGTGGCAAATAACTTGACTGCAAATTAAGTTTCCAATGGACAAACATTTCTTCCCCTACCAATATTAGAGGAGAATTTTCGTACCCATCTTCCGCGAGCAAACAAAAAGACACCACAATCCAGAAGAAGGAAAAAAGCCGTCCAGTCCACAGCGACGCGTTTTGGACTTTGGACAAGTCTCTCTGCCCCCTCCATGCACAAAACAAGTTCCTCACAGAA
Organism: Gastrolobium villosum; assembly: GCA_032173675.1. Classification (NCBI taxonomy): domain Eukaryota; kingdom Viridiplantae; phylum Streptophyta; class Magnoliopsida; order Fabales; family Fabaceae; genus Gastrolobium; species Gastrolobium villosum. The sequence continues at coordinate 210,524 of JAVKPL010009076.1, read as the reverse complement.
AGCTCCACATCAACAATGGCTTCCATCTATTGCTGTACGGAATGCGGCACCAATCTGAATCTCAACTCTGCGTATGCGTATCCAGCCGATTTCTACTTCGAGGCCGGGAACAAGGGTACAGTTTCGTTCTCTGCTGTGGACACCACCAAGTTCAGGTTCGAGAAAGAGGACAAGATCCGTCCTTTCTTTGAGACCCTCAACTACTGGGGAATTCAGAGGAAGAGGACTAAGATCATATGCAATAGCTGTGGCCGTCTCGTTGGTTATGTTTATGATGATGGTCCTCCTCTTACCAATAGTCCTGGTCAATTTCACATGGGACCTAGCCAAGTTATCCCCAGAGCACCCAGATATAGGTTCAAGACCAAAACCCTTCGAATCACATCAAGTTGAACACTTTTCCATCTCTCCTTAATTGGGTTTTGCCTGCTTTGTGTTTTCCATTTGCCCCTTGTGCGAAGTAATTTTTTTTTTTCTTTCATTGTCATGTTGATATACATACAGATTGTAGCTTGTGTAATATTTCACACTTTTCTTTGAAATAAAGTTGTTACTTTTGAAGTGATACATCATTTATCTTGAATTATGAGTTATACCTGTGACAATCGTGTTGTGCATATCGTGGGATTGCGCGTGATGTGAAATTATACTGTCCTTTTCTTACTGGTATAGAATTATCTGGGCTTTCACGTTCTTAATAGGAGTTTCATTTGTGTCTGGAATATCTCTTTTCAAATTAGTACAAGTGTTATTCCAATCTGAGATCAGCTGGTAATTGATTGGAATAGATTTAGTATTTGTTGTTAACTTGATTATTTTCATTTGGACCGTAGATTGGAAGAAAGAAGTAAGAACTGCCATGCTTGTCGACAAGTGTGGGCTTCAAGGCATTTATTTAATTATTTCTGTTTTGAGTATAATTCTTTTGGATTTGGAACTTTGGTAATTGTCACTGGCTTTTGGTAAATAGAGAACCAGTTTATGCTTGGTTGCTGATCAAATGGCAAATTGGATGAGGTAGGTATTTGATTCTGGATATGGTCTTTAGAAAGAATAAATATAAGTTCAATGTTGCATATTACTAAGTTGAATTGTTCCGTTTGGTAATTAGCAGAAAAATACACAAACATTTGTTATTCCAAGAGAATCTTTCTGATACCAAGTTCTGCTTGTCCTAGATGGGAGGGGTGGGGAGTGGGGATCTGTAATCACAACTTAAAATTTTCTTGTCGGGAGGAAAATCATAATGATTCCTTAATCTTTATAAAGTTCTCGTTTTGTTTTGTTCGATGGGGCATTAACCACAATCCAATCGATCCGATCCCTGCTCTCTTATAGCATCCTGTTTTTGTTTAATGGCACTCTCAAAATTGTGTGCCTGGACAACTTCACATTGTGTGATTATTCACCCGGGGAAGGGAAGGGTGAATATGGAGAATACGGGGAAAGTGTGGTGGGAAAGGCTTTGATCATTAAATTCTTTTACTTAGATGAAATTGACTATTGACTATTACGGGGGCGAACCGGAGCAGTGGTAAAACTGTTCTTTCATGACTGTCGGTCATGGGTTCTTGAAGCTAGGAAACAGCCTCTTTTTTATTATGCAAGGGTAAGGTTGCGTACAAGGATTTCCTCCATCCTACACTCGTCAGGCGGGTTTAACAGGGAGTGGATTTTGGTTTTTAGATGAAATTGACTATTGAATCTATATTCCATATTTGTCTTTAGAACTATCTGCTATTGTGGTGCTTCAGGCTGAAGGTGCGGTGCTCTTTGATGTTGAGCTTTACGTGATCCTGTTTTCTGGTAGGAGTACTTGGCAGATTAAAAGTATTCCATATGCATAAAACTGGAAAAAAAAAATTAGTGGTACTCTAAGATTACGTAAGTATCTTTCCAGAAAACTGAGCCAATCTTGATGTCTTATTGGAGTTTTTTTTGTTTCAGTTTGCTAATAAGCCATCCTAAAACAGTAATAACTAATAAAATCCTTCTTGTTTCTATGTTATTCTTTACCACCATTATTGGTTAAGAAACTTTGAGCTATTGCAATTGACTACTGTTATAAAACCAGAATACTCAACTTGAATAAGATATTAAATCCAAAGCTGCTTGTTGGATGAATGAATATGGTGGGGATGACTAAATTGAAAGCCAACTCATGCAATACAGTATTTTCCATTGGAATCAGAATACTTATTCTACGAGAATTAATTGTATCATTGATCTCTTTTGTTCTCCTTTAGACATGTTTCATCTTTGCTTGTGTTTTGATTGTTTCCTTCATTGTATGCTTTCTGATTTTCCAAGTTGTAGTGTATCCGAGTGACTGCTCCTCTGACAAATGGGGCGTAGTTTACAATATTACCTTGAAAGTTTGGTGGCAGAATATGCAGAGTAAAACTTGCTCTCAGTCTCAGCACCGAAGGGTCTAATTTTTGGTTATTTTGAACATTTGTATATTGCATTTTTTTTAAAAAAAATTAATTGTTTTACAAAATGAACAATCTAATTGTAATGCACTCTCAGGGATATAATAATTAACAAGCCTGTATTCTGCTCCCCTTTCCAAATATCAGGTGGTAAAGATGTAGATCTACCCAAGTTTAGTAGTGCATGAGCAACCAAATTCCTGATGCAAGTGATTTATGAAGGCTTGGCCACTTCATTAGAAGTTTCGGGGTTCAACAATAGGACCTTGTGAGCTTTAGTCAGTTGATCAATGTCATAAAGATAGAAACTCTGAAAGTGCGTTTATTTCAAAGATTGTTAAGTTATTTCAGGACAAGTAAATTTGGAAATATAATATTCCCATGTTTAGTAAATTTGTTACAAGAGAAATTTTTATTTGTCTAGGAATCTCGATTTTTTAAAATATGATTTTTACATCCAGTTTATGATAATATTCAGAAATTTAAAATTTGAAAAATTCAGTTTTCCGGAAATCCCGTAAAATACCGCGTAACAAACGGCCCCTTAGGGGCGGTTTCATAGGAGCTTTTATCCTAATTACCCATGCAAATGAGAATGACTTTTCAGCTTTACCATGTTTGGTAGAGGTGTCCCAAAAATTTAACCGGTCATCTTCTTTCCCAGCCATTTTAATTTATGTGAAAATTATCATCTTTTTCACTGTACACTTTAACCACATCACATGTGGTATTATCTCCGGGAAAGCATTCAAAAAGTATTGACAAGGAAAGCATTCAGCAGTACGATTTCGAGAAAATAAACCAGAAACAATGTAAGAGGGTTATTTTTTTTGTTTCGGATTCAAAAATTAAAATGTCCACTTTCATTATTTTAACCCATTTACCCAATTTTACTTCTAACAAAACATAGACGGAGCAAATTTAACCCAATGTCCACTTTCATTATTTTAACCTATTTATCCATCAATATTTTACTTCTAACAAAACATAGACCTAGCAAATTTAACCCAATTTTTTTGGTAAAATTTTGACCTACTAAATAATTTTTTTTTTTAACTTTTCTACCGAACTCATTTTCCCACCGTATACCTAGTAAAAAAAAATTTCACCTCAACTAAATCCCTCCTTAACAAAATATTTTTGGGCATTGTTAGTTGCAAGAGAAGTGACATTCCCATGTTCTGTTCGAATTTTGTTTGCATGATGAGAGATGAATACATTATTTCTCATGGTATGAGAATGAAAGTTATCTTCAAATCCAGCCATTAATTTCTACTCCCACTTCGTTCTACCGTATTCTTTCTCTGCCACCATTTAAAATTTAAATAAGATTCCCAAAATATTAATTGTGAATCAAACATGTTTATGAATTATTAATTTTTTTATATATATATATATATATATATATTTGATAAACACATGTTTATGAATTTAAGTAGAACTAAAATTCTTGGTTATCATATTTATGGGTAGCGTACTGCTAACGATATATTTTTTAATAAATTTTTTATTGTTTAGTGAAATTTCATGTGTGTTTCACTAAATAACTTGAGCCCATTTTTTATTAGTGTGGTTTATGTGAGATTTCACATTATAATAAAAAATATTTTTAAAAAAGTGTTACCGGCCTTTCTCTTTATTCTTCTATTAGGAATGCAAATTTTTTTTTTTAAATATTCTAATCGGTTCGTCGCTTCACGACTAATTCAATCTGGAACGAAACTGAGATTAAGACTTTAAATTCCTCAAAAAAAAAATAATATTAAAAAAGATAAAATACATGCTCTTTCACTTCCCTGCTCAATTTTTTAAAGAAAATGTCATTCTTTATATTGAAGAGTAAAGTTGTAGGGATTTTAGTCCTGTCAACCGACACGGAGCTTAATCCATGACGCCACTCTTATGTTGGAGATTTAAATAATCAAAGGGTAGGATTCAATGATCTTTAGCGTGCTGACTAAATCCCAATTAGACTAGTTGATACTTCTTAATTATAGGCTTATGTATGCATATTCATTAATATAAGAATATGATTGATCTACCTAATCTTCAATAAACCATAACTGAAGTATAATTATTTTGTGTTTGAAATATGAGATTAATGTTTATCATATTATATAAGATAATTTTATATTCTACATACACATAAAAGGGTGTAAAATTTATATTTTCTTTTCCTCTCTTTTCTTTTTCTATGATTGCATATATCTTTATATGTGTAGAAAATAATTTTATATTTTATAACATAAGAAACATTAATCGCATCCATGTTTTTTGGCTTTTTGCTTTGGAGAAGGGCCGGTGGGAGGCTGATTAGTGGTTGGTATAATCCGAGACTTTAGTGCTTTGTTAGCATAGTCTTATCCACTGATTAAAAGAATTAAAGGTTGGACCATGATGGACGAATAAAATTACATATATTATGCCTCACTATAACGTGAAGTATGTTTTATACTGCTAGTTGTTTAAGTTTATCTGAGGAATACAACCATCTATTGAATATTATTGATAGGGATGGGAAACCTCCACACAACAAAGCCTACTTATGCACCATAAATTTTTTTAAAGTGAATTTGTCCCATAATGTGGACGTAATAATGGATTTATACTAATTTAATTTAATTTAAAATACATCATGTTTTTAAATAAGGATAAAATGTGTATCATTTAAAATGATGTAAAGTTATGTCATTTTAAGTGAGAAAAAGAGATAAATAAAGAAGAAGAGAAAGTAAAAAAAAAAAAGGTATGAATCTCACTTATTCGTGAGAGTGAAATGATGTCATTTAGAATTTTCCCTTTAAATAATTTCTTTTATTGTTTTTTGTTCTCCACACGCAACAATATGGGGAGGTTGTGCATATTGCACATTCTGATTGACTAAGAAATTCCATGTGCATTTAAGTGTATCTATCGGTATAGTGAGAAAGGTAGGTTGGATAGTTAGCTGGTGGTAATTGGGTTTAAATTGGAAGAAATTTTTTTTGATGCAATTAATGATAGCTTGTACGATGTCCCATCTTTTTTTGATATAATACAAACAGAGGAAGCTAGTGACAAAGTGATTAAAGCACCAAGGTTTGTTATAATGAAGGAAAGAAAGGAAGAAGGTGACGCTTTTGAATCAATGAGAGAGATGGTTACAAGATCATCATCACCACCAACACCACCTCCACTTCCAAAATTCAGAGCCTTCTCAAGACCAAGAGAAGAAGAGAGTGTGACAAAGAGAGAAATTGCCAAGTTTTGGAGGCAAAAGCAAATTGAGGAGGAGGATCACCTCCTTGCTGCTATCAAGTCAGCAGCAAGACTCCGTGCACGCAATCTCACGGTAAGTTTTAAATCCAGTATGTGAAAATACACACACACACAACAATATATACTCATAAGATGAAATTTATATTTACAAACTCTTGCAAAACTACACTAAGTATGACCTGTCATATTTCAATCAAGAGTGTATGTCCGGTCATACTTAGTGTAATTTGTAAAAAAAATTGTAAATGGATCCTTTCTCCATTCATAATACAAATTGGCCTATTTTTTTGTTTTTGAGCTTAAGGAATAGGCATAGCTAGCTTTGGAGGAGTCTGGGTTAGCTTTGTTGCTCCATCGAATGAAAATTGTTTATTTGATCTATGAACTCTGTCACATAATTAATATATATTCTTCATGATGTGTAGTTAATTTGTTATATATATAACAAAAATATGGATTCTAAATGGTTATGTTAGCCATATTATAATTCTTCCTCCACCATCCCTTTTTCTTTGTGTCATTATTAACTTAAGCCTATTGGTTTACAGGAGCAAGAGTACCGGAGCTTCGAATTTTCCTTGAGGACTCATGACACTGATGGAGATGACCCAAAGGAAGAGAGGGTCAAAAGGGTTGTGGGGACAAATGATTGTTGCAAAAAAGATACGAAGGACAAGGAAGTGCGTGTGGGAATAAAGGATTGGTTAGTAAATTCTCTCTTTTTTTGAACTCTTGATTGTTGTCGCGTTGATATTTACACAAAATTAATTTTCCTTTGGCCTCACAAAACCCCACAATTCTTAAATTGTTTAGTCACCTGCTCTATTCCTCTATGTGGGGAACAAAATAGAAAGAGTAACATGCTGAATTCTAGAAGGTCATTTGCCTTGCAATTCTAGATAGATGCATCAAGTTGCTGCTTTTTATCAACGGTTCATGTGGGAGTATGAGGCCACGAAAAATGAAACGAGAAAGTCATAGTTGAGTTTTTTGATTATTAACTATTTGGTGATTAAAGATATGATTGATAGGAAATAAAATACAAAAAGTCAGAAATAGATGGGTCATCCTCCAAACTGGTAAAGTCATTTGGGTTGACCAAGGGGCAAAGCAATTACTTGAAATTCTGTAGGTGAGATGGATATTGTCTCCTAAACCAAGGGACAAAGCAATTACTTGAAATTCTTTGGGTGAGATGGATATTGTCTCCTTTTTGCAAGGGAATTAGTTTCACATTTTCTTGGTGATAGTAGTCTAATGTGCCCTCTATTTTAATAAGGAGCTAGTCTTAGAGCCGTATTCTGAAGATAAAATGATCAAAGAAGATTGAGTGGAGATGCCCCCGAAAGCAAAAGGAACTAGTCTTAGGGCTGCACTCTGAAGGCAAAATGATAGGAGAAAATTGAGTGAGAATACCCGGAGATTACATAAAAAAAATTGAATCTAGACAAAATGCTTCAATCCTTCCAATTCCACATGCATGGGGAAACCTCAATACTGAGACAATTAATAGCATTTTATGTTCAGAGAAAATTCTAACAACGTTTTGGGGTAAAATATTAGGGTTTAGTTTTTCTCATGGAGATAAAATATCTCATAAACACACATAAAAGTGTGTGAAACTCATTTTTTTTATCTCTCTTCTCTTCACATTGTCTTATATGGATCTCACACACTTTTATGTATATGCAGGAGATAAAATTATCTCTTATAATATGAAAATTATTAATAGCATTTTCCAAAAAAACTGTTATAAATTGAGTAAGTAAAGAGATTTAAATAATGGTTAACATTTGAGAATAAATACATTTTTTTTTGTGAATAGAATAAATACATCTGTATTTAGTTATTTTATAGACAATTTCATTATAAATTTTTTTTTCTTCAACATTATATATTTGGAGAAATAGTAATACCATTTGTTTTGACATGTGCAGGTGGACAAAAAGCAAGTATGCATATTTGAACCAACCAGCCTTAGATTCCATGGATCCTCCTAAGAAACGAACTTCTACTTATGTTCCCAATTATCTTTCTCACAAGCCCAAGGCTTTGTATCCTACCGCTATTGGTGTTTTTTAAGCCATGGGAGGCCTTCCAATATTGCTTGTTAATTAAATATATGGAAACTCTTGGTAGTTCCTAATGTGCATGTTTTATTTGTCATTCAAATGCGTGCTCTTTTATGAGTATTGTCGGACCTTCGTATTTTGTGTGGTTTGAAATACCCTTTCGTCTATTGAATACACAATGAAAAGTCATTCCTTGGTCAAGTCTAAAAAATATGCAAGTACTTTCTGTGTGTCAATCTTATTGTTCTGTTTCCTTGTTATTTATCAGGGATAAGATTACTGAACATTGATGTTCTTGTTACATGCTTATTAGTATTTAATTATGGGTTTTATAAGAGTTATGTTGTAGGAAAAATGGTTATGGTCATGTTAAATGATAGATGATAAACCCTTTAATTATTAGCAGCATAATAAATGTGTCGGAGGAGTTGTCTTTTCCGGTCTATTTTATCATCCTCTGCCAGCTAATTTTATGCCTAATTCCACAAAACTACGGTTGCACACTCGCCATCGTCAACCTAAAAATTATTTAATTAAAATGGATATGATTTAAAATAACTCCATGCCTGTAGAACCGAGCATGTCGTAAAATTTCCATTGTTATTTACATATTAAATTTAAATTTATATTAGGATATTGAAACACATATTTATATAAAATGTCAATCTTTTAATCATCATAATTTGAACCGCATCAGGGACGTAAATTGTGCTTCTCTTATGTATGAACTCTGTCTAAATCGTTCTATCCGGAACTAAGACTCTTATTCAATTCAATTTCATGTTTTTCATAAAAAAATTCTTAATGTAATGAAGAATGTGTATAATTTATAAAATTAAAGTGAATTTCACTGTTTGAAATTTGAAGTGTAAAATAACTACCATAATTACAAATATTACAATTTCATTTTCGTGATGCGTGTTATATCAATTGATTCCAATCTGATCACTTCCCATGTGAATGAGGAAGTTTTGATTTCGAGATATGAGATGCCTGCACTAGAAGAGGTACTATTTCTAAGTCTTATCTGGTGATGGATAACGGTGATTGTGGATTCAGGTGATCGGAACTAGTGGTGATGCATGGGATTTACTTAAGTTAATCAGTGAATGAATTGGAGAGTCATCAAAAACTACGAGAGAATTTATTGTGGTTCAGGATCATTATTTTTTATGTGGTCCCTTAGTGTAAATGAGAAGTTAAAATTGAAAAATAATAAAAATAACAGGAATAAAATTGAAAAGAAAAAATTAGTATTGTGAGACGGAACACCACATCATTAGATAGTTCTGGAACATAAAAAATATTTCCAAAAACTACATACTTAAGGACTATCCCTTTTTTTAATTGGATAAATGGAAATGAATCCTATGTGAGAGGTTATTACTCATTGAGATACTAAGGTTAATGGAAAAATATATTATAATAGCGAAAAAAGAATCACTCTTAATATACATCTCAATAACTAAAATCCTTACATACGAATTCATATTACACGAAAAGATTAAAGATAAATAATCGATTTGATGCATGTGAGGCCATCCAATGAAAATAGGAGGCAAGGCGGCTAAGCTGTTATGTCATATACAGACCCATAAATACAAGAAGGATGTCATGGAACGTTTTAATGATTTGTTGTTGGGCCCCACTGAATAACAAAGTATAAATTATGAAAAAATATATATTTTTGGGTAATTGATTTTAAAAAATCAAAGTGGACCCGTACCTTGTTTTGTGTCAGCAGAAAATACATTTTTCTTTGCTAATAGGAGATTTTTTTTTTTTTTTTAATAAACCAATCCAAATGACTATAGGATTTAATGTCTCACAAGAGTCTTTTGATATGAGTTTATCATCTATTATTTAACATGATCATTACAAAAAAAATTTTACACACATAATATTTTGTTGGGCCCGCAGCAAAAAAAAAGCTTCCGGCACACAAAACGAATCTCTATAACATAACACAATCACTTTTCCTGTAACATAACTCTTATAAAATCCTTTTTATATATGTATATAAGATAATTTAATTTTTTACGGTATGAAAAACATTAAACCTATAACTATAATAAAAAAAATTAGATATATATATATATATAAGGAAAAAACATTTCTTCCGTAGAGGTGAAAAAGTGGGCAACCTGGCCCACCAAACTATTAACCCGTTAAAAAATGAGTCAAACTATTAACCAGTTAAAAAATGAGTCGGTCTACCCCACTCCGCTTTTGAGAGTGAGCTGTAAAATTCGAACCATGGGCTTGAATTTTTTTTCCATTAACTCACCTCGACCTGCCTTTTCCTGCCATCAACCTGTCAAAAAAAAGAATCAACTTGCTGCTCTGCTATGCTTTTGAGGATGAGATGTAAAACTCAATCCGCTCCACCTTTTTAACAGGCGGGATGACCTATTTTGTCGACCCTACTAACAAAATAAAGTTATTTCTTGAAACTTCAAAATTACATTATTTTGAAAATTAAAAAAATTAATAAAAAATATTTTGATAAAATTTATATAATAAAAAATGAACAAAATTATCGAAATACCTTCACTAATTTTTTCAACCATAAAAATAAATTAATTTTGGGATTCAAGAGATACAATAAAGCCTATATCAAAACTCAAAAGTAATTTGAAGGATAAAATCTAACAGCACGAGCTACCGACAATGCATGGTCATGGAATTTATAAATCAATACATTTTACGAGATGAACGCATTTATAATGTAAATGGAAAAGTTGTTTATCAATACTAATTGATTAATTAATTAATTTCTATTAATTAGTTTAGACTTTTAAAGTTGGAACAGTGCAGTAAATTATGAAGCGCAGAAAGAAACAATACCTTCCTCCATCCACCCTGTAGCTGCAACGAAATTGTATAGCATAGACGACAACATTGTGCTATAGTTGGATAGGATTAATTGAATTTGAGATCTTGTGGATCTGATCTGAACTGAAGTCAACAATGGCGAAAGCCAGGTACTCTCGGCTTCCATCTCGGAAATCATCATCATCTTCTACGTTGATCCTTACCTTATTCCTCGTCTTCACCTTCCTCATTCTCATTCTCCTCGCTCTCGGCTTCCTCTCCTTTCCTAACAACTCGCGTGACAATTTTCCCAAACCTAACGATCTCACCTCCATTGCTCGGAACACTATTATCCATCGGTAGCTAGCTACCTTGCTCCTATTCTATTTTATTATTGATATTATTATTCATTTCGATTGGTTTATATTATGTTTCGAGTTTCCTTGTTTCTTCTTCTAACCAGAACCGACGATGAAGAGGAGAGGGGAGAGCAGTGGGTTGAAGTAATATCGTGGGAGCCTAGAGCTTTTGTTTATCATAATTTTCTGGTAAGTTCCCCTTTTTTTCTTTATCATTATAATAATTTCTTTCTATTTTCAATTTTTTGATTGTGCACATCCTAATATAGAATACTGCTTTTGTCGTTACTTGCATCAAATTTCGGAAAGTTGGTTTTATTTGGTGATTTGACTTGATTGTATGTTAAGGATTAAGTAAAACTAGGGTAACAAGGATGTTGCGTGCAGAGGAATAAAGTAGGGGTTTAGTAATTAGTACCATGATTTTATCTTGAGATAACAGTTAAGAGTCTTCTAATTCCTTGTAGTTCTTGTTGGTGTGGTGAGTTCATCTTTCTTTTCCTGATTTCTTAATTTGAAAGGTAGGATATTAGCAAATCTGTTGTGTTTTTCTTTGGCTAAATGATGCTTTGACAGAACGTTCAAATGGTGTATTTAACAGTTTGAATGTGACTTTAGCATGATGGAATGACGTTGTGCTTGGTTAAGCTTCTTGTTCATCTGGAGCATTATTAATTTAGTATGATGCATTATATTGTCTCCACTTTCCAAAAACTGAAGTTCAGCTGATTAATCTGAGCAGACCAAGGAGGAATGCGAATATCTAATCGATATAGCGAAACCGAGTATGCATAAGTCAACAGTTGTCGATAGTGAAACTGGAAAGAGTACAGACAGCAGGTTGGACTATTTCCTATCTTTCTCTACTAAGTGTCCTTTGATATTGAAAATAATTTATTTTGCGTTAGTTACACTACGCTGCTTCTGTCTTCCTTGATGGAAAACCTTATCTTTGCATATTCCTTTTATATTTAGAGTACGTACAAGCTCTGGAACTTTTCTGGCCAGAGGACGTGATAAGATTGTGAGGAACATTGAGAAAAGAATTGCTGACTTTACTTTTATTCCAACAGGTAAGTACTTTACAGCTCTTATCTTTTATGAACTTTGATTTTTATAGATAAAATTAAGGATTTGTTGCTGCTGCTGTTTTTCCTGGTTCACCTGTGTGTTAAGTCAACAGTAGCATCTAATTGTTATATGTTTGTTTACCATATTATCGCTAGTGAACTATTTGTCTGTGATTGAGAACTTTTGAGTTGTTGGAGATGTTATACATGTGTGATGTGTCTTGAATGGACATAGCAACAAGAACTTCAGATGAGACTGACTGAGGTGATTGCGGACTGTTGTTCTGTGAAATTGAAGTTGTGTATACGCTCTCTAATTCTGCTTGCTAAGTCTTGTGCAATTTTGGGCTTTTCTTGTTTGTGAAAGGAAAAAATGAATCATGTAGTACTAAAGAATTCTTTTGGGATATTGGTGACTATGTCCACATTATTTTTTAGCAAGTAATTTCTTTAAAATGAAATTACAATAAGTTCTTGAAATACATCCAAGGCATCTGCTTCTAATTTCAATAATACATGCTTTAATTCCAGCTATCGACTTTAGATTGTGCCATTCTAACATGTTTTGCCTCAACTCAATGTATGAGGAGTTAGTCTAGTCTAGTTCAAGTCTTTATATAAAAAATTTCATTGGATATTTGGAAACTAATTTTCCACCAAGCAAATAAACATCATCATCAACACATTTATCCCAAATTAATTGGGGGATAAACCCAAATAAAAAGCAAGAAAAGATTGAGGGAAAAGAAGGGAAGAAAAATAAATAAAAATTAAAGGGAAAATAAAAATAAAGTGAAAATAATGATAGATAAGAGAGAAAGATAAATAAGAGGAAAAAAATGGTAAAAATAAAAAAAGATAAATAAAAGGGAAAAATAAATTAGAGAGGAAAATAATTAAATAAAGAGAGAAAGAAATGAAGGGAAATATAGGGGAAAAGGACTATGATCTATGATGGATATTTTTAGTTGCCTTTGTCATCTGGCTGTGTGTAGTGAGGTATGCTGTATTCAATACTAGTTTAGTTTATCTTGATTGAGGCTTTCTAGGTTTATTTTGTGCATTTTATCTTTGTAAGGAGCTTGGCTCCATGTCTGTTTTCATCATTTTCAGTTTTATAAAAGTAGGTTCTATCAATCTACAAGATGGTTATTTTTTCTTATGCTTCCCAAATTAATACATAAGCTATGTCTCACAATATACAGATCACGGTGAAGGACTTCAAGTTCTACACTATGAAGTTGGACAAAAGTATGAGCCTCACTATGACTACTTTCTTGATGAATTTAACACTAAGAATGGGGGTCAGCGTATGGCAACAGTACTGATGTACCTGTAAGCGACATCATGTGCTCTCTTGGTTGTTAACTTTGTCTTGGATATGAAGACAGGTGTTTCATGCTGTGTTTCTTTTGTATTTTAATGATAACAGTACAGATGTTGAAGATGGGGGTGAGACAGTGTTCCCAGCTGCCAAAGGGAATATTAGTTCTGTGCCATGGTGGAATGAGCTTTCTGATTGTGGAAAAAAGGGACTTTCGATTAAGCCAAAGAGGGGGGACGCTTTACTTTTCTGGAGCATGAAGCCAGATGCAACTTTAGATCCTTCAAGCTTGCATGGTTATTTTTTCTTCTTATTATTATTTTATAATAGTGCTGCTAGATGTGTCCGCGAGCTTTCACATTTAGAGATAAATTAACAAAACTGTTTTCTTGATAATTTTCAGGTGGTTGTCCAGTGATTAAGGGTAACAAGTGGTCAAGTACCAAATGGATACGTGTCAACGAATACAAAGCTTGAATGTACATTCCTCTAGGTACTTATCTCCTGTTTCTTGTAGTACTGTCAAAAATATTATTTTACAATTAAGGCAAGACAATCATGTTTATCTGACATTATTTTACATTGTGTTAACTAAGACTTAACTGATAGATTACTTGCATGGCATGCTGTTTTATATAAAATGTAATCATGAATGTTGATTTGTGTTACACTATCATGTTCATCAAGTTCCAGAGTTCTTGGGTTCAGTTGAACTTAAGATCATAGATTTAGTCCCAAAATATAAGCTTGTTTGGAGGTAGCTTAGAATCATCTGCAACCTGTTAAATTCTTCTTTGATATCGAGTTTGCTAAAACTGGAAAACTGATATCTGTGTACTTCATATTCTACTTTGTTTGCAGACCTGTATTTACAGCTTACTAGTTTGTCTTGCTCAGCATGATTCTCAACTGTTGCGTTTAGTTTAACAAAATTTAATATGCTAGTTGTTGCTGATCACCTTTCTCATGTCGATTGACTTATTTTTCAGGCTTGTCTGAGTTCATCACGCCAGTGATGTACAATTTTAAAGTCTCAGCTAAAAACTTTTCAAGATAATGCCTCGTGTTGAAGGAAATTTTTACTGCATGATACGGCATTCTGTAATTGTGGATGTTCTGCTGTACCTCCTACCTCATTTTTTCCCTACCCTTTTCTTTCATATTAGTAGCAAATATAAAAATATTTATGTTCCTGTGAATTTACACTAGGGAGGTTCAAGAAAATGTATGAAATCCAATAGGTTGATCAAGGATACCAGCTTTGTCCTCAGAACTCGTTTACCCTTGTCTAGTAATTTCTGTTATGTCTGCCTGTGTTGTTGCCTATTTATGAGGGGCCTCTCTACATTTTTGCACGTTTTAATCTATAGAGCAGTGCCATAGTTCTCTTACCATGATCAAACTGTTTGAAAATCCCTTTGTTGTGATATTGATAATTTTTCCCCTTGGTTTGAGTAAGGCTGAAAATGAGTTTCCAAAAGCCATAATAAATAAATAGTGTTGTGGTTAGGGGTGTTAAAATGGGTTGACACGACACGAATATATCAACACTAATACGACACGAATTTTTATTCGTGTATAAAAAGATGTGCTTCACTGATATGATACGGATTTTTTGGTGGGTTTCGACACGAATAACACGCAAAATAGGGGTTAAAACGGTAATTGATAAAAAAAATAAAAAAATGGTTCAAAATTAAAAAAAAAATTAATAAATAATAATAATAAAAAAAATATGTGACGAATACCTTAACATGAACACGACACAAATTTTTTCACGGGTCAACCCGAACACGAATTTTTGTGTCGCGAGTCGACCCACGTGTTATAACCTATATTGACACCCCTAGTTGTGCTCTTATACCTCTCTTGATATTAATAGGAGATAGTAGAACGTAAAATTGGAAGAAGAATAAAAAATCGTAAAACGTAAAATTCTAACGTAAAAAAAATCGTAAAAAACGTAAAAGCATTTGGAATTTTGATGAAATCGTTTTGATTAAAAAAAATCGTAAAATCGCAAATTTAAATCGGAATTTTAACTACATGGTCGTGCCTAAATGGAAGTTTTGTTTATGAAACTTCATAAATTCTTTACGGTTTTGATGACACTTGGTTAATAAATTGATTAACTCATTTTACTGAGTTGTCGTGACGTTGATCTGGTATTTATTTATGTTTCTTTTGTTTTTTTCTTTTGTTTTTTGTTTTTTTATACAATAAGATTTGATCCCATAGGCTTATCAAATTATTCAAATCGGTAGTTTAAGTTATTTTTTAGGTTGAACATGATTTACTTTATAAAACATATGAAAGTTTTATTTAATTCAAAATTCTATTTAAAAGCTTATATTAAACAAAGGTTCAGAGTTTTTTATGTTATAAAAAATAAAATATATTCTATATATAAAAGTGTGTGAGACTCATTTAAGAATGAGAGAAAAAGAAAATAAGGACTTCATATATTTTTATGTTAGAAAATAAAATTATTTTCTATAACATGAAAAATATTAATAAAATTAAACAAAAGCCTTCAGTTAAGCTAAGAATCTTAAGTGTTATTATTTTTAAATATATATAACTTAATAAAATCATTATATTATGTGGTGCATTAATGTTATATTAATTTATAATTAAATTATATAAGTATCATAAATTCTTAATTATATATTTAAGATGAAGGTTATACTTGCAATCTATTTTTGTTTACAACTAAATCTTAACTGTTGATTTTCGTCAATCTAACGGTTATAATTTATTGGGTTTTATTTATTAATAAATTATTAATTCCAAATAAATTATAACTGTTAGATTGACGAAAATCAACGATTAAGATGTGGTTGTAAAAAATTGTAAACGAGAAAAGTTATAATTATATCTTTTCTCTATATTTAAATAATATAAAATAAATAAGCTATGCCTCAATCTATTTTGTTAAATAAGTTTATTTAAAAACTTAAGCCTGTCTTATTTCCAAACCCGAAATCGGTTGAAAATAAGTTGGGTCATAGGCTTTGATAGCCACGCTTTCATCCCTAATATTGAAATTGATTTTAATTTTTGGTGGCGAATTTGGATCAAGAAAATATTGGCCCAACATATCATTAAGCGGAAAGCCTTTATGTTTTTTTAATAACATAAAGTGGGGAACATAGATTAAAATATTGGTTAACAGGGTCTTAAAATTCTTTTTGCAGATTTGTAAAAAATATTTTTACAAGAGATGGGATCCTTTGACACTAGTGTCAAAATTAAAATTTGACACCTCATCTGACAGGGTCTTAAAATTCGTTGATTTTTTTTAATCTAACGACTATCAGATTTGTAAATTTTAAATTTAATTTTTTTACACAAATCTTGTAAGCTCATAATATTTTTAGGACAATTGTGGAAACGTAAAGCTTCATGCTTGGTGGTCCAAAACATGTAGCATTCCTTATACCCTTTGAGCTTCACGTCACAATGCTTATAGTTTCAATAAATAATCCTGATATTCTCAATTCTTAAGTAAAGTAGCAACACTAGCAGTTAAATGTGTAAAACAAAGGAACAAGTACTTGTTTTATCCTCGTATACAAATAAGAGAAATGAAAATAATGAATTTCATTTCTTTAGCAAACGACAGAGTCAACCCTTCATTGTTGTCATCGAGTGAGTTCCTTGGCTTATTAATACAACATCTGAATAGCATGGATTTTATCCCACATTGAAAGGACCTTTGCTGACCCATACTAGATTTATTTAGACAACGTTAAAAATCAGTGCCAGTGGGTGCTAGCAGCTCAACCTGCAGACTTGGTTTAATATCTGATTCAATGTTTAGCATTGATCAAGTTTCTGATGACATATTGTAAGATGCCTCCATGATCGAAGTAAGCAAGTTCAACCTGAAATGAATTAACCAAAACATAAGCACGAAAAAGGAGAAAGTCAAGTAATAAGAGTAAAGCACAACACAAAGAACACTACCATCAACAAAAGATGAAAGACTCTAATATTACCTCTGTATCAAATCTCAGGGTACATACAAACTTCTTCCCATCATCTGTCACCACTGTGACATCTTGACCAGGTCGTATTTCATTCACACTGCTTGGAAGATCAATGGTGTAACGTTCATGGCCAGTCAATCCAAGAGTGTCAGCATCCTCCCCAGGCTTAAAACACAGAGGAATGATACCCATTCCCACTAAATTACTTCGGTGAATCCTTTCAAAACTTTTTGCTATTACAGCTTTCACGCCCTATAAACAATATTGAATGAATAAAGCATTTACATAAACCAACAGAATACACACAAATAAATTGGTCAGAGCAGAATGGTATTTGGGATGTACCAGTAGCATTGGTCCCTTTGCAGCCCAATCACGAGAACTTCCACTCCCATACTCCGCACCAGCCAAAATAATCATATCATGCCCCTCACTTTTGTATTTCTGACAATTACAAACAGTCAATACCAAATGGAAACAATATATTCTTTCATGTTTAATTTCAAGAGTCACAAGTTAATCTCTCTCAAAAACAACAAATAGTAAAAGAAAAGAAAAAGCAGCCAACAACAATTATTCAACTACTATTTTATGTAGAACAAATCCAACATGATATCTAGAGGGTTGAAGTCTTAAGTTTTGATTCTGTTGAGTATCAGATGTAGTGCTCAAATACTTTTTACAGATTCAGCCACAAGAACACGAATCTTATTCAACCAGAAAATCAAATTTAACACAAATGCACAGTGCGTGCTGTCACGGAACATCATTATTTTTAAGGTGAAGGAGAAGTCATTAGACATGGAAAAAGTAAAAACAATTGGCTAGTACACCTACATGAGAGATAGTTAAGAAAAATTACCAGTGCAGCATCAAATACAGATAACTTCTCCCCAGAAGGAATGTGAATAGTTTTGGGTCCAACTTCTCCATTCAAGAATTTGTTGACAAGGCGAATATTGGCAAAAGTTCCTCGTGCCATCACCTCATCATTTCCTCGGCGACTTCCATAGGAGTTGAAGTCTCGTCTGTCAACCCCACGTTCTATAAGGTATCTGGCTGCAGAACTGTCCTTATGTATGCTGCCAGCTGGAGAGATGTGGTCAGTTGTAATACTGTCTCCAAAGTTGAGCAAACAGTAAGCACTACTCACTCCATGAGCACCTGGGGGAGACATGCTCATATCTTTAAAATAAGGTGGCTCATGAATATAAGTTGATGCAGAGTCCCAGGCATAAAGAGTGCCAGCTGGAACAGATAAATTATTCCACATGGGATTGCCTTTGGTAATTGCATTATATGTATCCCTAAACATCTCAGGC
This sequence comes from Gastrolobium villosum, assembly GCA_032173675.1. NCBI lineage: Eukaryota > Viridiplantae > Streptophyta > Magnoliopsida > Fabales > Fabaceae > Gastrolobium > Gastrolobium villosum. Next base: position 191,881 of record JAVKPL010009076.1, on the reverse strand, counting down.
AGCACACTTGATTGTACAACCTGAAAATTGGACAAATATGAACAATCTGTAGACAATATATTTTTATTTCTATGGAAAAGTCAGTTAAAGTGTTAAACACATTGAGCGACTTACACTCGCTATTTCTTCATTTGATGGCCAAATATCCCTGAAGAAGATCTTTGATCCATCCTTCCCTATCCCAACAGGTTCAGTGTTAAAGTCAATGTCCACCTGCGGAATAGTATCCAAATTAGAAACCAAGAGCAAGTTTTAAAATGCATACTTGGAATTAATTTACAAGTCACATACTGTGCCAGCAAGGGCATAAGCAACGACAAGAGGAGGAGAAGCAAGATAATTAGCCCTTGTTAATGGATGAACTCGGCCCTCAAAGTTCCTATTTCCAGATAATACAGCTGCAGCTACTATATCTGGAATATTCAGAAAACCAATGTTGAGATAACCTCAGATATTCCAAAGTGAGTACTAAGAAAATACCGGTTACAAAAAGATATGTACCATTTTCCGTAATTGCAGATGCAACCGATTCATCAATATCCCCTGAATTTCCAATGCATGTCGTGCATCCATATCCAACTATATTAAACCCTAGCTGATTCAAATACTTCTGCAAGCCACTGCAAGAGCAATACATGATTCAGGAATCAAGATATTTCAGCCACATAAATGTGAATGCCAACTGTGTTATGGATTTATATACTTGACTATAATTTAAAGAATACCTCCTCTGCAAATACTTAGTTACAACACCAGAACCTGGAGCAAGACTTGTTTTAATCCATGGCTTCACCTAATAGTCGATATCAAATAGTAAAACAATTGCAATCAGTTGTAGCCAACAACATATTATTGGAAAAAGACAAAAAGAAAATGAAAGTCCATCGTGTATTGTATCAAATATGTATCTAACTACTAGACTGTAAAACAAAAAGCCTAAAACATTTGCTAATGTAACTTCAACATTATTCAGAAAGTAAAGGAAGAAGAATACAAGGCCGTACTAAGTCCTACAATAGCCAGAACAATAAATATATGCTTTTCCTTCTAAAGTACTTATTTGTTTGGAGGAACAAAGGAAGCAATCTCATTGCATTCAACAATTTTATAAAAATATTACTGCAATCAGACACTAAAATAAAATCCTGATCATGCTATCTATCTTATAGCCAAACTATAGCATCGAAGTATCTGAAGGGGCAAACCTTCTCTTGGACTTTTGTATATAATATGTGCAAGCATATCATGATCGAGGTTTAATCATAAAGTTACGATGACAAAGGTACCAAATGCAGAGAAATCTACTAACCTCCAATCCCAATTCACATGCTTTCTTTGCAACCAATGCAGCTCCGAGCATTACACTAGGATTTGAGGTATTTGTACAGCTGGTGATAGCAGCTATAACAACATCCCCATGCCTAAGATGTGCTGGTGTCCCATGGAATGTAAACTCTACAGCCTTATTCTGAGATTCTTTTGGTACAGCAAAACCCTGTAACAATGCAATATTATACAGCTCAAACAACAAAAACGATTAAGGTTGTATTAAATTAAAAAAATACTAAAAGCATATAGCTAGTATAAGTATATAATCGATTGTACTATTTGACTTCCTCAAAGAATAATAAGCAGAGTCTGGGGATGTAAGTTCAAATTTCATCCAAAGTAGTCAATGGTGAAAGGCACTCTTAAGTTGCTAAGAGGGTTTTAATGCCTTTAAGTTAGAGGCGCCAAAAAGCACGCACTTCACTTGAGGTACAAGGTAGTTGTTCACATTAAAAAAAGAATTAACAGTATAATATTTGACTACTTTGCATTAATTTAGCATATGAATTAAGTGATCAAGGATAACATTCATAATAAAAAAAATAATTAAAATGAATTAGTCTATACAAATTTTAATTTTCTGACTATTTTACACCCTTTAGCATCATAGTTTGCAATTTAGATGGCTGGGCTTTCTGAGCATTTTTTTAATCAATAATGTGCTAAAGGCATGACTCCCCTAATCTGTCAGATGCGCCTAAGGTGCCAAAGGTGCACGCCTAGGGCAGCACCTCAGCCAGCAAGAGGTGCTGAACCCTTCTGATGACTTACCTTGGCACCTTTGACTATGATGATTTCATGGCAGACCAAAACAAGAGAGAAAATAATTATATAAATAGAGAAGATGCAGGCATTTACACATCTATGTGTGTGTGTGTGTCTGAGAGAGAGAGAGAGAGAGATGCTGCTAAGATTGCAATGCTTGTTGAAAAATCATAATTGAAAACAGAAGGAGAAGATATGAAAATTCAGACATCATAGATGCTAGGTATAAGCTGTGCTACTTTATATACACGTCAATAATAATATGCATGGTTCAAAAAGTTCATACCTTAAACCCAACTTTATTGTTGAGGCAGGCATGCCAATCTACCTTCATTTCTTTCAAAGGGACACGATCATGAGGCCTGAAGAGATTTGAAGCAATGGTTACACCATGAATAAACAGAAAATATAATTTTACTTCTACAGTAAACTACCACCTCCCCCTCCTAATTTGCGCTTACTAACAGACCCTCCATATGAAACCCTACACAGAACTCCATTATGTTTGTTTGAAGAAAAACCCAGAACTAACTCCATAATGTTTGTTTGAAGAAAAACCCAGAACTAACTCCATAATGTTGTCAGATATCACATATTTGCTAACTAAGTAGCTTATGGATGTTTAGTAGTCAAATTTAAACTTCAATTCAGCTACGCCAAATGAACCAGTTCTTCCCTTTTCTCAAAATATATGACTAAACAAGGCTAAGAATGACAGTTCTAACAAATTTGTTAGACCTGAAAGTATTTTGTAGTTAGTGGTAGTTTTTTATTATTTATTTTTAAAGGGAAGGGAAGGGAGAAGGGCCGGCTTCGTGGTAGTTTTTTATTATTTATTTTTAAAGGGAAGGGAGTTTTATAAACAACTTTTCAATAGAAGGAAGGCATGTGTAGTAAATGCAAAATACTATGAAAGGTAGAATAGTAACCCTTATGCTTAAGCGGAAAACATGATGACTAATTACCTTTTTGGACCTGAGACACAGGGTTCTACATCCTCAAGATTGAGCTCCAAATATGATGAGTACACTCTCTCCACTTGGGGCTACACAAAAGAAAAAACCTCAATCAAGCCAGGTTTTTTCAGGCACTTCAGATATAACTATCCCAAAACAATATATACATAGTATACCTCACTGTAGTCCACAAACATCCTGTTAGCCCGTAAATAGGATTCTATCATAGAAACCTACAAGAAAGACATGTAAGCACATGTAGTCAACATAAAATAGCAAGACATAATTGTTAACTCACAGTCTCATCACTTCTGCCAGTCAGTCTCAAATATTGCAAAGTGACATGATCCACAGGAAAGAAGCCCATGGTTGCACCATACTCAGGAGACATGTTTGCTATGGTGGCACGATCTGCTAAAGAAAGCTCACTCATGCCTTCCCCTGCATAAGGGAGATACAAAACAATTATTTAAGGGAAGATTAATCAACTAGACAGGCGATGCTACAAAAGAGGAAGAAAGATAGTATAGCATCATGTACATAAATAAGTAATTACCATAAAACTCCACAAACTTGCCAACAACCCCATGCTTTCTTAGCATTTGAGTAACAGTCAACACCAAGTCAGTAGCTGTTACACCATCTAGTAATTTGCCTAATAATTTAAACCCAACGACACCTGGTAGGACCATGCTCATGGGCTGAAAAAATACGAGAGAACTAAATAAATATTTCTAATAACAATTTATCAATTGGAGAAAACTACAAAAGCCTGAAGATATTATTATGAATAACTCAACAATGTTAATAGTTTACTAGTTAGCAGAGGAGAGAATTGAAAAATTTCTCACAGATACTCATTGAATAATTAATTTCATTCCCTAATTTTAAAAGCAACTCAGAGTTCTAGTGTTCTACAACAAATTAACATGTTATTTTTACCTGCCCAAGCATCGCAGCTTCTGCTTCAATTCCACCAACTCCCCACCCTGCAACACCCAAGCCATCTATCATAGTTGTGTGGGAATCAGTTCCAACGACACTGTCAGGATAAAGCACACCGTTTGTGTTGAACACAACTCTACCAAGGTATTCTAAATTGACCTACAAAAATAGAAATTGAAAAACTTGAGTCAGAAGACAAACTGGAATCACTGAATGAAGAACCAAGTTTCATATGGAAAATAAAATCATTCAAAATATAAATATTACAGAATCAGGTAAAATATTACATATCCACACACACATATATATCACTGGTTAATAAATGATGCAATGACCTGATGGACTATCCCTGATCCAGGAGGAACAACAAGCATGTTATCGAATGCATTTGAACCCCATTTGAGGAAACCAAATCTTTCCTTGTTCCTCTGGAATTCAAGTTCCATATTTGCCTGAACAGCATTTTCTGATCTCGCCACATCAACCTGAACAGAGTGATCAATGACAAGATCCACTGGCACCTGAAGGTAACCAATTTCAAAATCATTACACATACCCAACGCATAAAAAATTAAATAAAAAAATCAATATTAATCTAAATCCTTTAACTTCCACAAGCATGAGGCTTACCAAGGGGTTAATTTTATTTGAATCACCTCCAAGCTTGTTCATCGCATCTCGCATGCAAGCAAGATCAACAACAGCAGGTACTCCAGTAAAATCCTGAGGTTGACATTCAAAGCTCATTGAATACCAAAATAATAGGTAACATTCAAAATCACTAACGTACAATCATATATATATATAATTCTCAATCATCATCCTCACCTGCAGAAGCACTCTAGCTGGTTTGAATGGGATTTCCACCTGTTTGGGAGAGGTATTCTCCCAATCAATAATTTTTTCAACGTCATTACTCTTAACTTGAAACTCATCACAATTACGGATTGCAGATTCCAAAAGTATCCTGATAGAGTAAGGAAGCCTATCTGTGACACAACACAAACATGAAAGTCACCATGTAATTATGTGCCACTCCATATCAAATCCAATTCACCAATCATCAGTTAAATCGCCACATAACACATTTCATCTCCCCCCACAATAAGCAGTAACAGATCTCATCAGACACACAGACAGGAGTAGCAGAGAAAATGAAATTGAAATATAGAACCATCCAATTCAATACAGATTTCTTTTCACATTGATCTCTTACAACACAGTCATCCAATAACACACAAAAACAAATTGAAAAGATTGAACGATTTTCTTCCAAAAAATCCATCACTCACCGATTCTGGGATCGTTGAGCGCTGTCAAGCTATAGTAATTTCCGAATTCACCATCACCACCAGGCTTCTCCAGCGTCTTCAAAATACTCTTGAATGGATTTTGTGTCGCTGCACCAACCAACCAAACATTTCAAAAAAAAAATAAAAAAAATCAGAAAAGTGAATCGTATTTGCTTGGCAACATGTAAGAAGTGAAAGTGAAAGAGAATCGTGTTACCCATGGTAACAACAATCTTAGTTCCCTGTAGCTAAGAGATTGAGATCGATCAAACTACGAGAAGAGAGAGAGAGAGAGAGAGTAGGTGGGAGCGAAAGTGGTATTGTGTTTTGAGGAGAGAGAAAGGAAGTGGAAACGAAGGAAAGGTGGTATTGTCGTAATTATTTAATTGTCTATTATTTGTTTTGGTCGTCTGAAATGTCGTTGCGATATGCTGTCATCAGTCATGTGCTAACTTAATGTTCTCATTCAGTGCATATCTTCAAAGTATTATCATGCAACGTTTGTGAAAAGAATCTTCATTTTGCACTTTCTTATCGTTATTGTCTTCATGAAATCACAGAAAATATCGACCCCCATCTTATCATGGACAATAATATTTTCATTTTTTTTATTATATTACTTTAATTTTTACTAATAAGTTGGTATTTAATAGTGGGATCTATCGTTCTTTAAGTATAAAGATAGATTAATTGTGATAAATGAAAAGAGAGAAAAAGTAAATCATAATTATTTAAAGGTGAATTAATTTATATAAAAAAATAAATAAACAAAATGATATAATTTTGACAGTAGAGAGATTATATATATATATATATATATATATATATATATATATATATTAACAGGTTTTCAAATAAGAATTGGAAGTTATTAAAATAGTGAAAATCATTAACATTAGAGAGTAGATTAAAGTATATCATACAAATGTATGTAAATACCATTATCCTTGTTTATATTATTTTTTTAAAGAGAGGCCCATTCAAGAGTGGGATCTAGGGGGAAAAGAATAAAGAGGAATTAAAAAAAAAGGAGTGAATGAGGAAATTGAATTTTATAATATCGGAGTGTTTGTTTAACTGACAGAAGGCTCACAAATAATAATATTAAATTTTTACTATATATATATATATATATATATATATATATATATATATATATATATATATCTGTGTGTGTGTATGATACGCTTGTTCATTCTTTAAGTAAAAAAGTTCTTATCTATCCAAAAAAAAAAACCTTGTTATGATATTTATGTTTTGTAAAGTTTTTTTTTTCCAAAGCTAATTTTTTTTAGTTTGTGAGAAAAGTACTATATTTTTCTTTTGAATTTTTAATTTTTTTAAAAAAACCTTACCCAATTATTATAAAAAAAGTTAAATATTTTTTAATTTCAATTGTACATGTTTTTCTTCAATATGTTCCTTATATTAAGCGTTGTTATGGTATCTTTTTTAAAATAATGTCTATAATGAGTTGCTAAGTATTGATAGAACATTGATTCCATAGTAATCGTTGATAAACTCATCAATAAAATATTTTATAACTCTCCCTGCTACTATACCAAAAAGAAAAGAAAATTTTGAAGTGTTAGAGAGGCAAAAAATAAAAATTTAAAACGTTGTTATTTTAATAACTATTTATGAAAATATAACTGTTTTGAAAGTAAAACGGATCTATTGGAGATTGGAAAGGACCACAGAAGGCGAAATTTTTTGGCTGGAAGATGCTACCAACGACTTCTTACGAAAGATAAGATTGTCGAATGGTGTATTGGAGATAGTCTTTGTCCTTGTTGTAAGATTGTTCCTGAATCTCTTATCCACACCTTGCGGGATTGCACCAATGCAAAACCGTTATGGGAGAATCTTATTTTAACTGGCATGTGCGCAAGCTTCTACGCACAGGAGGTGAATCAGTGGCTTGCGAGTAATATGAGTGAAACCTTTAAGTGTTATAATCAAGTGAGTTGGTTAACCATTTTCCTAGTGACTTGTTGAAAAATATGGTATTGGAGGAATTTGGTGAATCAGGGAGAAAAGATCCCTTCTGTTGAGAAGAAGTGCATGATTATTAAAAGGTTAGTAAGGGATGTTGAGGGTGCTGCTCTTGGCTCATAGAACCTAAGTACTACAAATGGTCTAAATCACATAAATATTTCATGGCTATTTCGTGAAGAGGGTTACATGAAGATAAACACAGATGAAGCAGTGTGTGCCAACTCCAGCTGCTTGTGGGGGTGTGCTAAGAAATGATCAAGGTCATTGGCTAAGAGGTTTTGCTATTAGGTTGGGAAAATTCAAAGCTTTTAGAGCTGAATTTTGGGGCATCTTGCATGGATTAGAAGAGACATGGAATGCAGGCTATAGAAAAGTTATTGTTGAAAGCGATTCATTAGTGGCAAAAACTGGGCTCACCAAGGGAGGTGAAGTAGTTCGTGAGATACATTTGCTATCTCGTATACGAACATGAATTGACAGAGATTGGGAGATTCATCTTCATCATATATACAGAGAAGGAAATATGTGTGCAGATTGGATGGTTAATTTTTTGTATTTTGAGAAACCTTCAAGAGGAATTCATCTCTTATATCTGGCTGATCTTTCATCAGTTGGGAGATCTCGTCATGTTTCTATTCTTAGTTAGTTTTGTTTGTGTGTTTTTTGGGCTTTAAGCCTTTTGTCTACAAAAAAAAAGCGGATCTATTGTATTCAGTGACGTCCAAAATAGGGCGTGAGTACGAGAAGTGACTTAAGAGAGAGACACGCCATGCACAAGGCATGAGTCAAGAGGAAAGAGACATGCCTAACATCGGACGTGAGCGAGGAGAGAGACACAGCGTGATCTGAGAGACGTCCTATTCATTATTCAAGTTGGTTTTTGTCTCCTTAGTCGATCATTTAAGTTCTGACAACATCACCTCGTTATTTCCGAAAAGAATACTAATTTGATTGCACATTTTTTTTTTTGCCCTTTTCTTTTCCTTTATTTTGCACCTTTCTTTGTGGTACAGAACTTATATAAATAGAACCAAAATAAGTCTTCTCATTTTTAATTTTTTTTCCACCACTACAAATTATGTACACTTTGCAGGTCTATGTTACATGTTGTAATGACAGACAAATAGATCCTTATTTTCTTATTTGAGTTTGAAAAGAAAAAAGAGCATTTAAACCTAATATTGTATTGTTTGTCATAATTATGAAGTCCTTGCTTCCTTTCATTTTGGTGTGCTCATTCAGCTTTTGAGGGTTGGTGCTAGTGAATCCTATTACGATTTTAACTCTTTTATTTACATTGAAACATTTGTAAAGAACACCATTATGGTAACACCATTCACATCAGCATGTCATTGAACAACACCTATATGGATCACCAATAAGTGTATTATGTATATTCTAGTACTAATGATAGCTGCAAATTGAAGCACAATCTTAGAGAAATGGAGATTTCATTTTTGGGGCCTGACTCATATATTGTCGATAGTTGTCACTGTTCCTTCGATGGTGGCTTCCATGGAGCATCTTCAATAGGAGCAAACCTTTGATGAAAAGTAAAAAAGTCAGGATAAAAATGGAATAAAAATGAAATTGTAGGTTTAATAAATGAGAAGAAAGTTTACTTTTTTTTTAGAAAAAATTATGTACCCAAATGGGTACATCGGATGTATAATAAAATTCCCTCCAATAACTCAATTTAATTGGGTTCAAATTGCTTCCCTCCAATAACTCAATTTAATTGGGTTCAAATTGCAAAAATGACTGTGACGTCTGATTTGAGAGAAGTCCTCGTTCAATGCACAAAGAAAGCATTGGGGGCGTCTCTCTTTAAGTCATGCCTCATGTTATAAGTGACTAATCACACCTTATTTTGGACATAACTGAGTGCAATAGATCCGTTTTTTAATCTTAAAATAGTTATATTTTTATAAAAAATTATTAAAATAAAAATTTTAATTTTTTTACCATATTACAAAAATACTATTGGAAGATTTTTGGTCTTCGTTACATCCCCGTCAAAATTATCAAAACAACGTATGTATGTAAGAAAATTACGAATTAATATCTTTTAAACCTCATTTATCGAGGTCTTATTGAGTTTTTTAATAATGTCTGCTCTTAACTAGGTTAAGTACTTTTGTTTTTAATCTCAGAGCCTAATAAAATCATAACAAGAACCTTTCTTCTCATAATTGCAGATAGATTCTATGTTATTGAAGGAAATTTAACTTTACATTATTTTTTTAAGAAAACTATTTTTACTACGTTCTATTTTTAAATATGTTAATATATTATTATGCAAAATATATGTTCGAAGAAATTAAATTCGTGTATCCATTTTAACCGTAGCTGCAAATTTGCAACGTTAGATATTTATAAATTTGCAACGACAGATATTATCAGATATTTCCTTTTTGTGGGGAATGGGAAATTTTGGGGAGATTCGAACTTGGATGCGGTCTTCAGAAATCTGCGTGAGACCTGGGCCCAGATCTTTGTTTTGTAGTTTGGGCTCTACCCCTGTTGTTGACTTGTTGTAACCAAGAAATTGAACGAAATTTGAAAATGAAAACTGAAAAATTAAAAAGTTAAAAAAAAAGGGGTTGGTTATACTTACCATCAAGTTATCTTACCACCGTTAGATCATATTTGATCCAATGACTATGATTTAATATTAATTTCTCATTCTCTCTCTTCCATATCTCACTCTCTCTCATCGTTCTCTCACCCTCTCTACTACCTGAGGAAAATCTGAAAAAATTCTCAGGATACATTCCGATGAATGTATCATATCAAACAAAAAAATAAAATAGATAAAAATCAATATCGCACATAACCATTATAGCCACCAGGATGAATGAGATAAAAAAGAGCACAATAACTTTTGGTAACCCATTCTGATCCGAGTGACACACCAATAAAAGAAATAATATTCAAAATTTTATGATTTTTATGGGTCGATTTGATTTGATCAATGGCATTATTTTATTACACAACAATTACAGATAATCGACATCACTTATTTTCACCTGTGAGTTTCCTTTAATTTGATTATGGGTGGTATCATTTCATTTTGTCCCCATTGAAGTGATGTCGATTTAGGCGTAAATTGTTTGAATTATAATAATACACGAGACATTAGCGTATCAATTCTCCATACCTATTGACAATAAACGAGTGAGTGATAGCGGATGTGATTAGAGAATGAGAAACTAACATTAATACAAAGCCGTTAGATAAATTCCACATGCAGTATAGAGGGTGAGAGAAGGATGAGAGAGACGGAGAAATGGAAGAGAGAGAATGGGAAATTAACATTAAACCATAGTCATTGGATCAAATCTGATCTAACGATTAGAAAACGGTGGTAAGAGGTGGGTAAGTATAACCAATCCAAAAAAAAAAAAATTCTGACAAACAATTCTCGACGCGCACACACACATTAGGGGTTGTTTGATATGAGGGAAAAAAATTCCTGAAAAGAGTGGTAGGAAAAATGAGTTTGTCATGTTTGGTACGGGAAGAACTAAATTGAAAGTTGGAAAAATTTTCTCCATTCCAATTATTTTCCACATGAAAACGTTATCCAATTTTGCCATTCAGAATATGAAAAAAAAAAAAACTCACAATGCAGGGGAAGTCAAAAAATAATTGTGAGACAAAAACACCCGCGGAGGTAAATTATGAATGTTTGATGACGGAATAAATTCATCAATATTCAAATTCATGGTACATTGGTAATTTTGGATAAGATTCCTATCTTTTTTTTACAATAACCAAACATAGTTAGTAAAATTAACACCAGTTTCCCAAAAAAAAATTGATCTACCAAACATCTTTTCATAACTTATCTAGTAAAAAGAATTCCAATTATTTTTCGGTAAAAAATGGTTCCCAATTAAAATTGAACCAATATCGACACAGAATGCGGGACATGATAAAATATTATAATATGTTAATTTTAAAAATGATTATAATTCGAAATATTTTAATATTAAAATAATATTTTTAATTTATGTAGTATATATTATATTTAATATTTAATAATTTAAAAAAATGAAGTTGAATTTATAGTACTATTAATATTGTAAAGAAACATAAGATATTTTAAATATTTATGTTAAAAATAAAATGATAGTCCTAATCCTACAAATCTAATATTACAACTAAAATTCCAACACAATATAAGGCAAAAAAATTAAAATAATGCATTTAAATTAAATAATTACGCATTTAATGTTGTTTATCAAATAATTACGGATATACTACACAATGTGACGCCCCATTTGGGCGTCTGACGCCTCAATTGAGGCGTCTCACCCTGAGGGGAAGACGCCCAAATGAGGCGTCTTTCATGAGGTGGTGACACGTGTCACCTATCTTTTCAAAAAAATATATTAATTTAATCATAAAACTTCCGAAGGCCATAACTTTTAACTCGAGTATCCAAATCAGGTAATTCTTTTTTTGATTCCACATAACTTTTTGAGATCTACACAATGACATCTCATTTGATATATTTTATTTCTCACAAACATAATTTAAATTTAAATCAAGTAATCCTTTTTCCTTAGAGATTTAGAATATTTATTTAATTATTTCCTTTATTAACACAGATTTTTCAAATTGATTTTTGAGTTTAAATCACAAATTAAATCTTTATTTTTTCCCTTATTAATAATAATTGTTACTTTTAATTTAAATCACAAACCAAAAATTTTTGATAATAATTTTTTTTTTAATTTAAATCACACATCAAATCTTGATTTATTTTTTGTATTAAATCACAAACGCTGAACTCAGAGACTTCTGAGTTTAAAAATGTGACACGTGTCAAAACCTGACACATTACCAACACGTCTAAATTGGGTTTCAATCAAGAGGCAATCACGCTTAATTTAGGTAATTTTATTTTTGAAAAACATTCATAAGCCATCATTAATTTCAAACCACGAATAATAACCCAAAAGCTTATATTAAATCACAAATCAAAATTTTATTTATTTTTTTATATTAAATCACAAATCCAGAACGCAGAGGCTTCTGGATTTAACCGCTCTTATAATACCATTCTTGCAAATTAAAATTGTGTTTGTGAGAAATAAAATATATCAAATGAGATGTCATTGCGTCGATCTCAAAAAGTTATGTGGAATCAAAAAAAGAATTACCTGATTTGGATACTCGAGTTAAAAGTTATGGCCTTCGGAAGTTTTATAATTAAATTAATATATTTTTTGAAAAAAAGGTGACACGTGTCACCACATCATGAGAGACACCCCATTTGGGCATCTTCCCTTTAGGGTGAGACGCCTCAATTGAGGCGTCACATGTGACGCCCAAATATTATGTAGTATATTTGTAATTATTTGATAAATAATATTGAATACGTAATTATTTGATTTAAATTTATTATTTTAATTTTTTTTGCCCACAATATAATCTTTGAATTTTTTTGAATTTATGTAATATGTGTTGAAGTGTCAGAAATGTGAAAGTATTGAAAAATGCCGAACATCACACATCAAATTTTTTGAAACATCCGTAGATGATGAATTTTGACACTATCGAATAATGGAGATTGCACATGTATACATACTATAAAATATTTCGCCCCAACAGGCGTTTATTTTGCTACTAAGACCGTATCATTTTGGAGAATATCAAATATTTAATTGGTATGTGGTGCCAGTTGCTGATGACGTGTTCTATTGTACCAGTTCTAGAGCCAACCACACTACTGTGAATGTCACTTTTTTTGGCAAAACATTGTGGTCGAATTTCAGAGAAATTTTTATATAGGATCAGTTAGACATATATTTATTTTAAGGATGAAGTATGTGTCATTTTAAAAAATGTAAAGTTATGTTATTTTAAGAGAGAGAAAGAGATAAATAAAGGAGGAGAAAGAGTTGAAAAAATATAAAGGTGTGGGTTCCACCTTTTTGTGAGTGTAAAAGAATATAAATTATGTCATTTAAAAGAATAAACAATTTCCTTTATTTTAATTTATTTAAAAATCTTTTTTTATTTAATCGCATTAGAATACTCTCGTACCGATTTCAGGACAATTCAAATTCGTACTCTAAACTATTGTCATATGAGGGAGGATATTCTTATTATTAAAATTTTCTACTACTAACTTATTACTTATCTAATCACCATTGAATCAAAGAGAGAGAATGTTCAAAAGTTTTTGAAAAAAGAGAAAATGTTGATCCAATGGTGATTAGATAGGTAGTAAGTTGGTAGTAGAAAATTTTGGTAGTAATAATATCTCTCCTCATTAATTATTAATAGTATTTAAAAACTTTAAAACTTAAACCGATTGATAATATAATACAACTTCACTGAAAAAAAAATCCTTGGACTAGTGGGATTAATAGCAAAAACCTTTACACTTTACATCATGGAGGGATTAATTTTATTTAAATGGGTGAGAACAGGAGAAAAAATAAACCTTCAAATTGATCAGACTTCGCAAAAAACCAGTAGAACACTTTTTTTTGATAAACCAGTAGAACACTTTAAAATGGTAAATATTGGTGTTTAATTTGCTAATCTGTACCTTTTCTCATTAACAATTTAGAAATATTTTTTAAGTCAAATAAATGCGTATAGAATAGCAATTTATAAGGACCCACGCATAAAATTTATGTATAAAGAAAGTATAAAATTGTTTTTTTTTCCTTACCTTTGATATGTGTTGTATGCTTAAAAAAATATTTATTATCTTCTGCGGGATTTATGAGTATAATTTTCTTTTATATATATATATATATATATATATATATATATATATATATATATATGAAAAATGATCTTTTCACAAAAAAATAAAAATGATCTGTTTACATTTTTTTTTTTATAAACATACAAATTACACTATCTCTGACCGGTAATATTATACTTGAGAGTGTATTACCGGTTAGACATAGTGTAGTTTATATATATATATATATATAACGGATCCACTTACCTCAAAAAAAATTTTCCAGTCTTACAACTAGGGGTGCTAAACTAGCCAGGAGCCTTTGGCTCGCCTCGTGAAGGCCTAAGTTTACATCTCTAAAATTGATTGTTAGCACAAGGTTTGAACTTGTATAAAAACTCATTTAATAAAAAAGCCTCATACTCCAATTCAAAAGCTCGGGCTTGAAGCCTTTCAGGCTGACCTAGTATATTATTTTATATTATTTATATTACTTGTAATAGCCTCTCTTTCTCCTCAATTCATTTCACCTCATTTTATTGGTTAAATAGACTTTTTGAATGATTTTGTTCTATATTATGTTATTTGGATATACACTAAATTTATGATATTTATGGAATTACTAGTGTTGTTGATTGTGTATTCTATTTGGATAAATTTTTGTTATTATTATTTTTTTTAAACAGGCTAAACCAGGCTTTTAATTTTTGTAAATAAGCCAGGCACATGCCGATAATAATATTTGTAACAGGTAACAGGCTTGGTTAGGCTGACACATTTAAACACAGGCTTAGTAATTTAAGACCAAAACTCGGCTCGGCCCGTAACACCCGTACTTACAACCAACTTAATAATCATTTATTTCTGCCAATTTAACGGTTATAATTTATTGGAGATAAATATTATTTATTGGGTCATATTTATTAGTTTTAATTCTCAAAAAATTATAACCGTTAGATTAACGAAAATCAACGATGATTAAGTTGGTTGTAAGAGTGATAAACTTTTTTTGTGGTAAGCATATATATATATATATATATATATATATGAGGTACTATTCCTTGACATCAGTGTCAAATTTGACATTTGACACCTCATCTGACATCTGAGAGCCATTAAATCAAAAGAATCAACGGCTCTGATTTCTATGCATGTGATACCGTTGATATTTTTTGCTCTAATGGCTCTCAAATTTCAAATTTGATACTGATATTAAATGATCCTATATATATATATATATATATCCATAAAGAAACTGATTTTCTCTTGCACAAGAAGATAGACACATCTCCTGGTGGGGCCACATCCATAAAAAAGAATTTATTGCATGAAAATCGAAGAGTTACATAAAGGTGAAAATAACTCTCCACACGCGCGCGCACACACATACGATTATAATCAATTAGGATTTATAATCACATAAAAGTGGGTGAAAATATTAAATACGGGAAATAAATGAGAATGAACAATCGAGATTACTAGTTGGATATCCGGCAACTTGAAGAAATATTTTTGCCATATATGGTTAGTATTTTTCATTTATATAAAATTATTTTATCTCCTACACAATCATAAAGTATATGGGACCATGTGAAGAAAAGAGAACAAGAAAAAATGGATCATATATATATATATATATAGTTAGTATTTTTCATTTATATAAAATTAATTTATCTCCTACACAATCATAAAGTATATGGGACCATGTGAAGAAAAGAGAACAAGAAAAAATGGATCATATATATATATGGGATAGGTTATTGTGCCTACTCCCGACTTGCCTACCTTTACCTACCCCTCTCAACATCGTTGAATTACAATCTCATCTAATGGTTCAGATTCAAAAGTTAAATAAAACTTTTTTACTCTTTTTCTCTCTCTAACTCCATCCTTTCTCTCTCTTACTCCACCCTTATTATCACCTCGCTTGTGTGCGATGAAGAAAACGCCCAAGTCTACATTTTATGATTACGAAAATATTCTTCATTTTTTGTCCATGCACTTGTACTCTGAGAAGGGCTGAATTGGAAAAGAACAAGTTAATTGGAGTATATAAATTAAAGTGATATAATTTTCCAGAGTATGTTAGGGTTTGTGTAGCACCTTTCATCTTAGAATGAAATTTATAACTTTGTCCTTTTCCCATCTTAGAGTGGTTTCTGTATATTTGGGTTTTTGATTTTGTTGCCTTTGTACGGCGATGTTGCTTGTCGATGACTGATCCCATCTTTGTGCAAAATTTGGGCACTCGCTGAAACCTAAACCAACAGAGATGGGAAAGGGTTTTTTGATTCCTTTAAATAGACTCTCCCTCTCTCATTCCAAATGTCATCTAACAAACGTAGTGTTAATCAATTCGTCTGATTTTATTTACCTTTATTTCAACCCAAACAGCCCTAATTTTTCAACCCCTAAATTATGGCTTATTTTCTTATAAGGGTAACAAAAGCAGAGTACAATGGAAATTTGTATTTTCTTCTTCTTTACTTTCAGGATGATAATGTTGGATACTCAATTCTTAGTTTATGCACGAATACTTTTATGTTTGCAGCTTTCGAATCTTTAATAATATTTTTCATTCCTATTTTTTTAACAAAGAAAAAAGATGATATCGTATTATTTGTTCTTGCTTGCATAGTAGTTCTTCTTAATATTTTGTTTTTTTAATCGGTGGATGTTAAGGCATGAATTCTACCATCGATTTTGTTTCTTAGCAACGTATCTGGCTTCCAGCGGGACTGCGGGAGAGATCTTTGCAAGTATGTCTTCTTCATCGCAAGCAAGGGAGGAGAGAATGAGGGTGGAGTCAGAGAGAGGGAGAAAGAGTGGAGTTAGAGAGAGAATAAAAAGAGTAAAATGATTTTATTTATCTTTTGAATCTGAACCGTTAGATGAGATTGTAATCCAACGATGTTAAAAGAGGTAAAAGGTAAAGCAAAATAGAATAAAAAATACACATCCCTATATATATATATATATATATATATATATAATTATTTTTAAAATATATGAAATATTAATCTCAATTGTATGAAAATAGACGTCTCTTATATAACTATACCTGAACCGACATGGTTGGGTTTTTGATAAACTTAACTTTATCCAGTTCTTATTTATGGAAAATATAATGTCTATAAGTATTTGCAAATATTTAGAATTCACAAAATGTTGAAAATCATAAAAGGTATAAAACGGGAGAAAAATAAATTAGTATAGCATATATATATACAATTCTATTTAATAATTTAATGTACTAATAAAACTTAAAAATATAATAAATAACTTACTAAGTTGAATAATATTCTGTAATAATTAATCCAGACATATAATAATTTTTGAAATATATCAGAACTCAATTTAATAATTTAAAGTACTAATAGAACAAAAAAATGTCATAAATAATCTACCAAGTTCAATTATATTCTATAATATTTAATCCATACATATCATATAATAATTTATTAAATGTTAGTGATCCAATTATTTTTGAGATTAATATTTTCATGTTGTACACTTTAGGAGATCCACCGTAAAAGATTATTCAACGCAAAAGTTTGAGTTATTAGGTGAGATTACATTAATGATTTGTATACTTCTCTAATATGCCCTAAATTTTTAAAGCTCAATTTTTTGATATTACGACTTGGAGAGGGGTGTGCAAAAAAACCAATATATAGGCCTACCACTTGTAACCGGTTTTTAAGAAACTCAATAAAATTTAATTAATTAATAATTAAGTAGGGAGCAGTAAATTATTTTTAAACTTTAATTAATTTTTAGGCTATTCGGATACCATATAAAAAATTAATTCAACTCAAAAGTTCAAGTTGTTAGATCGGTCTATATTAATGATTTTTATACTTCTCTATCTAACACTTTTTTTTGTCCTTCTCTTTTTACCTCACATGGCCCAACATAGACTCAATGTATTTTTTATATGTTTATAGAAGATAATTTTATCTTTTCTAACATAAAAAATATTAATCTCATTAATTTCTATGAAGATGTGAAGATGTAATCGATGCTAAATGACGAAATGGTCACAAAAATTAAATAATAAAAAGATATTCCTTACAGCTCGGTTTATTGTTAATGAAGCTCTGTGTTGACCTAATGCGTGATAGAATCTAATTACTGGATTTCTGGGTCGTTGTACAGTGAAGAAAAAGATTGACAAGTGATAAATTAAAAAACCTGCACCGTGGACAAGCATTAGATTTGATGACACGAGCAATCCAGAAAGCACTGGATAGGAATTTTTATTTTTAATATTATAGAATTTTTTTTTTTCTTAATTTATTTTTTTTATATTATTCACTACATTAAAAAAAAAACTTTTCCACTACGTTATACCAAAAGTTTGCTCGCTGGATAGAGGGCATTAGAATGCATGTTTGGCAAATTAGTATTTGAAAATAAGTTAATATATATTTTAATATTGAATGATGTTCTTCTAGCGAACTGAAGAACAATGAATGAGGAAGAGCTTCATCAACGGTTTTTGTTGTTTTCTGCAATCAATCTTATCCACACATTAAGATATAGCAAAATTTAGAAATTGGTCACTTTAAAAAGTACGACCTAAGTTTAGGGGAATTGGCAATATAAATGGACATTACAACTTCCCATTATTCTAATCTTAGTTTGGGGAAATTAGTGCATATAGGAAACTTTAGCGTTTAACATTAGGTGTAGTTGTTTTAGACTTTGATGCCTTAGATAACGATCATACATGACAGGACATTTTTGAAGTGATTTTTTTTTTTTAAACTGATCCTAATTATCTCTTTGAGGCGAATTAGAATCTCCAGTATTCCCACATATTTGACTCTTTGAGTCATCTATGGGACTAATACAGAGTTCATGTGCGAGTCCAAGGATTATGGTAGTTATGCCCCTCCCCAGATGATGTTGGTGAGATATTTTTGAAGTGAATTCTTTGAAGGAATGTGTAAGTGCATATGCTAAAAAAATTGCCTTCTTATTTTTCTGTGAATTGGTGTTGCTTCTTCTCGTATAATTCTTCTAAATTCTTGCATTTATTGATGGGTGTTATTTTGTAAATGAAAAAAGATATAACTCAATATATAAACAACAAATCATATGACCAGTGAGACATCATACATTAATCCAAACTTTAAAACATTAAATTGATGGATTTATTTCTTAAATAGTCATTACTTTATTTATTTTTATTATTTTTATACGAAACTTCTTCATTGGCTTCAATCTCATTATTAAAATCTCAGCAATTTTTAATATTAATTCCTTGTATAAATTAAAAACAACAAGACATCACAACTGATAAGGAGAATTTAATTTCTTGCACATTCGAGAAACATTAGTTTACCATCAGCAAGCAATTATTTGTCCAAAACCAAGGTGAAACTTATTCGATAATAATAATAGTATTAGTAACCTCTCATCGCTCATTAGTCTTGAAATGCATTTAAATATTTAAATATTTTCATCATGCAAATGTAAAATGTAAAAGAAAGTTATAACAATGATTCAAAAATATATCTAATACCATGTAGAGAAGAGTTTCAAATCTTAATCCTGAACTTGCTCTGAATAAAATTATCTCCTGTAGAAGATGTATGTGATCTATAAAAAAAAATATTCAGAAATATACTATACACACATACACTAGCCTATACACATCTGTTTATTTTTTATTTATTAATTTTTTTGGGGTTTATTTTTCCTTGTTTGTCCTTGCGAGTGAATCTTGAGGACTGAAGTTCATGGAGGCGGCCACAGGCCACTGTTTGAGGTGGTAGAGTAACGGATCTCACGTAACTAAGGCTTTGTTTGGGAGTTTGGAGGGGAAGGGAAGTGCTATAATGTACAATACTATATATTTTAGGGAAGGGGAGGAAATTGGAGGGTAACCCCTTCCCTTGTTTGGGAGTAAAAAAAATGGAATGGAAGGGAAATGGAGGATTAATGAGATATTTTTACCATTTTATCCTTTTTTAAAAAAATTAATATAATTATTATACATTACTAATTAAATTAAGTTTAAAATTTCTAAAAATTATTTTCTCTCTCTAAATTTAGAATTTCTAAACAAAAAAACTAATAATGTAATTTTTAATAAAAAATATTCTCCCTCTAAAAATTAATTTCTCCTTCTAAAAATTATTTAAATGAGGGTAATTAAGTAATTTAAAATGTTTTACCCCTAAAAAAAGTTGGGGGAACTTCAATTTTAATAAAGATGAGGGTTTTGGAGGGTTTATGAAAAAAATCTTTAATATAAAAATCCCCTCCCTTTTTTAAACTCCCAATAAGGGGGTATCACCAAAATCTCTCCTTTCCTTCCCTCCCCTCCAAATAAGAACTCCCAAACAAAGCCTAAGAGTGCAATTTGGATTGGGATGAGTGCTACAATGTACAATACTATATATTTTATATTATCACATAACCACATTCTAGTAAAGTCTCCTGCGACCCACCCACTGACCCCATTTAATTGAAGATATTTTTCGTCATAGGGGCAAAAGAAATACCAAAAAAAATAAAAAAATAAAGTGAACACATTACATTTCCATGTGCCCCACCACCCATTCCCAAATTGATAGACACTGATACTAATTAATACTAAAAAATGTTGAAAATGAATAGTATTCTACGGATAAAAAAAATGTAATATAAAAATGCTTTCTTTTACTATATTTAATAAAAGGAATATGGATTACTTTGTGCATCTGGATATGTTTAGTATACGGTATAACTCATAATATAAGATCTAATATTATAAAATATGATTAAATCTTAATACTATATAGCGTTTGACTTGATATTGTAAAAGATAATATATTATATAAGATAATATCATTCAATGTTTGGTAATACATTGTAGGGATGTGCATGGGTCGAACCGAACCTAATTTTTTGAAAAATCGAATCGAATTGGTTTAAATGGTTTGGTTCGGTTGGAAACTGATTCGGTTCGGTTGGAAACGGTTCAGTTCGGAACTAATTCGAGTCGACCTTATTTTGAAAAAAAAATTAAAAAATTAAAAAAATAAAGTTATAAAAATTATTTTGGTTCGGTTTGAAAACGGTTCGGTTCAGTTCAGTTCAAAATGGTTGAGTTCTTAAACTGGTTCGGTTCATGAACTGGTTCTTTAAAAACCGGTTCGGTTCATGAACCAATTTTTAAAAATCGATTATTTTAAGAGTGATTTGGTTCGGTCCAAATTTTTGGTTATTTTTCACACCCCTAACCTAATACATTGTATACTACTAGATAGGTTAAAAATAATTTTTTTTGTCAAAAATACCTTTTAATATGAATTTACATAATTCTTCCAAATATACGAGATGATATTATTTTTTATAAAAAATATGTTGATCAGTGTGTTAAAAAACTATATTAATTTTTATAAAAATAAAAATCTCCAATATTTAAAAAAATCATATATCGAATTTTTTTATATTAATATACTAATATTAAAATAATATATTAATTCTTAAGAATTGCATTAGTTAATACATCATTCTCTTCTCATGCCTAATCCTATCCTTCTAGGCCTAATAAAATTATACATCATATATAAAAGACATATAAAGATGATAACACAAAATAACTAAAATTATCGTAACATATATAAACTTATAATATATGATAATCACACCAAATAACTAAAAATATCTTAACATATAATATAAATTTATATTATCAACACGACCTAGAACACCAAAAATATTTTCATGTATGGTCTGGTCTAGTCGTACCACCTGCATAGAAAACCGTGACCATTCAAAGCCATCGAGGTACCATTTTTATTAAGTCTTGGCTTATGTTATGACCAACAAGAAAAAAGAAAAAAAAAAAATTGAGTGATGGAAAAAATCAAACATTCTTGTTGTGATGATGGTTCATGGATGGTGAAGAACGACTGCGATGAGACTCGCACCCAGTTGTCATCCCTCAAAAAGAAACCTTTTTCTTAGCCCATCCCGTGCCATTTGAAAGCGATATTTTTCATTTTAATAAAATAAAATAATAATAGTAATTAGGATTAAACACAAAAGATATTTTCTCGCAGCTTTAGAAGAAAAATAGCCAATAGAGAGAGAAGGGGTCGCGTTAAGGCACACAAGCTTTAAATGCAAGTTGGTTGATGTTAGTTTCTTTCAATCTTCTTCTCCTTACGGACTAAGCATTGTGCAATTGCGGGTCTCTTCTTCTTCTTTGTCCTTCTTGTTATTTTTATTCTTATTATATAACTCTCCCTTAAACCCAATTCTTGAAACATCAAAACGCAACCCCTTTGGCTTTTTTCCTTTGTGGGTTTCCAATTGGCGTTGTTTCTTCCAATTCGTTCGATTTCTGACATACCCAGATGGAGTTTATGGCAAATCCATGCCCTTTGCGTTCATCTTTGTTCGGTTCCTTTGGGAATCTTGTTGAGAGGGTTACACAGATTGGTACCCTCGCTGTTTCTGCTGTCATTGGGAACATCTTCTCCGCGATCTTGACTTTCTGCTTCGCATTAGGTTCGATTCTTCTCTCCCTTCTAATAACTTTCTTTCTCATTCGTTACATTTCGCCCCCACACTCTTGATCTGCTTCTGTTTTCCTCTTTTTAGGGGCTTGTTCTCTTTTTTGGGTGAATTTGTCAATGTCATTGTGTAGTTTTGTGCGAGTTTGTTATTAATTTGTAGGGAATGATTCAGGGCATGAGACAGAAATGCACTTCATTTTGTTCTTGTCAAAGAAAAAAAAAATGAAACTTGGGGTGTGGGTCAGTTGTTTGTTTGTTGGATTGTTTTGCTTATGTTTTACTTATGTTGTCTTGTTTTGTTATTAACATTGTGGTTCATCTTTTTCTATTCCTCGTGTTTTAAACATTGAGCTGTGGCTTTTAAGTACAACGAGCTCTAATGGCTTGTTTTTGTGTGCAGTGGGCACTTTATTGGGGGCTATGACTGGTGCTTTGATAGGCCAAGAGACTGAGAGTGGCTTCATTCGAGGGGCTGCTGTTGGTGCCATATCAGGAGCTGTTTTTTCCATTGAAGTTTTTGAATCCTCTCTTGTTCTTTGGCAATCTGACGAATCTGGAATTGGGTGTCTGTTATACTTGGTGAGTAATTCAGCTTAAGGGGCCTTGTCAAAATGGGATCTTTTTGTTGGTTTGGAAGCTCATCATGTAGCTAAATAGGGCCGACCCAGTTCAAATACCCACTTCGTCAGTGTCTGGGGAAGGGAATACTCTAGGCGGTCTTTCCCCTGCTTTTTGCAGAGAGACTGATTCGAACCCACGACCTGACACACCACGGCAAGCAAGCTTACCGCTGAGCCAAGCCGGCCCTTCATCATGTAGCTACATGATTGAGTTTTTTGTTTTTATTGTTTACAATGGCATGTTCTGTAGCCTGATATTTTTGAGTTATGTAGATTGATGTTATTGCTAGCTTACTGAGTGGGAGACTTGTGCGAGAGAGGATAGGTCCTGCCATGTTGAGTGCTGTCCAAAGTCAGGTAATTTGCTTTGTACAAAGGACTTGTTACAGTGATGGGATACAACTTTGCTTGTGTTGTCTCTCATTTTGCTTACACCTTTGCTCTTCCCTATCAGATGGGTGCTGTTGAAACAAGCTTTGATGAGGTTCAAAACATCTTTGACACTGGTGGTTGCAAAGGTTTATCAGGAGATTCGGTTGAAAAAATCCCAAAAATCAAAATTACTACTGCCAACAATGTTGATGCATCCGGTGAAAGAGTTTCTTGTTCAGTTTGCCTCCAGGTTGGTTTTTTGTAATACCAGTTGTTACCTATATACCTTGAACAAGTGTTACTAAACTTTTTGTGTATTTTGATATTAACATTTCTGAATTTGTGTAAATCCAGGACTTTCAGCTTGGAGAGACAGTTAGAAGCTTACCTCATTGTCATCACATGTTTCACCTACCTTGCATAGATAAGTGGCTCTTTAGGCATGGTTCTTGCCCATTATGCAGAAGGGATCTTTAATTTTGTATATGAATAGCATAGACGGTAAAAAAAGTTATTTTTTATTTTTTGTTTATAAGCTTATTTAATTCTAGGACTTACACTCGGTTGCATTTAGTCAGAGCCATTGCAGTTATGAATGGTATCATTGTACTAAATTAGTGTAAAGAAAATTTTGGGATTAAACTACTTCTTCTTCTTCTTCTATGAGCCCTGCCTAATCTTTTTCTATTCTATTATATCTTTAGTTTCTGGAGTAAAGAGCATGAGGATGTAATCATATCTAAGTGATTTTAATCTTACAAAAGGTTAAGGAGTCTCACTTGTTTGTTTGAATTCAAGATGTGCTATGGACATGTGCAAGTGATTGGTTATTTAAATTTAGACAGATTTATCTTGGAAGGATATTTGAGATTTTGCACATTATGAAAGTGGTTCCTACTTTGTTATTATAGAAATAACATTCATACAACTTCTTTTCACTTGCGCCCCACAAGCAGCTCCTCGAACAATTTTTGGCAAGCCAATGTAATACTAAACTTGTCCCAACAAGTAACGAACACTCATGAACAAGTGTCCGTAGTTATAGTATTTAAGTGTCTCATCCAAATGTCATCAAACAAGATTACTCGTATTAGTGTACCATAATTGAATGTAATGTAGTAAGTAATCCCCAACTCAGAATGGTAACTCAGTTGAAAAGCCTATCTTTTCCAATAACATAGTAAGGAAATGGAAGTATTTCATCAGATTTTCGTAACGTACCTGTTAGTTTAAATCCCCTTGTCCAATTTTATTTTTTTTTGCAATTCAATTTCAATAAAAACTGCCGGACTTATTCGAAAGCCTAAAGACTGGACAATTTGACTGGTGAAATCTAAGGTCCTAAGTATGTTTGTGAATTTTTTTTGGAAGAGGAGAATTATACTTATAATCTATTTTTGTTTACAACTTCTTATAATCATATCTTAACTGTTGATTTCCGTCAATCAATGATTATCATTTATTATGAATTAATAAGTTTGATTTGTGAAAATAATAATAGTTGATTGGCGGAAATTAACAGTTAAAAATGGTTGTAATAGATTGTAAACGAAAAAAAGTTATAAGTATAACTTTTCTCTCTTTTTAATGGGATTAATGTTTCTTATATTGTAATAAATAATTTTATCTCTCATATATACATAAAAATTCATGGGGTCCATATTCTTTTTTTTCCTCTTCTTTTCTCACATAAGCATCATACTTTTATGTATGTATCATAGATAAAATTATTTTTTATAATACGAGAAATATTAATTTTTTTTAATATATGTACATATTCCAAGTTTTTTTTGGTATAATTCTCATGTAGCCTTTGATTAGAAGTTTTCTTTTACATTAAACAAATCAATCCTAACAGTCAATTATATGTGGTCATTGATAATATTTTATTTATTTATTTAAATAATACCACAAAAAAAAATCCAAAGTTATTAAGTAATTTTTTTGGTCTTTTCCTCTTTAAATAAAAAGGCCTATGTTTTCCCCACACAAAAAAAAAAAAAAAACTATGTTTCAAGAGGATTTATCATTTATCAGATCTTAAGCAATAAGTTTGTTAACGAAGTTACCGTGACGGGTACCTCCAATTTAATAGAAATGAAACTTCATTCGAGTTCAAATGTTACACCGTACACCGGCAAACTGTAATGTAATATCATATCATCACCAACCCCTACAATGTTGCCATCATCCATTCATCTGCCACATTAAATAGTCGTGTCCTTTCGCAAACCGAGATTGATATTTTCATGTCTAGCTTGACTATTTGAATGCTGACAGTAAAGAGCATGACTTGAACGCTATATTTTCAGTATTAATAGGATTTTGATGTATATTTAAATAATAGGATATGGTTTTATTAGATAAGAAAGGATATATATACGATTTTGTGAATGTTATGTAACATGAAATTTAATACATCTTGTCACGGAAATATATTTTTTTTAGGATCCACCAAATATTAAAAAAAGAAATAAAGAAAAAAATTTGCACGGAAAATGATGTGAAAGTAAGAAGAAATAAAAATTTAGAGTAATATAATGTTAACTTTTCCCATACATATATATATATATATATATATATATATATATATATATATATATATATATATATATATATATATATATATATATATATATATATATATATAGATCCTTTGACTCTGTGAGCCATTAGATTTTTTATGAAAAAGATATTTTTCTCTCTTCAGTATAACCATATTTTCTTATTTAAAAATAAAAGAAGATCTGGACATATTTGAATATTGATTGAAGGTATATCATGCGAGGCTGTTTGTCTCATATCTTATCTCATTGTTCACTAATATAAGAATATAATATTATGAAGAAAAAAAGAACGTAAAATAATTATAATTAAATTTATCATTATTTATATAGAGTTTACATATTAGCTATCAAAAAAAGATATGGATATTTCGAAACATATGACACCATGGATATTTTGATCTAATAAAATTATTAGTTGTATGAAAAAGATATTTTTCTCTCTTCAGTATAACCATATTTTCTTATTTAAAATTGAATTTAATATAAATATTTGGTATACATATTTGAAAATTTATGAATATTATAAGTTTAGATTCTTTTTTTGCTAATATCTTATCTCATATAATTACACTAATATAATTAAAAATATTATTTAATATCAAAAGAACGTAAAATAATTATAATAAGATTTATCATTATTTATATAGAGTTTACATATTAGTATCTTTATAAGTTATTATAACACGTTTATTGGTCATACTCAATAAAAAAAGTATAGATCTACACATTACGCATGCATACGAGTTACTTGTCAAAGTTTCGTGAGCATTTAACTATAGGAACTTACCATTCCTAGCTTAAAATAATGTTCATGGACCATTCTAGCTGTCCTCCAATACTTTCTTGGTTTTATTTAGTACTGAAGCACATGGCACACATATGAAGGAGAAACTATGGTGTAAGTCCTCACCAAAAGAAAAAAAAAAAAAAAAAACTATGGTGTAAGTGAAATGAATTACCGAGTGTCAAAGCACAAGCAGATAACTCTTTTGCTGTTGAATTGGCCTCCCAATTAAACATAAATGGATGTGCAAGTTGAAAGAAACAGTGGTGGAGCCTGCATTAGCTCTATCAAATTGACCTTTGCTCCTTTGTAGCATAAAGTTTCAGACATACTATTAATGCCTTTGATATGAAGTGAACTTTGTTGCATGGGCATGTGAATGCTATTAATATAACCTTTGAAAATCTCAATTTTCAAGCAATTACTTTACGTAAATAGAGAAAATAAATAAATAAATAATTAAAATAAAAAAAGATCATGGCTCATAGGTTAATTTAGTCATGTTGTAGTTATATATATACCCTCATGTATCTTTCTCATAAACACAGATTCAGTGCCTTAAATTGCTCAGAATCTTGTCTTCTCAGCGACCAGTGGGCTCACAAGGCTGGAAAGAGATTCCATCAGCATGTCTATTCAAGTTTTGTAACCATGCTCGTGGCAAGTAGCTAGGAATATCTATTCTTCATTAACACTATATCACTCACTCTGTAAGTTGCATCAATATCATATAACATTGAGCAATTAACAAGTTAAGATGTGTTAAGGCTTGCGGCTTGTTGTTAGAAATCGATAATCACACACAAATCGAAAAATAAAAAAGAAAAAAAGAGAGAGAATTTTGACACAACGATGTATTCTGATTCACCAAATGTAAAATACGTTCAGCTTATCTAAACTATATTCATGTCACCGCTACTCGTTACAAGTCACTTGTTATTATATTCACCTCACCGCCGCACAAATCGACTCCCGTTCTCTTTATGCTGACCCTAACAATAAGAGTCGTTTTTAGCATACAAAATATGAGCTGTACCCGATACTTGTTTGTACTGAAAATGTGTGCTTTGAGATGTTTAGATCGAATTGAGGGTACTTCCCTTCAAAAAACATACACTTTTATGAAAGGGCATTTTCAATGTGTATGGGTTTCATATGTGACCTTTCTACATAATCATAATCTGTTAGCTGCAATTTTTAAGCTGATGTTGTCATCCTTGGTATCTTGCTCTATCACTTCTAGGTTTTCTAAAAAATAATGAGAGAAAGAGTTAAACTTAATCATCGTCATTGAAATTCACGTTGAAAGAAGTCATGCTCTTTTTCTTTGAAGTCCCGCATTGGGTAAGTTTTGCATCTTACCTCTCCTTTGCCCCTATACAAGAAGTCCACTATTAGTATGGGTGTACAAAATAAACAAAAAAAAATTGGGTCGAACCATGAACCGAACCGAACCGTCCCATAAAATAACTAGTTTTTTAAAGAAATTTGCAATTGAATGAATAACTTGATTGAAATAATTTTGGTGCACGTTATTTTCTTACCATCGTGGATGATTTTAGCCGCTATGTATGGATTTATCTACTGCGTGAAAAGCATGAAGCATGTTCTACTTTAATCAAGTTCACTACAATGGTGCAAACTCAGTACAATTATACCATTAAAAAGGTTCAAACTGACTACGGGACTGAATTCCTCTCTTCTGCTCTTCGGATTTTTTTTGAAAATCATGGAATTTTACAACAGTTTTCTTGTGTCTATACATCGCAACAAAACGGCAGAGTTGAAAGACATCATCGCGACTGGTTATAGCTGGGAACAATCAAACTGAAGGAGAAGATTACACTGAAACATTTGCTCCGGTTGCCAAAATGGTAAGCCTTTCTTTCTGTTGCTGTTGCAAAAGAATGGAATATTTATCAATTGGATGTTCAAAATGTGTTTCTCCATGGTGATCATG
Organism: Gastrolobium villosum; assembly: GCA_032173675.1. NCBI lineage: Eukaryota > Viridiplantae > Streptophyta > Magnoliopsida > Fabales > Fabaceae > Gastrolobium > Gastrolobium villosum. Next base: position 163,062 of record JAVKPL010009076.1, on the reverse strand, counting down.
AAGAGGAAGTGTATATGCGATTTCCTCCTGGTTTTTCTAATGGAGCTCCTGGCACTGCATGTAAACTTCAAAGATCTCTCTACGGTCTTAAACAGTCACCACGTAATTGGTTTGCAAAACTTCGTGATTCTCTTCTTAGTTTTGGTTTCAAGCAATCAAAGGCAGATTATACATTATTTACTTTTACTCAGGATCACAACTTTGTTGCTGTTTTAATTTATGTGGATGATATTATTCTGGCTGGTAATAATACTTCTGTTTGTGATCGCGTAAAGCTTCATCTGCAATCTTGGTTCAATAGAACTACTAGCAGCTGCCAAATTTTTTTGATGCTTTGAAGAAAATACATGATTATTAACATATTTTTCAATAGGATAAACCATACCTGAGGAGACATTGGAGAGAGAGTTGACAGAAGCGGGTGCAGTTGCTATGTGACATTGATAATCCTTAAGATATGTTGGTGGACGATGGAGCCTTTTAGGTCGAGCCGGAGATACTGACGGAGGGGAAGAAGACTCACTCGAAGAAGGCGAACTCCCCCTGACGTTCGACGTCTGAAGCGGACTGTTGTGCGACGTCTGAATATGTTGTGAAGCGCCGCTGTCCAGAAGCCAAGGCTGTGGGGAAGGTACTATACCAGATAATTTTTCAGTTGTCTTGGAAGAAACAACAAGAGACATCATACGTTGAATCATGTCAGGAGTAAAATCATCAACTGACAAAGATTGTGAAGAACTTTATCAGCAGAACGAGCTTCAGAGGAAACGGCATGTGCAGAAACAGGAGGAGAACGTCCATGAGCTGAGCGACCACGTCCACGTCCACGGCCAGCAAGATTACGGTCAGGGAAACTGTAACAGCCCGTGTTAACCCGGATTGTTAACACACTATCGTATTAAGCCACGCTTAATTAAAATGCGGAATAACTTTTTCTTTAGTTCAATTATGACGTCATTAACTTAACCAACTTGGTTACTTAATCATTTTCATAAAAATACTGCCTGTATGTAAATTGCAAAACATCTAACTGGAATACCTCATATATAAATAATAGGTGAGTATCTAAAGCCACAGGTCTACACAAGTAGCCTGGGTCAAAATCCTGATACTTTAATTACAACATTAACTTAATAAGACGATAACAATCATGTGGCATGGACAAACCCCATGCTCACCAAATAAGGCAACAATGCCCACAAATAGTCTCAACATAAACTTAACATAAATAAAGCAGAAAACATAAACAACAGTAGAAATAGCACAACAGCAGTCAGCATATCGTCAATCAGCTCAACTCTGGCCTCCTGCCACCTGAGCCCTCAACATTACCTGATCCTGAAATAAGCGTCCCCAAACGTGGGGTGAGATCTCTAACAAGAAATCTCAGTAAGACAAGGGGTCCTCAAGGAGTCTCCACCCCAAGCTCACTTACATGTGTAATATAAGTTCAAAAACAGTATTACAGTATAAGTTCTAAAATCATGCGATGCAGCAATTAATCATGTCATGTGTGCTTTCAAATCTACTGGCCAGAGAAATGTAGGAATACGTCTATGCCTACATGAGTACATGGATACTACCTGCACCTCACCCACATGCTTCTCCATCTTGTATGTACCACATACTCAGGATTGCCGTCTAGGTGGACACCACATGCATATCATAATGCTCATTACATATAAACAGCTCAACAGCATTTCCAAAATAATCAAAGCATGTAACACAGCATGCATAAACCCATCCCCATGGGACATGGTGGAACATCAAAATGGCTAAACCGAGGACACGAAAGCTTACCTTGCAAGCTAGCTATCCAAGTCAAGAGTCCAACCACTCACTAGTCCACAAACAGCAGTATCACAATCTGATATGGACCATTAACAAGTCAATATTAATGCACAACATGCATACAACTTAAAGACTACGCCTTTCCTTTACGTTTTACGTCTTAAGGCTTCCAACAAAGCCATAAGCCCTTAATCATATGATTCTGACTTAGTCCATTTATTACAGAAGTTCAACTTCCTTAAACTAGGGTCCACACACACCCAATAGCTTACTGTTCATACAGAACAGCTACTGTCTGCGCAGAACCCAGGATATCCGGATATCAGAAGGGGCATATCCGGATATGCAATATCCGGATATCACACTGGACATATCCGGATACCCAGATCCCATATCCGGATATCAATATCCGGATACCATATCCGGATACTGATATCCGGATATCTGTTCGACAAATATCCGGATATCTCACGACAGAATGCAGTTTCTATATTTCGTGAATATCCATCCCAAAGGTCCAACTTTTAATACATGTACACGTTAAAGCATGCATCTTTAAGCATATACAAGTTCATTTAGGTGTTGGTTACTTCATTTTAACTTTTTACATGTCAAGACATCATCTTTAAGCATTATAAACCCATGATCATGGTGAGGTAACTTACCAAAGTTCAAAACAGAGGCAAGTTGTGCTCTTGGAGCTCTCCCAAGGTTCCTCACACTCAGCCTAAGTAGGAGCACGAAAATGGCACTTCAAGGTGGGTTCTTGCACCACAAGAAGGCACTTTGAAGCTCACAATGACTACCACAAAGTAGCCATTACTAAAGCTTCAAACTCATGCTCACTAACTACCTCTCAACTCAGAATGATGGCCACAATGCAGCCCCAAGGTTAACTCTCACCTTCACAATGCTTAAACAAGCATGAAAGGTGATCACTTGGCTAAGGAAAGAAGAAGGAAGAAGAAGAAGAAGAAGAAGAAGAAGAAGAAGAAGGGTGGCAGCTGCAGCCACAAAGTTTCCCACGTAGGTAGTGTATGGCCTAGGGTTTTGTGCCCACTAATGGGTCTATTTATAGGCCCAAGCCACTAACCGCGCAGTATTAGCCTTAATAGCAAAGTAAAAGATATTGATCCCAAACTTTGGAATCTAGACCTACGCATTTTTCTAAGATTTGTCATATTTTTATTTTATTTTTCGGAGCACCTTTCCGGTACGTGTTTTTCCATAGCCAGTATCAGTTCTGGCATCAGATTACGTCATTTTGACTTGAAAATTGTTTTACAAGTCCTACATAATATTCTAGTAATTATCATGCATTCGTTATAATTTTTCGGGATACTTTTCCGGTACGCATTTATACCGAGTAGCAGAATCGGTATCTGCGCTTTTCTTCCGAAAAGCGACTTTCAGCATTTTTACTCACTCAATATAATTATCTAAGCCCATTAATAATTATTAGGGTCAATTATGGAATTATTTCCTAATTATCATAATTAATTCACTAATTACCTTAATTAGCGGTGCGGGTTCTTACATTCACCCCACCTTTTTAAGGATTTTGTCCTCAAAATCAGAAACATACCTGTCTCGAAAGTCGGGATACTGTCGGAAAAGCTCATCGTCTCGCTCCCACGTGCACTCCTCAGTAGTTCTTCCTGACCATTGCACTTTGACCATCGGAATGATCTTGCTTCGAAGCTGTTTCTCGCCTCGATCGAGAATCCTGAGTGGTCCGACGGGAGTCTTTAGGTTCTCCCGAACCTCCACGTCATCCGGTTGCACCACGTGCGAAGGGTCTGCTATGTACTTTCGAAGCTGAGACACGTGAAACACGTCGTGGATGTTGGCTAGGTTCGGAGGTAAGGCGAGTCGATAGGCAACTAGTCCTACTCTACCAAGGATCTGGTAGGGCCCTATGAATCGCGGGCTCAACTTCCTCACGCCGAGTGCCCGTCCAACACCGGTGACAGGTGAAAGTTTCACAAACACGTGCTCACCCTCGCTGAACTCCAGTGGTCGATGCTTGACATCGTAGTAGCTCTTCTGACGATTCTGCGCCTGCTTCAACTTTTCCCTGATCATCTGGATCTGTAGGGTAGTATCTTGGACAAAGTCCAAGCCAAAAAGCTCTTTATTTCCAACCTCAGACCAGCAAGTAGGAGTCCGACACCTCCTACCATACAGCGCCTCGTAGGGTGCCATGCCCAGACTAGCGTGAAAACTGTTGTTGTACGAGAATTCAACCAACGGAAGGTACCTATCCCATGCCGAACCCTGCTCCAACGTGCAAGCTCTCAACATGTCCTCCAATGTCTGGATGGTCCGCTCAGTCTGTCCGTCAGTCTGAGGGTGATAGGCGGTACTCAATCTCAACTGTGTACCAAAAGCCTCCTGCAGCGCCTCCCAGAACCGAGATGTGAACTTCGGGTCCCTATCACTGATGATACTCTCGGGCACCCCGTGAAGCCTCACAATCTCACGGACATATAGTTTGGCCAACTGCTCTGTAGTGAAGCTCACCTTCACTGGAAGAAAATGGGCAGACTTGGTCAATCTGTCCACTATGACCCAGATAGAGTCACAACCAGCCTGAGTTTTAGGCAATCCCACCACGAAGTCCATGGAAATACTCTCCCACTTCCACTGTGGAATCTCCAGAGGTTGAAGTTTACCAGACGGTTTCTGGTGCTCGATCTTTACCTTCTGACAAATAAGGCATTTGGACACGTAGACCGCTATGTCCTTCTTCATGCCCGGCCACCAAAAATTCCTTTTTAGGTCCTGGTACATTTTTGTGGCACCAGGGTGGATAGTGAACCGGCCCTTATGAGCCTCTGCCATAACCTCTTCGGTCAGTGGCCCTCGAGGAATGACAATCCTCTTCTGGAACAGCAATAAACCATCATCATTCCAAGACACACCGTCCTGGTTCTTCACGTAATCAAGGCATTCTCTTTGCACTTGCGCCTCTTTGATCTTTTCCATCAGCTCATTGATCACTTGTGCTGTTTCCATCTCAAGCAGTGCACCCCCAAACAAGGAGTTCACTCTCAAGTCTCTGAACTTCTCGATCATCTCGTAGTCGTTCATCATTAAGCTGGATAAGCTCACGGATTTCCGACTCAAAGCATCGGCTACCACATTGGCCTTGCCAGGATGGTACCTCAACTCGAAGTCGTAGTCCTTCAAGAACTCCATCCATCTTCGTTGTCTCATGTTCAACTCCTTCTGGTCAAACAGATACTTCAGGCTCTTGTGATCACTGAATACAGCAAACTTCATGCCAAACAGGTAATGCCTCCAAATCTTGAAAGCAAAAACAATGGCTGCCAACTCCAAGTCGTGAGTCGGGTAGTTCTCCTCATGAGGTTTTAACTGTCTTGAAGCGTAAGCAACCGCTTTACCTTTCTGCATCAGTACACAGCCAAGTCCTTTACCAGAGGCATCGCAGTATAATTCGAATTGCTCCGCAGGATCAGGAAGGACCAACACAGGAGCAGTAGTCAATCTCTCCTTCAACTCCTGGAAACACTCCTCGCACTCATGTGTCCACACGAATGGAGTCTCTTTTCGGGTAAGGCGAGTCATCGGTAGCACCATCTTGGAGAATCCTTCTATGAACCTCCGATAGTACCCGGCCAAACCCAAGAAGCTTCTCACTTCTGTAACCGTCTTGGGCCTCTCCCAGTCCATCACGGCCTCAATCTTGTTAGGATCAACAGCAACTCCATTAGCAGAAATCACATGACCCAAAAATTTCACCGCCTTGAGCCAAAACTCGCATTTCGACGGCTTAGCATAAAGCTTTTTCTCTTTTAGCACTTGCAACACAATCTTCAAGTGCTCAGTATGCTCCTCCTCCGTCTTGGAGTAAATCAAGATGTCTTCAATGAAGACGATCACAAACTGATCCAGGTACGGCTGGAAAATCCTGTTCATGTAGTCCATGAACACTGCGGGTGCATTGGTGAGTCCAAACGGGATCACCAAGTACTCGTAGTGCCCGTACCTTGAGCGAAATGCTGTCTTTGGGACATCCTCCGGCTTAACCCGTATCTGATGATAACCGGACCAGAGATCAATCTTGGAATAGACGCAAGCACCTCTGAGCTGATCCAGCAAATCATCAATGCGTGGAAGAGGGTACTTGTTCTTGATTGTCACCTTGTTCAACTGTCTGTAGTCGGTGCACAACCGCATGGTCCCATCTTTCTTTTTCACAAATATGACCGGTGCTCCCCAGAGAGACACACTCGGCCGAATAAAATCTTTTGCTGAAAGCTCCTCGATATGCTTCTTCAGCTCCGCCAACTCTGGTGGCGACATCCGGTATGGAGCCAACGAGATAGGCCCCACACCAGGTAATAAATCTATGGAGAACTCTATCTCCCTCTGCGGTGGAAACTCAGGAATCTCCTCAGGAAACACCTCGAGGAATTCCCTCACCACAGGAACGCCAGTGAGATCCTCCTGTGTCCCACTCACCAAACCTCCCAACATAACATAGCCAAATGCCCCTGCTCTCAAGGCCCTCCTCGCCTGCAGGACTGAAATGAACGGTGAGGAACTGGCTGTGGACCCACCCGGAGACATCACCACTTTCTTGGCACAACAGTCAATCATTGCACAGTTTCTGGACAACCAATCCATGCCCAAAATAATTTGAAGGTTGGCCATCGGCAATCCTATCAGATCTACCGAGAAGTCACGGCCATCCCACTGAAACGCTACATCGCGATGAACAGTGGAGGTCAAACATTTTTCTCCGGTGGCGGTGGTCACCCGCATCGGTGGAGAAAGCACATCACTGGGCAACTCAAGCCCCACAGCAATAGGGGTAGCAACAAAAGAGTGCGTTGCCCCGGAATCAAACAAAACATCAATAGTTGATCCACCAATGGTAACAGTACCTCTGACCAGGTTCGGAGCTCTGTCCGACTGCTGACGATCAAGTGTGTAGACTCGTCCGGTAGTAGGTGGCACGGCTGGTGCCCCAGTAGGAACCATCTGCAACGGCACAGCCTGTACTGCAGCAACTCTCGCCGTCGGGCAATCTCTAGAGTAGTGGCCCTCCTTGCCACACTGGAAGCATATCAGCTGACCGGTAGAACACGGCCCGAAATGTGACTTCCCACATCCCGAACATCTGGGAGCAGGAGGTCTAGCGGCGTTCCCCGGAGCAGCAGTCTTTCTGAACTGATTCGGCGCTTGCTTAGCCGCCAACGGTGGTTTGCCCTTGCCCTTGTTGGCAAAGTTCTTGTTCTTCCAGGGATTGGAACCACCAGTGCTCTGCGGCACCTCAACCTTGGCCCTCTTGGCCTGACTCGCCCGGCAGTAGTCCTCGATGTCGCGGCACTGCTGCACCAACGCTCCGAAGTCTCTCGAAGCAGAACCAGCGAGATGTCCAGCAATATCCTCATTAAGTCCCCTCCGGAACTTGGCCGCCAGAAAAATAGGAGTCGGTCTCGCCATGCGGAAATGAGAGAACTTGACCAGCTCATTAAACTTGGCCAGGTACTCGTCAACAGACAACGAGCCCTGTACCAACCGGTCAAACTCTCCCTGCTTCCTCTCCTGTGAGTCATAAGGGAAGTACTGACCCAGGAAGCTCTCCTCGAAGAATGGCCACGTCATCACATGGCCCTGCATCTCGTAGACCTGAGATAGGTTGGTCCACCACTCATGGGCCTCGCCCTCCAGCATGTACGTGGCGAACAGCAGCTTCTGCGGATCCGTGCATTGCATGATCCGGAAAATCTTATCCAGCGCCTGTAGCCATCTGGCAGCAGCAATGGGATCATACGATCCGTCGAAGGTAGGTGGCTTATGCTTGCGGAAAGCATTCAGCCGGCGATCGATCTCGTCACGATCCTCAGCTAAGACGGGAATGGTCTGCATAGCCCCCGTCAAGTGACTACCCTCGCCCATCTGGCTCTGGGTGTCCTCCTGTTGACTAGGCGGAGGTGGAGGCGGTGGAGGTGGTGGAGGACCCTGGCCAGCAGCAGGACCAGCCCTCAACTCCTCCAACATGACCCTCATCATAGTCATGTTGGCCATCCGGTTCTCCTCCAGAACCTCTGCCGTGGTTTGCCGGTTCGCATCTCGTATAGCGTCCAGCATTGCCCGGTTCGCCAGCCTCGTGGCTTCCTGGTCGGCTAGTCGGGCCGCCTGCATCTCAGCCAATGCAGCTAGGACAGGATCCGATTGATCCTCGCTTGTACTCGTGTTCCTTCTCGGTGGTACCATGACTCTGCACAAGTTACACAAAGAATGAGTTGATCAGGCCCACGCCATGTGGTCACATATGCATTATCATTACACACACCAGTCAGAGAGAACACAAAGTAGACACGCAACGACACATCCTAAGTTATTGCAATACATACAGGCTTTTCCCTAGAAAGTGCTCTGATACCATAAAATGTAACAGCCCGTGTTAACTCGGATTGTTAACACACTATCGTATTAAGCCACGCTTAATTAAAATGCGGAATAACTTTTTCTTTAGTTCAATTATGACGTCATTAACTTAACCAACTTGGTTACTTAATCATTTTCATAAAAATACTGCCTGTATGTAAATTGCAAGACATCTAACTGGAATACCTCATATATAAATAATAGGTGAGTATCTAAAGCCACAGGTCTACACAAGTAGCCTGGGTCAAAATCCTGATACTTTAATTACAACATTAATTTAATAAGACGATAACAATCATGTGGCATGGACAAACCCCATGCTCACCAAATAAGGCAACAATGCCCACAAATAGTCTCAACATAAACTTAACATAAATAAAGCAGAAAACATAAACAACAGTAGAAATAGCACAACAGCAGTCAGCATATCGTCAATCAGCTCAACTCTGGCCTCCTGCCACCTGAGCCCTCAACATTACCTGATCCTGAAATAAGCGTCCCCAAACGTGGGGTGAGATCTCTAACAAGAAATCTCAGTAAGACAAGGGGTCCTCAAGGAGTCTCCACCCCAAGCTCACTTACATGTGTAATATAAGTTCAAAAACAGTATTACAGTATAAGTTCTAAAATCATGCGATACAGCAATTAATCATGTCATGTGTGCTTTCAAATCTACTGGCCAGAGAAATGTAGGAATACGTCTATGCCTACATGAGTACATGGATACTACCTGCACCTCGCCCACATGCTTCTCCATCTTGTATGTACCACATACTCAGGATTGCCGTCTAGGTGGACACCACATGCATATCATAATGCTCATTACATATAAACAGCTCAACAGCATTTCCAAAATAATCAAAGCATGTAACACAGCATGCATAAACCCATCCCCATGGGACATGGTGGAACATCAAAATGGCTAAACCGAGGACACGAAAGCTTACCTTGCAAGCTAGCTATCCAAGCCAAGAGTCCAACCACTCACTAGTCCACAAACAGCAGTATCACAATCTGATATGGACCATTAACAAGTCAATATTAATGCACAACATGCATACAACTTAAAGACTACGCCTTTCCTTTACGTTTTACGTCTTAAGGCTTCCAACAAAGCCATAAGCCCTTAATCATATGATTCTGACTTAGTCCATTTATTACAGAAGTTCAACTTCCTTAAACTAGGGTCCACACACACCCAATAGCTTACTGTTCATACAGAACAGCTACTGTCTGCGCAGAACCCAGGATATCCGGATATCAGAAGGGGCATATCCGGATATGCAATATCCGGATATCACACTGGACATATCCGGATATGTCATATCCGGATACCCAGATCCCATATCCGGATATCAATATCCGGATACCATATCCGGATACTGATATCCGGATATCTGTTCGACAAATATCCGGATATCTCACGACAGAATGCAGTTTCTGTATTTCGTGAATATCCATCCCAAAGGTCCAACTTTTAATACATGTACACGTTAAAGCATGCATCTTTAAGCATATACAAGTTCATTTAGGTGTTGGTTACTTCATTTTAACTTTTTACATGTCAAGACATCATCTTTAAGCATTATAAACCCATGATCATGGTGAGGTAACTTACCAAAGTTCAAAACAGAGGCAAGTTGTGCTCTTGGAGCTCTCCCAAAGTTCCTCACACTCAGCCTAAGTAGGAGCACGAAAATGGCACTTCAAGGTGGGTTCTTGCACCACAAGAAGGCACTTTGAAGCTCACAATGACTACCACAAAGTAGCCATTACTAAAGCTTCAAACTCATGCTCACTAACTACCTCTCAACTCAGAATGATGGCCACAATGCAGCCCCAAGGTTAACTCTCACCTTCACAATGCTTAAACAAGCATGAAAGGTGATCACTTGGCTAAGGAAAGAAGAAGGAAGAAGAAGAAGAAGAAGAAGAAGAAGAAGGGTGGCAGCTGCAGCCACAAAGTTTCCCACGTAGGTAGTGTATGGCCTAGGGTTTTGTGCCCACTAATGGGTCTATTTATAGGCCCAAGCCACTAACCGCGCAGTATTAGCCTTAATAGCAAAGTAAAAGATATTGATCCCAAACTTTGGAATCTAGACCTACGCATTTTTCTAAGATTTTTCATATTTTTATTTTATTTTTCGGAGCACCTTTCCGGTACGCGTTTTTCCATAGCCAGTATCAGTTCTGGCATCAGATTACGTCATTTTGACTTGAAACTTGTTTTACAAGTCCTACATAATATTCTAGTAATTATCATGCATTCGTTATAATTTTTCGGGATAATTTTCCGGTACGCATTTATACCGAGTAGCAGAACCGGTATCTGCGCTTTTCTTCCGAAAAGCGACTTTCAGCATTTTTACTCACTCAATATAATTATCTAAGCCCATTAATAATTATTAGGGTCAATTATGGAATTATTTCCTAATTATCATAATTAATTCACTAATTACCTTAATTAGCGGTGCAGGTTCTTACAGAAACCATGGAGTTTGTAACAACGAGAGACATCATGGTTTGGACGTCCACAATGAGTGCATATGACTCGCGGCTTGGATGCATCAGCAGGAAGGTTGGTGATAGCACAACCAAGAGCATCAGAGGGAATATCGGCAGCGCGAACCATAGCTCTATGGGATTCCTCTTGAATCACCATAGAAAAAACACGATTTATGGTGGGAAGCGGAGTGCTGTTTAAAATTTGAGTGATGAGAGTACCATAGCTAGCATGATCAAGACCTATGAGGAATTGATAGACTCTATCATTTTCTATCTCAGCAGCAACGGATTTGGTGAAAAGACAAGCATCTCCAGTGGCACAAGCATCAGACTTGCGATTGGATTCCAGCTCATCCCAGATGGAACGAAGCTTGGTGTAATAATCAGTAACTGGTGCTCCATTCTGCTTCATAGTTGCAAGGGACGCTTTGAGATGGAAGACGCGTGGAATATTTGCAACAGAGAAACGCTCTTTGAGATCGTCCCAAAGACTCTTTGCAGACTTGAAGCACTTGATAAAAGGCTGCATTTGAGGATCGATCGTATTATGAATCCAACTGTTAATCATAATATGACAAAGAGACCATGCATATGTTTCGTTAGACAGTTTATCAGTGGGTTCCTTGATACTGCCATCGACAAAGCCAAATTTATTTTTGGCTTTTAACGCATTGGACATTAATTTGGACCAATTTTCATAGTTTAATTGTCCACGCAGAAGGACAGTGGTGAGAATAATACCAGGATGATCACAGGGATGAAGATAAAAAGGAGATTTGGGATCAGAAATTTTGAGGGTTTGGCTGTGAGAGGCCATGATGATAAAAAATAATTCCACAAAGATCGTTAGGCTCTTGATACCATAATGGAATTTGCAATTGAATGAATAACTTGATTGAAATAATTTTGTACAAGTCTTTTAAATAGACATTATGAAACAGAAAGAGAGAAAGCTGCTAACAAACCTAACGTAACAAACCTAAAAATAATGGATGTTACACCAGTGAATCCTAAAATAAAGGAAAACAGATAATACAAGTTTACACTAGAAAATAATAACAAACTAAGTTGTTTACTGTTATCCTAATATTTTTAAAAATCAGTCATCAACCGAACCGATTTTTAAAGAAACAGTTCATGAACCGAACCGGTTTAAGAACCGATCCGGTTTTTAGAACCGGTTTAAGAATCGAACCGTTTCGAACCGAACCGTTTACGAACCGAACCAAACCATTTTCAAATCGAACCAAATTAATTTTTATAACTTTATTTTTTTATTTTTTTTCTTTTCAAAAGAAGGTCGACCCGAATCGGTTTCGAACCGGTTCCGAAACATTTCCGAACCGAACCACTTCTGAACCGAACCAGTTTTGAACTGAACTGAACCACTTTCGAACCGAACCATTTAAACTAATTCGGTTCGATTTTTCAAAAAATCTGGTTTGGTTCGACCCATGCACATCCCTAACTATTAGGAGTAAAATTAAGGTGAAATGATTTCCAAGTCAATTGCAGAAACTTTTTATCCGCAAAGAGAAAAAGATTTTGAGAAAGAAAAAATAGAGTGGGGTTCATCATATTTATAGTTTTTCTTTTTTTATGCTTTTTCTCTTTGTTTTTCTTCAACGTGGTAGCAAAAATGTTGTTAAAATCGAGATTTTAAGTAAAATCGGAAAGGGACTAGAAAATCGTAAAACGTAAAATCGTAATGCAAAAAAATCGTAAAAAATTATAAAAACGTAAATTTTTTGAAATATTGGTAGATTCATTTTGATGGAAAAAAGTTGTAAAAACCTAAAATCGTAGTTATAAATCGAGATTTTTACAACTATGAGCAAACAAATCAATTTTGCTTTTCTTTTTTTTTGAATAAATTCAAATGTATCTCCAACCGTAACCGAAGACTAATCCCATCGAGCACTGTCGGACTCTTTTGGGGTGGCTCTCCCAAATCATTTTTTTTTCCATTCGCAGGGCTCGAACTCCAGACCTCTGGTTAAGGGACCCAGACTCCATATGTGCCGAAGGAGTTTGGGTTTAAATGCTTATTAATCCCATTGTTTTTATTTAGGTTACTTTTTTTTTTTTGTAAAGCTTATTTAGGTTAATTTAATTGTGAAAACTTGATAAGCTAAATTTATTTTATATTAATCATGAAAAATAATTTAATTTTATTAAAAATAGGTGATTTGATCGTGATAACTTATTAAACGTTCACTTATATTCTATTTTAAATGTAACAACTTGATGATCTATTTTTTGAATAAATTTTGCACAAAATTTAAAAAATTTAAAATAACTTATTTTGATAAAAAGAATGATTTAACATAACATTTTCATTCAAATAACTTTCTAAAAAGAAATAAAACTTTCAAAAGAATTTTACTAAAATTAAAATCAACCAACTCATAAATTTTATTTAAGAGCTGAAAGCTGCCACAATAAACTCTTACGGTTTAAAACTTACCTTATAATTTGTAAGAGAATATTTATTAAATGTTGTCATAAACAGAATCGGGACAGTAAAAAATAAAGTATGGAATTGTCATTAAAGTTTATTTAAAAAATGTTGAAAAAATCATTAAAAAAGTTGGTGTTTAAAGACAATAACATATATAATTATGTATGTTATAATGGATAGGAAAAGGGAAAATGATTTGTTATAATATATAATTATGTATTAAGGATAGTATACAATTATAATATTAAAGTGATATTTTTTTCTCTCCTTGAGATACTATTTGTTGACATAAAAAGTGAAAAAAAATATAATTTTAATATCTACTAACTACCCTTACTACATAGAATATAAATTACATTTCTTAAAAGGAAAAACTTTTTATCCTTAGAAAAAACATTAACACTCTACATATTTTAATTTTTTTAAAAATTTCTTTAAATTATAAATATCACTGTATAAATCTCATGCCTGGGCCCGTTGGGCTTACGTAAATCAGTTTTGTAAGTGGAACTGTTACAAATTCAGAGCATCGTGTCACGACATTACATTTATGAAAAATATGTTTTTATCTTTATTTTAACAAATAATAAATAAGTGAGTTTTATTTTAATGGCTTGTACATAATGACAATTGACAAATTTGCAACCTGCTTTTGCTTATACAGCCTTGGATTTAGGATACGACATGTACTTGGGACATGTCGAACATATTTTTTGGTGTTGTAGGAGTATGTATTTTTTCCCTAAAAACAGAAAAGAGTGGGAATTCAGGAAAAAATAATCATATAAGGGTACGTAAATTAAGAAAGATAATTTCTTTTTTATATTTAATAAAGGATGCATTTCGGGACATGTCCCATGAAACATGCCTTGCAGTTGGGGCACAGTTGCAACTTGCAACAGATAATGCTGCCACATCAATTGAATTTTGATCTTTTTTTTTTATCTCGCAGAAATGAAAGAATTATCAAATGGGTTGACCAAATAAGACAAGCTGTGACTTCACAATTACATTATTTGACTCATAAAGTGTTTATCTGCATATGCAAAGAACATCAGACTAGATACATGCGTGCCATGATGCGCGGCTTCTTTTTATTCTATTAAGCAGTAAGAAAAAATTACCTGGTTTCTAGAATCACAGTGTGCAATGTCATTCATACGAGGTAAAATCCTTTGATACTGGTGTCAAATTTGATTTATACAATGGAGCAGCAGTAAATTTTTTTCGATACTTTTAGTAGTAATAAGAGTTAGAAGCGAAGATAAAATTTCTTCAGTTTAATTTTATGGGTTTTATAAGAGTTATGTTGTAGGAAAAGTGATTGTGTAATGTTATAGAGATTCATTTTTCGTGCTGGAGTTTTTTTTATTTTTTTTTGCTGCTAGCCCCACAAAATATTATGAGTGTAGGAATGTTTTTGTGGTCATGTTAAATGATAGATGATAAACCCTAATTTTATATAGCTAATTAATGTAAAGCGATCTACAACTGCTTCAAAGGAGATATCCAATCCACGGTTCAAGTGGTGTGATAGATCCAACAGTTCAAATTGCAATCGGGTTGATGTCAGTCTCATGTCCATACTCCATAATATTGTAGTGTGTTCTTTTCTCAATGTTTGGTGGTTAAGTATGTATACTATTTATTGGTACATGATTTAATGCCTAAATAATATCTCCAATAAAGAAATTATAAAAGTATAGAAGGAGGCGAAGAGTCACCTCATCTTTATATAAAGAAATGGAAATTCTTTCTAAAAGGTTAAAACTTTTGTTAGACATTGTAAAAAATAAAAAATTCCTCATCACATGATATTGTTGGTAAAATTTGAGAATGTATCGCTAGTTTTAATGAGGAAGCTTGAATTGTTGTAATTTTACTATTCACATAGTGGGAGATTTGTTAGACTAAGTATGGTGATTTTTACTTCTGGAGAATTTTTATTTTTTTTGGGAGGTAAGAAGCTTGAGAGAGAAGAATTTAGAGGTAATTGAAGTATTACATCAAGAGACATGATTTTGAAATACTTAATAATGTTACCTCAAACTTAGAAAATTCTAGAGATAATGTAAATTATTGAGCTCTAGCCTGTATAGACCCAAACAATTGTACTTTTACATATTGAGTTTGTATTTTAAGATACTGCTACACTATATTATTAGAGATTTGATTTTTCTCTCCGTCTTTCAATTTCTCTATTTTCTATGAGAAATGCTGACAAGAGTTCCATTTATTAAAAAAAAAAAAAAAGTTTCGCACGTAAATCGAAGTGTCACAACATACAAATTGAATTCTAATATGAGAAAATGTTTTCCCATGTTATTAATATATCAAACATTTTTTACGTTAAAATTGGTCTCTACTTTTCTCTTTGTCTTTCCATTTCTCTATTTTATGTTAGACATACTGACCAGAGATCCACTTCCAAGTGCTGTGATTGCTTCCGCGCGCTGATGGTGGACGGCGTCCCAACCCATAATGCATCCACACCACAAAGTCAATGGACCATTGGCGCACCTGAGAATTCTTATTTTGTGTGCCAATGATAGAGAGGTAAAAAGATTGCAGGGGATAAAATAGCAGAAGCTGCTGTTTTTAGCGAGAGTGCTTCAGTAGGGATTGGTGGGGAAGACATAAGAGATGGGAAGAAAAAATGAGGTGGAAGAAAAATATAAAGATTGTGATGAGAACATTCAAAATTGAGACTATATATATATAGATGTTCCAATTGCAGAAACAATTGAGAACATAGATGTATTAGTGATCATGTATAAGTGATCATGAAGGATTTAAGTGATGAAGGGTATGTGTTGTCCATTATGATTTTATCAGGGGTAAAATTAAAATACGCATTACACTTTGCTAACTAATAAACACGAATAAAGCTGTTACTAATAAGTATCCATTACAACACCTGTTCAACTCGCCAACAAATACTAGGTGGAAGGAAATTTAATTCGATTGCTTAATGCTCCTGCAGAGTACATGAATAATAGCTGCGGATCAGAGCACAAAATAGGCCTTTTAAATGATTCGCATTTACGAAACTTAGCATACAATTGTTCCTTGTTAACTTCAACATTAAGGGACACATCACCAACGGATCTAGAAACTAGTAACACCAAAAACTTCATAAATGAGAGTGTTTTTACGCGAATTATTTAAGCCAGCCTATATTTATATGGTACTTTAATTGATATGGCAAAATAAAAAGAGATGTGCTGGTCCTCTTATTTTAAGTAACAGCTATTCGTTTATCATAACCAGCTTTAAATTATAATTATAATTATAATCAAATATTAATCTTCAATCATTTAATCATATTACTTTGTATTTCGTAGTGTTTTAATTCAAATAAGTGTTGTATAGATCATCACCAATTAATAATTATTTTGTTATGATAAATTTAGTACGATAAATTTCAATTCATTATGTAGTTTTAAAAGGAGAAATTTATGGCAAGTCCCTATAGCTTCGATATCAGCTGCAAATTCTTAGTTGGTATAAGTAACTATTGTATTCCTACTTGATTATGATAATTTTTTTAAATTACACTTTTCTTCATTGAAAAATATTTACATTACACTGTTTTTTCCCCCTTTATTTTCAAAAATTACACTCTCCTAAAGAGAGACTAGAAACCTCATTTCTCACGCCAAAACACTCTCAAATGCTCCTCCGATACCTTATTTTAAAGCTTTTGGACTTGATTTGAGTTTTGCAATTGTAGATAGCAGACACCAAAGAGATATGCTATCATTGAGATGTTTAGTGCCTGCAACCAGATTCCACCTGAAAAATAAAAAAGGTTGTAGATATTATGGGTATTAATTGTGCCCATAAATACTATATGAACCTAACCACAAACACTATTGAAGCATCGCATACGTAAAACAAGATTCCCAATTGTGGCAGAGATACTACTTTGCCACATTGAGCAAACATCTCAAAAGGATTGTAAGCCGCAAAATTGATTTTCTATCACTCCAAGTCCACCCCATCCCTATATATATCTTATACGGTTTTAAAAGTACTTCATAATTTGCAGTTTTTACATCCAATTGCTCAGATTTCTATAATTATGTTCAACATTAATTTTTTTGTCATAATAAATTATTTTTAACTTTTAAGGGTCCGGACCTTAAAAGTTTTGTAAGTACCGTCAAAAATTCTTATTCAAAATTTTGACATACTTTCTCAAGTGAGTTAACTTCTTATTTTTCAAATGTTTAAAATTAACAAATAAAATAATGCAAATGAAATACAAAAAAATTTACGGATTGATATTTCTTATGTTGTAAGAGATAATTTTATCTTGTACATATATAAAAGTGTGTAGGACTTATTTAGGACCATGTAAAGATAAAAGAGAGAAAAATAAAACATGAGTCATATATATTTTTATATTTATGTAGGAGATAAAATTATCTACTTTAATATGAAAAATGTTAAATTCAAAAAATTATTAGTAAAACTACATTTATACTACCAAATATTAACCTAGTCCGAGTGATACCATGCCATCGAGATCATTCGTAGTAGTCCAGACACAGCTGCTCCTTCCATTGACGAGATGCTATTTGGAGAAAAAATAAATAAAATTCTCTCTTGCTTACGAATAAATCAGAAAATACTCAATTTTTATTTATCTTAACCATATTTTTTTTTTTTATAAACATTTATCTTAACCATTAAATCATAGATAGGTGAGTATCATATTAAGTATTTTTCATGCCATCATAGGACAAGTACATTTCCATGCATGTCTGGAACAGTGCAAATGATTCCACAATCATCATCAAACAAACAGTATTACACGTTCATTGTCACGTACTACATGATATCAGCGATTTTTTTTTTTTTTTTTGGATAAATATCAACGAATATTAGGTAACCTTGAGGCAGTCCAATCGGAACCGGTGATAAATCTATCTTATCATCAACACGGTGATATATTATAAAAAAAAATTTAACAATGAACATAGAATTTGTTATGGATGTCATCATATCTTAAGGAAGGATATTTTTATTATTAAAATAAATTTTTATTAATTTTTTATCTATCTAATTATTTATTAGATTAGAGAGAAAGAATATTTAAAAACTTTTAAAAGAGAAAAAAATACTAATTCAATAATAACTAAATAAGTAATAAATTGATAGTGAATTTTGTTTTTAATAATAAAATATCTCCCTCTATCTTAATAGGGTTTATTCTTTTTTATTTTCCTGTAAAGATATAGTTAATGATAAAATTTATTATTTTATTTTATTTTATTTTAAAAAAGGATTGCCCATTTATCAATGGTGTATAGTAGAATATTGTTATATGTGCTAACATAATGAGGTGGATCTAGCCTCTAGGTTCTTAAGAAGGGGCAAATGCCCTTCCTTAAAATAAGATGTAAAAATATAAATATATATTTCTCTTAAAATTTAAGTTTTTCAATTTAATTTTGGAATAGGATATTATAATAATCAATTAGGTTTACTATAAAAGTTACTATCAATCAATTTCAACGTTAGATCGATTATGTTGATCCAACGGTTATATTTATTTCCATCTTTATATGGTCATGATTTCCAAATTTAATATTTTATATATATTTTCACCTTTATATGGTTATGATTTTCCATATTTAATGCTTTTATATTAAATATGAGGATCATAACCATACAAAGATGGAAATAAATATAATCGTTGGATCAACATAATTGATCTAACCGTGAAATTGATTGATAGTAACCCTAGTTGGTTGTTACGATATCTTACCCCTTTAATTTTCTTCCTTTTATTTTATTTTATTTTCTCGTGAGTCTTTTTCTCCTCCACCTTCATTATCCAAACCTAACAGTATTCCAGACTCATCATTTGCATCTACATCCTCTCGAACCTTCATCTCCGTTATTGGAAGTTGGAACATTTATTTCTTCCTCCATTTTCAGTCCATTTGAGTCGCAATCATCTAAAACTAAACCAAACCCAACCAGCCAGCAACTGCTCACAAGTCGTGTTCCAGACGTATTGAGTGCCCACCCTTCGTTAATTTTCTGGAACCGCACTTGTGCTCTTTTAAATTTATTTCCGGGTGTTTAATCTCTCTTTTCCGTATCAGTACTCACTCATACCTTCACCACATCCCCATTTTAACCTTAATAACATAAGACTTGTATTACCCAACTTAATAACCCACAACAAGCAACCACCTATTAGAGATAAAGAAATAATGCTACGGACACGCTATGTTTTCTTTTCTCTTAGTTGTCACTACTGTACACTCTTACTACGCCGTTCATCTTTATACACAATGATTTGTGACCCTTCGTCATATCTCTCTGGTAGATATATGCAAATCTCGTACAATTCTATCGATCTCTAATTCGACATACTCGATCCCCCGTGTATCGAAGACAATTGTGTTGTACCAATTTTTGGGGACAAAATGTCTTTTTAAGTTGCCTCCGCTAACCAAATTATATATAAAAATAAAATGAATGAAAAGAAAAAAAAAAGTTTCATCGGATCTGGTCAAAGAAAGTCACCCATAATGGCGGACAAATTGTTTCTTTGAATTTTTTGACTTGAGAAACCAATGGACGAGAGTGCTTAGCTTGCTTTATCTCTTTCCTCGTGTTTCACCATTTTGTGTTTGAAATTATAGATGGAAGGTACTGCAACAACTAGCAACGCAATCTCACCCTTTTCTTCACGGTTCATTCACGCTTCACAAAGAAAGAGAGGTGGAACAAGTTCATCAATCACTATCTCCTGTTACTTTAACTTAAGCTGCCACGTCGCCGAACTGAGACCATATAAGCAGATGGACTAATCAGCTTAATTAAATTTATTTGTTTTAAAATAATCTACTCAACAAGAAAAAAATGACCAATCTGCCGCAATTTTTAAAATTAATTACGCCGCTTTCAAAAATGACAGGTCCTTGATTGTCATTCGTCACTGCTCAAAACGGGTCCTAATAAACACGTAATATGTGATCAGTGATTATCAAGCGTGTCCTAATATATGACATTTTAATATTCTATTTTCGAACCGTAATATTTGAGTACACAAAAGAAGTTCACAAAAGAAGATAGAAAGCACGAAATATAATACACAAATGGCAGAACAGAATAGAACATACCAGGTGGGAATCAAAACAAGCAAGGGAGTTCCAGCTTCCTTCACCGTGACTTGCAATGTAATGGATGAAAATATACATTAATAAAAAAGAAGAAAATGCAAATGAAATTTTTGTGTAAACAGCTAGAATCCCAAAGACGAAAACTATAGGATTGTGGGTCATGGTTTCAGAGTCTCTCTCTTCACAAACGCACTCTCTTAATTGTTTAAGAAATTATTGCTTAATAATCAGCGATGATTGCTTTCCAAGATAGCTAGCTAGATATCGGGTGAGCTTTTTCCATGTGTAAATCGTTTACAGGTTCAGATCTTAAGAAGAATAGGTGCAAATCATTAGGACATTTCATCGAACACCTTAATTGCAAGTGAAATAATCGATCACCTTTGCGAAAAGAGTGCAGATCATAGAGCTTGGAAGAAAAAAGATTGCCGGGGAGTTGGAGATTATTGAAATTCTGTGACATAGATCCGAAAATGAATGGGAGAAAAATAAGAGGAAGATTGTGATGGAATGCAAGGGAGATAGGGCCGAAGTGCGTCAAAAAATCAAAGAGAGGGTTTGCGAAGATGAATTGGGACAGAGAGATCGAGATGGAGAGGAAATAGGAAAGACTTAGACTAGAATTAAAATTTGGCGATGAAGAAATTTGATTTTCTTTTCATTTTTTATTTTAGTTTTTTATTTTTTTGAACATAAAAACTAAAAAGTGATCGGGTAATTGCATTGAGAATTTAGAAAGATATTATTAAATTTTGTTTAGTTTTATAACTGTGGTTAAATGACCATGGTTAAATGCCGCATTTTTTGTAGTGTAATCATACATTACTAAGTTTAATTATGACATTAACTACTTCAAAAGTCGCATTTGGTGAAAGAAAAGTTGTTGTAGATAGGAGTGTTAATAGGCCGAGCCAGACCGGACTTTGATCTTAAAAGGCTAAGTCTGTGTTTAAATGTGTCAGTCTGGTCTAGCCTGTTACCTGTTATAAATAGTATTATCGGCCTGTGGCCTGACTTATTTACAAACAGTAAAGCCTGGTTTAGCCTGTTAAAAAAATATAAAATAACAAAAATCTATCCAAACAGAATATACAATCAACAACATTAATAATTTAACAAAAATTCATAAATTCAATTTATATCCAAATTATAATAACCCTAATTATATTACTTTAAAATTAGAGGGTTATAATGAGGACCTTATGGTCATAAATGGAACGAGGATGAAATTCTAAAAATTTTGATACCCATATTGAGGGTATCATGCACAGATGAATTTTCATCTGTTAATTTTGACTGCTGATGTAGTAACAGTCAGTATAATAGCTCCAAGTTAGCAAATTATAATTAAGGAGCTAATCTAATGATATAAATATCATGAATGAGTTTAGGATATGATTTGATGAAGATTGATACCCATATTGGGGTATTTCTGAAAAGTCACTTTTGCCTGGTATTTTGTACTGCTGTAGCAGCATCGGTAGAATCGCGAAACGGAAAAAAGATGAGAAAATAGAAATAAAGACCAATATATGCCTAACAATTCATAATTAGACCAAAAATATTAAAGTTAAGAAGATCACAAAAGAAGATAGAAAGCACGAAATATAATATTTGAGTTCATTTTATGAACCGTAATATTTGAGTTCATTTTAGGAACATTAGCATTTATGTTTAATTTGAGTTCTTTCGTGCTTTCTATCTTTTTTTATGAACCGTAATATTTGAGTTCATTTTAGGAAGATTAGCATTTATGTTTAATTTCATAGTTTGATGAGCTTAGATTTTATTTTATTTTTGTGAAACCGTTAGAACTTATTGGCATGGGTATGAAATATTTGTCAGCTACATGCATAGTTGAAAGAAGACTTTTCAACCCACGACACACATGGCATGGAGAATAGAGAGTCCAATCTATTTATTATTTCTTACATTTAGTTGCTACATGGATATACTTATCCATCCAATTTATGTGGTCTGACTTTAACAACAAAAGCAACCAATTAAGTAACAGCAAGAATATGAGCATCTATTGTCATCATTTACTCTTACCCTCCATCCTCTGCCATCCCCTCCTCCATGTCCATGTGAGACACTCGCCGGTGACCGGGACGGTGGTGCAGCATGAGACAATGTGTCTCTCAAAGCGATGGCAAAAATTATAAGCTTTTGACCATTTTTGCAGTTGTCAACGTTGCCACTAATAAAGAAAAAGTGACCCGATCTGTCCAAAAGGAAAGTTGAATTCCTGTCGTCCATCTTATGAATGGGATTATTGTTGTAACATGAAAAATAATCCTCTTTCTTCACTACCAGAACTGGATCGTCCCCTTTCTTGTGCTTGAAATCTGCATGCATCCAAAATAGAACATGAATATATATTAGAAGCCTTTTATATATCCTTATTTCTTTGTAAAGATAAAATTAATATTATTATACTTACATAGAATGTCATTGACTTGAAACCTGTTTTCTTGAGCCCATTGATTGTAATATTGGGAAGGTTTCACAACCCAACCATCTTTACCACCAACAGAAAATTCCTTTGCTGCTGCTTGAGATGAGGATGATGAGCTAAGAAGCAACATCGGTATCATCAAAAGCAAAAGGCCGAGAAACTTGTTAGGTATTATATTAGCAAACCCTACCATTTGCACACTGTAGAAAAATGACTGAGAAAAGATAATGTATGAAGATTGAATGGTGATATATGACTGGCTATTGCTAAGAAGAGAACGCCATATATAGGGTGGGGTGGGAGATATAATAATATATAAGGAATGAGGATTGAGAGGAGATAGTTGTTGTTGACTGGAGCATGGAAAATGCTTTCAAATGGGTTAAAAATTTGTTGGAAATGGCATGAAATTAAATGCAGTTGGGCGTTTTGAAAGATGTATTATATAAAAATACATATGTGTGTTGACCAATGAATATAATTTAATTTTATATATGCGGACTGATGAATTTAATATAATTTTAGAAAGAATTATTAAAATAATATTTTTTTTGGAAAATAAATAATATATTTTTAAAAAGAGGAAGTGAGTACATGTGTAGGATTTGATCATATTTGTGGGGTTGGAATAATTAAAAATAGTCAAATCATATTATTTTAATATTTTTTTAAAATTATATAATTATATTAATTATTCAGCCATAATTTCAAACAGTATTACATTAATTTTAACATGGCGAAATCTTGGGGACTCAATGCTATAAGAGAGGAGAAAGACAATTGGGATCGGAGACGCAGAGAGGGATAAGGGATAAACGGTGGTGGCAGCGGCGGTAGAGTGCAGCAGCGGCGGCGGTGAGACGGAGGATATGGGCAGCGGCGTCGTCACGTGTCTGGCTATGGGCGACGGCAGAGCATATAGGGAAAGAGAGAAGGGAAGAAAGAGGGCTTTATATACATTAAATCAGTTTTAATCAATTTAACGTTAAGATTGGTGGTTGTAACATTGGTTGTAACAATACTTGTTTGTTACAATATCCTATCCCGATTAAAAAATAGTTAAACAATTTTTTCAATAATTATTTTAAAATTATTTTTTGAAAATGTATGAAAATTGAGAGCAGGTAACCGCGTGCAGAAAAAAAAAATTGGGAGAGTTACGTCCTCTTATTTGAAACAAAATAATAAAATTTAATAGAGATAGAGGAAATTTAAAGCTAACATTAATAATGAGAGAGAGAAAGGTAATTTAAACTTAATGGAGAGAGAGAAGTTTTTAATTTTTTATTATTAAATTTAATGGAGAGAGAGAGAGAGAATTTTTTAATTTTTTATTATTAAATTTAATTGTATTAATTTAAAAAGATAATAATATATTAAAGAAATCAATTTGTCTTATTTGAATGCAGTGACTTGGAAGATTTTAGATATCAGAAATTGCTCATTCAAAATTCTTGCATCAGACAAACAAATGAAAATCCTGTATACATATAACTACTTTCACAGGCAAGTTCATTTTGGTAATTGAAACAATTTTGTATTTGCTCTATTCTATCATGTATGAAATATATAAATTTCTCTGATGGCTCCTCCTACAATTGTTTCAAAGACATTAGATCATTTCCCAGGAAACAAAAATGTAATTAAGAGAAAAAGACAAAATAAATTACTGACTAAAATTTTTGTAATTGAAGATACAAGGGATCCATATGCTAGTATAAAGATATGATACTTTCTTTCTCACTTAATTTTTCTGTCTTGAAACCCAAAATTATGTTATTTTAGAGTTTGAGAGATTTTTTGATAAATTTAATTCTCTCTTACGATTGAATTTTATCAAAAACATCTACTTTTTTTTCAAATCCCAAAATAATAGATTGCTGAAAGTACATTTATCACTTATGACAGAAAAATATTAATTGCATTTAAAAAAAAATATTTCCATAAAATATATAAGTTCATAAGATTTTATCAGATTTGAAAATGTTAATAGTTTTTTTAGCTACTTTATTAATAAAGATCCACACCTGGTACGGATTTTCATGTTATATGTTGCAATCACCACAGCTGCATTAAGTGTATATTTTGAGGAAACTTAATTAATATCAAAATGTGTGTTTCTCAGGAAAAATACATCTTAGCAAACCTAAAACGTCATTAATATATAGTGAATTGAGAAAGATATGGAACTCTTTTTTTATTTTTAGGGAAATATTATTCTTATGCAACATAAGATAATATCACTTTTCTGCATATTCATTAATTTTAATGTAATATAATTTTAATTTTTTTAATTTTTAAAAGTGAATGAACCTTACCTATAATTATTTTTATAATAAGAGAAAATTATTCTCCAACATTAAATTAATAAAACACTTTATTTTTTGCGGCAAACGCAAATTCCAATTGTGGAAATTGACGTCAACTTCTTGACCTAACCACCTTTATCGCTTTCTCTCTCTTATTACCTCACTTTTTAACTCCCCTTCCCCCCTTCTAGCCATTAATAGAGCTTTCTTGTCTGTTTATTTCGATTGATGTCTCATTACCTTACGGTATTTGTACGATACTAGGATACATGTTTTAATGAATAATATTCCTTTAAAAAAATTTAAAATAAATAAATATGAATGCATTCGTCAATAATTTATTTAAATTATATTATAATTTCTATCTATAAGTTTTAGGGTGTATTTATTCTTATTTATTTATTTAAGAAACAAATTACCTTTCGAAAACATTTTTTAAAATAAAATATCAACAGGATAGTTTTATTTGTTAGGAATAGGGTATTAACATGCACTGATGGAAAATTTCTTGAATACATCGCATGTATTATTTGGGTACATTTTTTTTTTTAAATGGAGAAATTATTTTTCTATTTAAACTCTTGTTTTTCATTATTTTTTCCACTAAATCTCAAAAAAAATATTACGTACTTGTCAATATATATATATATATATATATATATGTATGTATGTGTCTCCAAAAAACATTGTTATAGTGCCGATAATATGAAAAGATTATTTGTTAAATTATACCAGGAGCTACACCTTCAATTACTTACATTGATTCGCACTAACTCATATTTGTTATCCAAAGAGTTGTTTATTATTATTCTTTTACCATTTTATCATTTTTATTTATTTTTAAAAAATTATATTTAACATTTTAAAAATTACTCATGTGTGACCAAAAATTCCTGCATCGATAAAAGATAATATAAGCGATAATTATTCACGTATTTGTAAATCTTGACCATCATCCCTTTTCGTTTTGTCATTTAAAAGTATTTCAACGAAATAATGACTTTTAAATAAAGGGTTTAATGTTTCCCAGAAAAATAATTTTTATCTTTTATGCATGTATATAAAATTAAGTGCGTGAGATTTATATTTTTTTCTCCACATTAACCCTACACATTTTTTATATGGAAAAATATTTTCTCATGTTACATGAGAATTCAATTCTCATTTTGTGACCCTTTGATTTACGTGCAAAACTTTTCTTTACTTTTTCTTTTTTAATAAATGTGGGACCCATCACTAATTGAGTTACAATATGAGAGTTGAATTCTCATGCAACATGAGAAAATCAAATCCCTTATTATATATATGTAAAAGATAATTATTAAACCCTTAAAAAGAATTTTTTTTTTTTTGGTAAAAAAAATAAAGTAAAATTATATAACAATATAACTACATCTCTTACCAATCATGAATGCCAATGATGAAGACGGAATATCTCAAAGAAAGTGTAAGTTGGGGAAAGGAAAGATTCGAGTGGGTTCTTAATTGCTAAGATACTCATTTTTCCCTGCAAAATGCTATTTGTTGAACTAACTTTATTGAATATAAACCAGAAGAAACAGAAAGTCTCAAAGTAACACTTATGTACAAATTGAATACTCAACTCGGGACCCACATTTTGCCAATCTGATGAGTGATTATCGTAAGAGAGGAAGAAGACTTTAAAGACTTTTTCCCTAGCACAAAGATATACTTCAACCGACTCTTGAATCTTGATAGCTTCCTAGTTCCTTCTCCGTTTTTTTATGTTTTAATTTTTAATTTTTTCAACTTTTGGGGTCAACGACCATAGTCCACAGCAAAAACACGGAACTTTTGTACACGTTTCTTGGAAGTGCCACTGACAATATTTCATTCGAACGCGCAGAGCAGAAGAACATTCTGGGATTACTCAAAATATTTAGTTATTTCTATTTTTTCTTTTTTTATCTGGGAAATTCTCGCATATCGCAAAGCTAGCTTCAACTCATGGCTTGGCGATTTAGCTCTGTGTGTATATCACTGGTGTTGGCGTTGTTGATGAGTTTAGCTTCACAGAGCTGCTATGGTCTTCGTTCATTCGGGTTTGACATACACCACTTGTTCTCGGATCCGGTGAAGGGAATTCTGGGCTTTCATGAGCTACCAGATAAGGGAACTCGTGAATACTATGCTGCTATGGTTCACAGAGACCGTGTATTCCGGGGCCGGCGACTCGCCGGCGATCATCAGACGCCGCTCACTTTTTCCCCCGGCAACGACACTTATCAGATTGGCGCCTTTGGATTGTATGAGTTCTTCAACCATTTGTCAAATTTACATTTTTTTAAAAGAATTTTGTAGAGGGGGCGAACCGAAGCAGTGCATAAATTGTTTCTTCATGACTGAAAGGTCATGGGTTGTAATCAGGAAACAATCTCTTTGTAATTATGCAAAGATAAGATTGCGTACAAGAATTTCCTTCACCCCACACTTCTAGTCAGGTTTAACGGGGAGTGGTTTTTTTTTTTCTTGTAGCATAGGGAAATGATTTATTTCGAACAAAAAAAAAATGTAGAATATGGTCTATGTGTTTGGTATATGAAAAAGTGCAGGAAGAGAATCACTAGGGAAACTTCTATTTTGAAAAAAGAGAGAGGATTTTGATGTGATCCATTATATATAAGATCATATTAAGCTTGGAATTTCAGAACTTTGTACTAAACAAATGATGTTTTCTCTGTTACCTTTTCATTTCTGTGATGGGTTTTGTTAGGCATTTTCTATGATGATTCGTATGTAGTAATAATTTATCCTCATTGTTTGGATTTCAGTTTGCATTTTGCCAATGTTTCTGTTGGGACACCAGCTTTGTCGTTTCTTGTGGCATTGGATACCGGTAGTGACTTGTTCTGGTTACCTTGCAATTGTACCAGTTGTGTGCGTGGTTTAAAGGCATCAAATGAAAAGGTATCGAGATTAATTTACCTCTACTAAATTAGCATTTATCGATTTGTAATTTATGATTGTGTACACATTTTACCTAGTCAAGAGTAAAATACCCTGTGTGAAACTTCATTTGCATCACAATTAGTTTTTGAAGGATATCTTGATAGTTAAGTCTTGGTTAAATGGATTCATATGTTGCCCTTTTCTTTGAGTTTTTTCTTTTATCTTTTTCTTTCTTTTTTGTATGTTCTTGATTAGTTATAAACAAAAGTGACGTAGAAATTTGAATTTAATGACACTTTTTTTAATACTTTCTTCATATGGCAGACAATTGAATTTAATGTCTATGATATTAAAGGATCATCCACAAGCCAAAATGTTTTGTGCAATAGCAGCTTATGTGAGGAACAAGGACAATGCCCTTCATCTGGTGGCAGTTGTCGGTATCGAGTTGAATATCTATCAAATGGTACTTCCACTACTGGGTTCTTGGTAGAGGATGTGTTGCGCTTAATTACAGATGATGATCAAACAAAAGTTGCTGACACACGAATCACTTTTGGGTAAAATTCACAACATCTTGCTGAGATACTTTATTGGGTATATATATATGAAGTATCAGAATATATTCTTGGCCATTTCCAATATATATATATATAGGGGTTTACATTTCTGCAGCTGCTGTATGTGTAGCAATCAAATACTTGTCATATATATACTTGAAAGCATTAAATACAAGGAATCATAACCATACAAAGGATGAAAACATTAAATGTAGGGAATCATAACCATATACCTGTCGTTGCTGTCTATTTATATATATATATTCTTGGCCATATTTCATTATTCTGCTCTAGGAAGTTGGACTATAACATTGTATATAGTTGATTGAAGTGGAAAAAAGTTCACCTCTATGAAGGTTGATGATACCCACTATAACAATGTCCAATAAACCTTTAGCAGGTTTGTGAACAGGAGAACATTAAGTTTCAAAGCTGATCCTTAAAATTAAAACTATTATTTCTTAATCATGGCTTCTGTTTGATACTTAGTTCTTTGAAACTTCCTGGTATAATGTTTTTAACATTGGTATTTGTCATTCAATTATGTTGCAGTTGTGGTCAAGTTCAGACTGGTGCATTCTTGGACGGTGCAGCTCCAAATGGTCTGTTTGGACTTGGCATGGGTAATTTATCTGTCCCAAGTATCTTAGCCAAAGAAGGGATTACTTCAAATTCTTTTTCAATGTGTTTTGGATCTGATGGTCTTGGAAGAATCACATTTGGGGATAATAGCAGCTTGGACCAAGGAAAAACACCATTCAACCTCAGGGCATTGCAGTAAGTATAGTTATTATCTTTCATTCTTCTTTCTTTTTAGTTTAACAATAAGTGGTTAGATGCAAACTGAAACATACAAAAGAAACTGAATGAGGGTTGGCTCAAAAAGAAAGAAAATCTTGTGACTAACTTAAACTTAAAGAACCAATTCAACCCAAAAACCTAAGCTGTTTGGTGAGGCTACATTGATGGTTTTATATATCTCAACACGCCCCTTCACACGAGAGCTCACTGGGCTTGAAGGGTGGACAATGCACAAGCCCACCTATCTGTGTGAAGAAAGAAATTTCACTAGAAAGAAAGTGGGGCGGTGAGGATCGAACTGTAGCAATCTGTAAATAACCAATTCAACCCAAAAGCTTAAGCTGTTGGGTGAGACTACATTAACGGTTTTATATATCTCAACACTTGACTAGTGCTTATTTTAACATGGGTACTTCTTGCCAGTCCAACTTACAACATCACCATTACCCAAATCGTTGTGGGTGGAAATGCTGCTGATCTTGAGTTCCATGCAATATTTGACTCTGGTACCTCGTTTACATCCCTAAACGACCCGGCTTATACACAGATTACTCACAGCGTAAGTAATCATTCTATCTATATTATAGTTGTTTAAGAAGGTAACTAGAGTTTCATGTCACACTGAGTTCTTAATATATTTTTTTTCCTGTTATTTTTGCAGTTTGATTCACTAATTAAACAACAACGGTATTCAAATTCTGAATCTGATATCCCCTTTGAGTACTGTTATAACTTAAGGTGATCATAGCTTGAGAGAATGCTCTACTTCTATTTCGTTTTAAACCATCAGGCACTGATTTGGACTTTACCTTGCAGCCCAAATGAGAAAGTTCAAGCTCCCATTTTGAATCTGACGATGAAAGGTGGTGACAATTATTTTGTCATTGACCCAATAGTAACCGTAACTGGTGAGGTGAGAGCATGAAATCCAACTTTGTGTTTTCATGATATTCATAGCTAATGATTTTCAGACTCATAAATTCTTCTTGTGATATCTAGAATCTTAACTTGCTGTGTTTGGGAATCGTGAAAAGCAACAACGTGAATATCATTGGACGTGAGTATTTTTTATCTTGAAGCTTTCAATTCAGACTATGCTACATTCTTATCAGACTCTCCTTCAGTTTCTTGTGATATTACGCGTGTCTGTTTGGATCCTCTTTTTTTTTAAGCTAGATGCTCTATCTAAAAAAAGAGCTTTTCATTATAAGAGTTTTTCTCAAAATCTGTTTGACCTAACTTATACTTATAAGTAGCTTCTAGCTTAAAAATAAGAGAATCCAAACAGGCTCGTAGTGTTTCGCCGAATGCATGTCTTGCTTGTGTGTTTTTTGTTTTAACAAACCATATGCTTCAATATTATGGCAAAAACATGTACAACTTCTATTGCTGAAGCATTGATACATCTTTGCAACATTCATTATATATATTCATGCAGAAAACTTCATGACTGGTTACCGTGTAGTATTTGACCGTGAGAACATGATTCTGGGATGGAAGGAATCTAATTGTGAGTACAATTCATCTTTACTGCTTCAGAAAACAGCATGCTTTCCTTTACTTTCTCATTAATTATTGTTAAACAATGAGATATGGTATTCTCAGGTTATGATGATGATTTCTCCAATTTACCTATTGACCCATCATACTCTCCTGCTGTTTCTCCTGCTATGGCTGTGAATCCTGAAGCAACATCAAACCAGTCTACTGATCCTGATAGGCTTCCATCTAGTCACTCATTTCAGATAAAACCTTCTTTTGCATTTTTAATGGCCATTTTTCTGCTTTTAGCCATTTTTTGAGTATACCTTTGCCTATTTTGTCTTGTATTATTCAAATTAGTAGGTTTTTCTATTAGCACACGCACACAAGAGAGGCATTTTTAGTACCCGTTTGATCGAGTCTTTTTAGCATTAATTTTATATTGAGTTTGTAAATAATGTAGAAGAAACATGTCAGCATAGTTGTAAACCATATATATTTCCATTCTTACATTGTACTTTTTTTAAAGTGACAATATTTTCAATTTGAATCTTATTCATTTTATACTTTTTTTTATTAATTTTCAAGTTTTTAATTCTACACTGTGTGATGCCTATAATAATCAAATAAAGAACTTCAAACATATGATAACTGTGAGCATAAGTAGACTGAATGATGGACACAAAAACATAGCAAAACTACCTTTCGGATATATCACTAAAACTTTCATGTCCCCGTGGCTTTTAGATGTTACTTAAAATATTATAATCCATCTTTTAAACAACTCAAGATGCGTTCTCTCTGAATAATAAAAAATTATCTTATATAAGCCAAGTTTCAATATAGCCATGAGAGGATGCATAAAGTGATGTGTGAATCAACATCTGATTTCAAACAAGTGGTAAAAAAAATGATAAATAACTAGTGGTCAAAATTTTAAAAGTATGAAATTGTTATATATATAATTTTGACGTAATTGTTATAAAAATCCATGTAAATATTTTTAAAAAATCACATGATTCAATAATATTTAAATTAAAAAATTAAATAAAATTCAACGAATAAAATTTAGTTTATTTTTCACAACAAATCTCTCAAAAGTAGGAGGACTGACATTTGGGTATTAAGCTCAAGATGCTACCGATTTTGGTCATGGACTTAACAAAAGCCTCTTGTAAAGTGGCAAACTTTGAAACCAGATGCTTGGTGTCTGGGCTATCAGGCAAAGCTTGATCAGAACAGAATGGGCCTTTCCCTTGGAGGATCAACTCGTAATATGCATTATCGAGCCATATAGTGGTGCGTGAATTTTTTTGCTTTATTAATTTTTTGGAAAAATTACTCTTATACAACATAAGAATAATTTTATCTCCAATAAATCCATTGAAAATCACAATACTATTTTTTTTTTTTTGAGACCAGGTAACAGGCTAGATTAAGCTCACATATTTAAACACAGACTTAATTTTTTGAGACCAAAACTTGGTCTGACTCAACCCGTTAACATTCTTAGATGTTACGACCAGAACATGAGGAGGTAGATTGATAGGATCAATTCCGATCGAAAGAAGAAAAAGAAGCGAGTAGAAGAAAGTAGAAGAGTAGGGAAAGAGGAAATGGGTTTCAGAAAAGAAGATGAGAAATTCTGAATGACATCTGTGTTATTTTTCATGCTGACAAGTGTACCCACATGTTACTTTAATACAACATGTTTCACACTTAGTTACACGTCACTTTCCACTAAATCACATTTACACTTTCAATATGCTAAACGTCTATACAGTGTCCCTAAACCGTAATGGTATTCTCCTTTCTCTCACAGCTTTTCTTGTTGCTATACTTGTTTCTTTAAGTTGACTTCCCTCCCGAACGGTCTGCTCCCCTCTTTCTGTTTCTTCATGGTTATCTTCGATCACTATCGTATCAATACTCCTACCATTGAAAATGACCTTGTCCTCAAGGTTGAAAGTAGGAAATTGCTGCTGAATCTCTTCCACGTTCTCCCATGTAGCTTGCTCAATAGGCATTCCTTCCCACCACATTAAAACTTCAGTCACACCCTCACTGCTCTGCCGAGAATCTAAAACCTGTTTAGGCTGCATAATTGGTAAACCACCAGTGAAAATGTCAGGCAAAGGAAAAGGTTGTGTGTCATGATCTCCTTGAAATGGTTTAAGGAGGGACACATGAAAAGTATGATGAATCTTGGCTATTGCAGGTAATGTTAGTTTGTAAGCAACCTTCCCCACTTTTTTTGCAATTGGAAAAGGACCAAAGTATCTATAGCTCAATTTGTTTGAGATACGACCAGCAAGTGATTGTTGTCTATAAGGATGAAGACAAACCCAAACTAGGGTCCCTGGTGTGTAGTGAACATCCCTTCTTCGGTTGTCTGCTTGTTGTTTCATCGACTGTTGGGCTCTTTGCAAATTGGTTTTTAATTGTTGCAGTAACACTTGTCTATCATTCAGCAAGGTGTCCACTTCTGGTGTGGTAGCAGTGGAAGGCACATAGTCTATTATCCCAGGAGGGTCACGGCCATATACAATTTTGAATGGTGACATGTTGGTTGCTGAATGTGATGCAGTATTGTAGCACAATTCTGCCCATGGAAGCAGTTTGGACCAATTTTTAGGAGCATCCGATACAAAGCATCTTAAAAATTGTTCCAATACACGGTTTACTACTTCTGATTGGCCATCCGATTGAGGATGATATGCTGTAGATCGTCTCAAGCTAGTTCCACTCAATTCAAACAATTCGACCCAGAAATTGCTAAGAAATATAGGGTCTCTATCTGAAATTAAAGACTTTGGAATACCATGTAGTTTACAAACCATATCAGTAAAAAGATTTGCCACCTTCACAGCAGTAAACTTCTTTGGCAAGGATCCAAAGTGTGCCATCTTTGAAAGTCTATCCACCACTACCAATATTGAGGTATTGCCATGAGAGTTAGGAAGGCCAATGATGAAATCCATGGAAAGATCTTCCCACACCCGTTCAGGTATCACAATGGGTTGCAGAAGACCAGCAGGCTTTTGTGTTGGGATCTTGGCTTGTTGACACACAAGACAAGAGTGAACGAATTGCTTAATATCCTTGTGCATGCCATTCCATAAAAAACTTGTAGAAACCCGAGCCACTGTTTTCTGTATGCCCAGATGACCTCCGGTCAATGTTGAATGACATTCCTTCATAACCTTATGAATCAAAGGGGAATGAGGGTCAAGGAGTAACTTTCCCTTTTTTATCAGTAAGCCATCTCTAATCTCTAAACCAAGATTATCAGTTTGAGAATCAGATAATAGGCGTTTCTGTTGCTGAAAAAATTCTGAACTGAAATTCTCTTCACGTAGCTCATCCAAAAGGGCAAACTGGTGTGTTGAAAGAGCCATAAAACTCATGATTTCCGGTTGTCTTGATAAGGCATCAGCTGCTCTATTCTCCTTGCCCGGTTTATACACTATAGTATATTGAAATCCCAAGAGCTTAGTGAGGTAATACTGCTGCTCCGGTGTTTGAATTACTTGGTCCAAGAGAGCTTTCAAACTTTTCTGATCCGTTCTAATGAGAAACCGTCTACCCAACAAATATTGTCTCCATTTTTTAACTGCCTCTGTTATTGCATATAGTTCCCTTACATATGCTGCTGCTCTCTGCATTTTCAAGGACAGTTTCTTGCTAAAATAAGCAAGAGGATGGTCGTTTTGGAGGAGGACAGCACCCACACCAAGGTCAGAAGCATCAGTCTCAATTATGAAATCTTGATCAAAGTTAGGCAAGGCCAATACAGGAGCAGTAACCATGGCTGCCTTGAGGAGCTCGAATGCTGTTTGAGCAGTTGGAGACCAGATAAATGCATCATTTTTAAGCAAATCAGTCAAAGGGGCTGCAATTGTAGCATATCCTTGAACAAATTTCCTGTAATAACCTGTTAGACCGAGAAATCCCCGAAGTTGTTTGACATTTTTGGGAGCTGGCCATTCTAACATAGCTGTTACTTTATTTTGATCCATACTCATACCATTGGAAGAGACAATATGTCCCAAATATTCAACTTTCTTCTGAGCAAAAGAACATTTGCTCCTTTTTATAAAAAATTGATGGGTTTGTAGAGTAAGTAACACCTGTTTCAAATGCTGTATATGCAATTCCATAGAGGCACTATACACAAGTATGTCATCAAAAAAAACAGCCACAAACTTGCGCAAATAGGGCTGAAGTATGTGGTTCATTGTGGCTTGAAATGTAGAAGGGGCATTAGTTAGCCCAAAAGGCATAACCAAGAACTCATAGTGGCCTTGGTGGGTCCTAAAGGCTGTTTTGTGGGTATCATCTGGTTTAAGGAGAATTTGATGATAGCCAGCTCTCAAATCTAACTTAGAAAAAATTTGAGAACCTCCCAATTCATCCATTAACTCATCGACAGTTGGGATGGGAAATCTGTCCTTGATGGTAATACTATTAAGTGCCCTATAGTCAATACAAAATCTCCATGTACCATCTTTTTTTTTAACCAAAAGTACAGGAGATGAAAAAGGGCTGCTACTATACTTGATAAATCCCGAATCCAGCATCTGTGCAACTTGTTTTTCAATTTCACTCTTTTGAAAATGTGGGTATCTATATGGTCTAACATTTACAGGTATGGTATTGGGTTCAAGGTGAATTTCATGGTCTATATGTCGGTGTGGGGGTAGGTCTGTAGGTTCATGAAAAAGTGAATCAAATTCGGTGAGAAGTGTTTGTACCTGTGGAAGTGGAATCTCTGTAGAAGACTCAGAGACCTTGTCAAGCATCTGCAATTGAAACAAGGATGCCACTTGTCCTGCCAGTTGTATTTTACGAAATTGGTTGAGAGAAATTGGGCCTGTATGTGATTCTCCCTTAAGCTTGATAACTTCTTTGTTCCACTTAAACTCCATGGTAAGCTTAGCATAATCCAATGTAACTGGTCCAAGAACTTGCAGCCATTGAACCCCAAGGACCATATCAGCTCCCTGAATTGGTAATATGTAAAAATCCACCAAAAAAATATGGTGTTGTATTTGGACAGGTACAGCTGGGCAGAAACCTTGACAATGTAGTGTATGACCATTGCCCACCATGACTTCAAACTGCTTCTCATGAGTAACCAATAATGACAGTGTCGAAACCAGCTTGGGTTGGATGAAGTTATGAGTACTTCCCCCATCCACCAACAAGGAAAACTCAGACTTACCAATATGGCTTGTGAATCTCAATGTCTGAGGAACAACCACACCTTCTAATGCGTGGAAACTGATTTGAGGAAGTTCGGTATCCTTTGTCTGAACCTCATTTTCAGGCACGAAATTGGACGAATTTACTACCGGATGAATTTCCTCTATTGCTTCTTCATCAGGTACAATCAATATATGGACAGAGGCCTTGCATTTATGACCAAAAAAATACTTGTCTCCACAATGGAAACATAAAAAAATTTTCCCGACGTTCCTGGATTTGGCTTTGTGTTAGCCTTTGGGTATTGGGTTTAAGTGTGTTGACTGGGTAAGTATTTTTGGCTGTATTTATATTTTGTGTTGGCTTTGAAGGGTATGTGGGTGTAGGCAACAATGGAGGGTAAGAAGAGTGAAGTTTGGGGGGATTGCTCTTTAATCGGAGCTTGGATTCTTGGATTTTGGCTAGAGAGATAGCATGGGTTAAGGAAGTAGGTCGAAAGGATGAGACATCATGCAAAATTTCTGATTTCAAACCCGAAACAAAGCAACTGATAAGAAAGGATTCAGATAATCCGTCTACCTGGTTGGAAATGGTCTCAAATTGTTCTTGATATTCCATCACGGTCCCTGTTTGAACCAATTTCGTCAATTTGCCCTGAAAGTCTTCCATCTCCGATGGCCCAAATCTGGTCTGTAACGCTTTACAAAACCCATTCCATGAATTAATGTTTGTGTTCTTGTGCAACCATTGAAACCAAGCCAACGCCTTCCCCTCAAAATAAAAAGGTGCTATTTTCAATCGTTGATCTTCAGCCATGTCGTAAAAATCAAAAAACTGATTGATCTTGTAGATCCACCCTTGTGGGTCACTCAAGCCATCGTAGCGTGACACTTTCAGCCTGAGATTCTTGGCCGCGGCATGATCTTTGGAAGATGCCGACTGCGAACTGGTGGCGGTGTTGTGAGTTGGCTGAGACTCCCTGTAGCTATCAAAAATCACATCCAACTTGCACGATAGTTCCTGAAAGCGCTTGTTCATCTGCTCCTTCAACCCATCCACTTCGGCTTGTGTGTGCTCCAATCGATCATCCATGGATCGAGTGCGTGTTTCCGGTGCCATAGTTCAAGATGAAAGCACCAATTGATAGGATCAATTCCGATCGAAAGAAGAAAAAGAAGCGAGTAGAAAAAAGTAGAAGAGTAGGGAAAGAGGAAATGGGTTTCAGAAAAGAAGATGAGAAATTCTGAATGACATCTGTGTTATTTTTCATGCTGACAAGTGTACCCACATGTTACTTTAATACAACATGTTTCACACTTAGTTACACGTCACTTTCCACTAAATCACATTTACACTTTCAATATGCTAAACGTCTATACAGTGTCCCTAAACCGTAATGGTATTCTCCTTTCTCTCACAGCTTTTCTTGTTGCTATACTTGTTTCTTTAAGTTGACTTCCCTCCCGAACGGTCTGCTCCCCTCTTTCTGTTTCTTCATGGTTATCTTCGATCACTATCGTATCATAGATATAAGACACTTTGATGCTCAAAATAGTATTTGATTGATTACATGTGAAATATATGGAAGATGAATGTACATGTCTTTGCCTCTGTACTTATGGTACGCGACATGTCTTGCTTGTGAGATCATGTGAGTGATGGTGAGGTGCTTTCAACCTACTTCTAATTCCAAGATGCCTCATAGTGGGCTATCTCGTGGAGACTTGCCAGAGGCTTGTCCATGTTATTCTAGCATTGATTGACATAGGTGGTGGCTAACTCTGAGCTGTTGCTTAAGTATGCAGGATGATGTGTATGCGAATCCTACACGTTAAGTATGGTTTTGTGCTACATATGTGTTTGAGGGATTATTCTACTGATAGGTTCAAATTAACTATATGTTTGCATAATTTCAAATATTAAAAGATTTTATGTTTGGATAAGATGTCTGATGCGTGGAGGAAAAGTATGATTGTGCCTATCTACAAAAATA
Source organism: Gastrolobium villosum (assembly GCA_032173675.1). Taxonomy (NCBI): domain Eukaryota; kingdom Viridiplantae; phylum Streptophyta; class Magnoliopsida; order Fabales; family Fabaceae; genus Gastrolobium; species Gastrolobium villosum. The sequence continues at coordinate 125,019 of JAVKPL010009076.1, read as the reverse complement.
AGAGAGATATACAGAATTGTTCAAACTATAGAGGCATTAAGCTAATGAGCCATACTATGAAGTTGTGGGAGAGGGTTATTGAGCATCGCTTGAGGAGAGATACCAAGGTTTCTGAAAATCAATTTGGATTTATGCCAGGAAGATGTACCATGGAAGTCATTTTCTTGATGCGGCAACTAATAGAAAGATATCGAGAAAAGAAAAAGGACTTACATATGGTGTTCATAGACCTTGAGAAAGCATACGATAGGGTTCCAAGGAAAGTTTTATGGAGGGTTCCGGAGAAGAAAAAGGTATCGTCAAAGTATGTAAAGACAATTAAGGATATGTATGATGGGGCCACTACATGTGTGAAAGTTTGTAACAGAACATTAAGTTATTTTCCTATCACGGTAGGTGTACACCAAGGGTCGGCTCTAAGTCTTTATCTCTTTGCCTTAGTTATGGATGAACTAACAAGAGATATTCAAGAGGAAGTGCCATGGTGTATGCTTTTTGCAAACGATATTGTGCTTATTGATGAGAGTAAGGATGATGTTAATAGAAAACTTGAATTATGGAGAAGCATATTGGAATCTAAAGGATTCACATTAAGTCGAAGCAAGACTGAGTATCTGAAGAGTGAGTTTTCTCTGGTAAGAGATGTAGACCAATATCTCGCATATCTAAGTGGTCAAGAGATACCCAAGAAAGATGCCTTTAAATACCTGGGCTCCATTTTGCAAAAAGGTGGAAAGATTGATGAGGATGTAAACCATAGAATCAGAGTAGGGTGGAGGGAAAGGTCCAGTGCATCTGGGTTGTTGTGTGACCGCAAAACCCCCCTTAAGTTAAAAGGAAAATTCTATAAAACAGCAGTAAGACCTGCAATGCTATATGGAGCTGAATGCTGGCCAGCACATAGGCAACATGAGCATAAAATAGTAGTAGCAGAGATGAGGATGTTAAGGTGGATGTGTGATTATACGAGGATGGATAAGATAAGAAATGAAGATATTCGACGAAAGGTAGGAGTACTACCGGTGGCTTAGAAGATGAGAGAACATAGATTGAGGTTGTTTGGGCACGTAATGAGAAAGCCCCTGGATGCTCCCGTAAGAACATAAGTGTGTTACCAAGAGCTCAACCAAAAAGAGGTAGAAGTAGACCGAAATCTACTTGGGAGAAGGTAGTAAAATAATATTTAATGGGGTGGGATATAAATTGGCGGACGGTATACCTTAGAACGGAATGGTGAAAAGCTATAAACATGGTGGAGAGTTAGACCCGTTGTTATTCCTATGTTCCAGATAGTCCCTTTTTAGTCATTTTCCCCTTCATTTCCCTTTCTTTTTTACTTATATATATATATATATATATATATATATATATATGTGTGTGTGTGTGTGTGTGTGTGTGTGTGTGCATATTTTATTACTATTTTTTTTTTAACTTTTATGTTTTTTTTCAACCTTTTTATATCTTTCATTTGGGTTCATCTACCACCGACCCCAATTAATTTGGGATAAAAGTGTTGTTAATGTTTATGTTGATGTTCTCACATACGATGCTTTATATATTGGCCTCAAACATCTCGAATTTCAGTATAGAACGGTGAAAATGTGGCAATTTTTGTCAATGTTATTAGACCTGGACCGGTCATTGATTTGATCGAGATACCGGATTAATAAATTACTGTAGTAATTGAATCACTTAAATTGAATTTATGTAAGATATGTAATAAATATATAAATAAAAATAATATGACAAGCAAAATAATATTATATTTCTTTTCCTTAGATTCTAAATTCGAATTCCAGAAATACAATAGTAGTGACCACAATTTTCAATAATCGATTAAAAAACAATTATATCAAGTTAGCACCGAATGGAAATTTCTATAATGCTACTGTCTTACCCACTTTTCTATACATCCCTCCGATACAAATTAAACACATCTGCTAATTGATGACATGGAAAAGAAAAAATAATGTATTAAAGGCAAGTGTTTAAATTTCAATGACACTAATAGATGCATTCAATGACAATAGTACATCCTATTGCTGTACTATAGATGAACTCGCACCCAATCGGCCACGTCAGCCCGATTTTACCGTAGCTTCTTTTCATCTTAAACGAAAGCCGGGGCGGGGGGGCAATGGACCAGGCTGTCCGGACACAAAAACAATAATACAGCATCGTCCATACTATTTGCTTTTGCACATGGACCAGATTGTCCGGACACAAAAACACTACAACACATTGTTAATAATTAGATTCCTTTGGACTATAATCTTTGGTAGCAAAAAACAAAATTACGATGGCTCAGCCTCAACTACCTCATACATTCCTTCTCCATGAAAGGGGCGCGGCTAGCTAAAACGAGTTCCTATAACGGTTGATTTTTATTGACCCCATTTAGGTCCAGTGTTTTTTCTATAAACATTATGTTTGAAAATTTGTAACAAGACAATTTTGTTTAAAAATAGTAAAATTAAAAAAATAATATTTTTAATATATTTTTTATAAACTATAATTTCTGAAAAAGAATTATAAAAAAATATCATAAAAGCATTTTAATTTAAAGTTTATTGAAACAAGGCCTCAAAAGTCAAAATAAAACATGACACCGTCCCAATTTCCGTCGAAAGCCTAAACTGTAATACTACAAGTGTTTGATCACAGAAAAAATGTTCACAGTAAAAGAAAACATTTCACTTCTCACATTAGGACAATGCCAGAAAGTAATGTAATAATCAATGAATCATCATGATGTATCATGGGGCGTGACATTTTGAGCTTACCAATTGTATTCACGAAGACCATGCAATATAGCTCAAATATGATGATAATTCTTATTGAGAGTATAATGGTCCCACCATCAACCCACCCCCAATAAAAGAGGTTATAAGCCACTGAAAATAACCATAGGCTTTAACAGTTGAGCCTGCTTTCCAATACCGAGACAGGAACTAATTGGCACATGAACATAAGAATCGTGACAAAATTATTTCTCTTTTCAATTTATTTTTTTTTGGTGAAATTCTAAATTTAATTTAACCAAAAACAACCAAATTACAATAGGGTTCTTAATGTCTGAAATAGGCAAAACAAAATAAAATAAAACTCAAACAGAATCAAAGGGAATTATGCACAATCAAAGAAAATAATGCACATTTAACACAAACTCAAACAGAATCAAAGAAATAATGAGAAGATAAATAACTGACAATTATTGAAAAGCCCTAAACTACAAAATAAATTATGAAAAAACAAAAAATTGTTTATGCCCATGGGAAACCAAGAGTCTAATAATCCTAGTTAGTTACCAGCTATATCACTTTCAGCCTAGGAGCATAAAGTGGGTTGTCTTTTTGCAATGAGAATGCTTAAACATTACTACTCCATTGACAATACTACATAACGAAATGATTATCTAGAGCGAATTATATCTCATACAATAACTAATCTCTTTTTATCTCTATAAAAACCCATTTTACCTATATTTGATATCCACAGCTAAAAGCTAAAAATCATCAAATACTCTTGATTGCCATGGCTTTCATGGTTGCATTCATGAATTTGATTATTATGTTTTCAATAGTTTCTCCTTGCAAGTCACTGAGTTTAAACTACTATAAAAAGACATGCCCCGATCTGGAGTTCATTGTTGCCAAGGCAGTGAAGGATGCCACTGCAAGGGACAAAACAGTTCCTGCAGCACTTCTGCGAATGCACTTCCATGACTGTTTCATTCGGGTAATGCTATAATGCCCCCCTCCCTTCCTCTTACATTTCTTTCTGTTTCCTCCCCCCTTCCCAATATACATTTGATGCATCATTTGAACAGATTATATCCTTTTTCTTCTTTTTTTCCCTACACTTTTGAAAGGGGTGTGATGCTTCGGTGCTGCTAAATTCAAAAGGAAACAACAAAGCAGAAAAGGACGGACCACCAAATGTTTCTTTGCATGCATTTTATGTCATTAATGAAGCAAAGAAAGCCTTAGAAGCTTCATGCCCAGGGGCGGTCTCTTGTGCTGATATCCTTGCTTTAGCAGCAAGGGATGCAGTTTTTCTGGTAAGAAAACAGAGCTAAATACCAAACTTCTCATCATTCGGATCCTAAACAACTGTTATGTTTTTGAGCACTGACATATACAGCCTTGGTAACATGTATTTGCAAGTTTCTACTGATGGTATATCTAAGTATATTTTACAGTCTGGTGGACCTAGATGGGATGTTCCTAAAGGAAGAAAGGATGGAAGAACATCTAAGGCCAGTGAAACCATAAAATTACCAGGGCCAAACTTCAACATATCACAACTGCACAAGAGCTTCTCTCAAAGAGGATTGTCAGTGGAAGACCTGGTAGCTCTGTCAGGTAAGCCATTCCTAAAGTTAACACTGTCAAAACTTGACCCTTTTTTTATTTATTCCAAGTTATATCTGAATAGAGCTTAGAGCAACATGTCTTTTGACCCATATGTAGGAGGGCATACTTTAGGTTTCTCTCACTGCTCATCTTTCCAGAACAGAATCCACAACTTTGATGCTACACATGATGTAGACCCTTCATTAAATCCGTCATTTGCAGCAAAACTGAAATCAATTTGTCCACTTAAAAATAAAGCTAAAAATGCAGGCACCACTATGGACCCTTCTTCAATAACTTTTGATAATACATATTACAAGTTGATCCTCCAAGGGAAAGGCCTGTTTTCTTCTGATCAAGCTTTGCTTGATAGCCCATACACTAAGCATCTGGTTTCTAAGTTTGCCACCTCACAAGAGGCTTTTTATGAGGCTTTTGGGAAATCCATGATCAAAATGGGTAGCATCAATGGTGGGCAAGAGGTTAGGAAGGACTGCAGAGTGACTAATTAAGAAGTCTTAATTTAACTCAAGTTAAATTATGATCTTCCAAACACGTTGGAGGTTTGACAATGGTGGATCACATTTCCAAGATGGCAAGAATGTATATTTTTTCCCTTTATAAAAAGCAAGCAATATGTATATTTATCTCAATTTAATAAAATCTCAAGCATGTCTATGGTAAACCTTTAGTTTATCTTATTTTATAGACTAAATTAACATAAATTATCAAGTTAAATAAGTCAAAAACTAGGATTTTAATAGGATAATCATGAACATGATCTGATTTTGAATTAATTGAATCATCTTTGCTATTATTAAGGGATTTGTTGACAAAAGGAGTCAAAGATGAAGATTGGATTGATAAAGATCACAACTAGAAAAGATGATGGATCAAGAGATGATAGAGGAACATCAAAAACAAGAAGATTGAGGATCTTATCAAGTTGTTGGAAAAGGAAGCTTAAGCCCCCAATTGGAAGCTTAAGCTCCCTAAAAACGTAATTGGTTTCTGCCTCTGGACGCTTAAGCCCCCAACTCAGGGCTTAAGCGCGCTACAAGAAGGAATCTCCAGCTCGAGGAGCGCGCTTAAGTGCGCAACGCGAAACCTGATGCATTAATTTTAGGGGCTTAAGCCCCCAACTCGAGGCTTAAGCGCCCTAAAAGACCCAACTCGGGCCCATACGAAGTATTCTACTAAGATACAAATTATTTACCCTTAAAAAACACATTTTGGGTCAGAATTAATCATTCTTGACACATTGGAAGAGAGTCTGGGGCACTTGGAGGCAGAAGGAATCAGTTCATGTTCGTGAGCGGCGGAGACGGATAAACGTCAAGTTTTCACTGGAAATATTAAAGATTCACCAATCACCGATGGAGTTTGGGGGAACTTTTATATCTTCTTTTGTTATTGATTTTGCCATGGCTGGCTAGTTCTTTTAAGTAGTTAGGGGATGATGGAACCCGATTGAATCTTTATGTTTATGAATTAATTTGTTCTGAATTCTTTTCTTTTTATATTTGAATAAATTTATCTGTCTTTAATGCTTTCTATGAGTTTGCTCCTTATAGAATGATTTTCGAGAATTGTATGACAATAGGGATATTGGTGCATGAACCTTTATTTGATAAATTTATCATAATCCTTGTGATCTAGGAATAGGAATAGGAATAGACATAAGGTAATGATGCAATCTTGTAATTCTTGATCTTAATGCATGTTTTCTTGGGGAATAATCGGGGAAGTAGAGTTCTTCCAAAATCACATAAATTTAGGGTAACAAGGAATTGAGCCCTAATTAACGTAGAAAGAATTGATTGGCAATATATTAAGAACAGTTTCTCGACAAGTTAATTCATGACATATTGAAGAGATTGGAGGAAGTTGGAACCCTAACTACGCTTGTTTTAATTCGTAATCAACCATCATATTTTCAATTGTTCTTTTAAATTCTGAATTTTCATTTACATGTTATTAATTTCTATCAAAAACAATTCTCTTCATCTTAATTTCGATTGTCCAACTAAAATTGCGATAGTGAATTAGTGCTTGAGTTTAATCTTTGTGGGAACGATCTCTTATTCAATCATTATATTACTTGTACGATCGGTGCACTTGCCGTGAGTAGCAACAAGTTTTTGGCGCCGTTGCCGGGGATTAATATTTCAACATTAAGAGTAGCTATTAATTCTTTAGATTGGACCTTATTTTTCCGCACTTTAATTTTTGTTATTTAAATTCAGTTTTTACTTTTATTCTATAATCTATTTTCTGGTTTATGCGAGGTACCGTTGACACCGATTCTTTGCAATTCGACCCGGAGATAGAGAAACCAGCAAAAAGAAACAGAAAACGTGCTAAAGCAAGGAAACGACAGCAAGAGCAAGAAGCTTCAAGCTCAACAGAACCAAGAGAAGAAGCAATGGCACAAAATGAAGCTGCACAACCTCCAAGAACATTGGGAGATTACATGACTCCCGCTCGAGTTCCACAAACAGCGAGCATTGTTAGACCAAACGTGGATGCTAACAATTTTGAACTTAAGTCGGCACTTTTACAATTGATTCAAAAAGATCAATTTGCCGGAGGAAGCACGGAAGACCCCTACAATCATCTTGAAAACTTTCTACTGTATTGTGACACATTAAAGATGAATGGAGTCTCTCGTGACGCCATCTTGCTCAGACTCTTTCCACGCTCACTGAAGGAAGATGCAAGAGCATGGCTGCAATCATTACCTCAAGGAAGCATCACCCAATGGGATGACATAGCTACAAAGTTCTTGGCCAAATTCTTTTCAGCTGCAAAAATGGCAAGACTCAAAGCATAGATCACTTCTTTTGAACAAAAAGAAGGTGAAACCTTGTATGAAGGATGGGAGAGATTCAAGGGACTACTCAGAAAATGTCCACAGCATGGTATCGAAGCTTGGGATAAAGGACAAATTTTCTTCCAAGGAATGACACCGGGTACCAGAACCTTGGTAAATGTTGCAGCAGGGGGATCATTGAAAACAAAAACTCCAGAGGAAGCCTTGGAGTTACTGGAATCTCTAGCATCTCAAGAGTTTGATAATGCTCCAGCACCACAGAGGAGAGCGGGGATTATGAAGCTAGAAGGCTATGATGCGTTGTTGGCACAAAATGAACAGATATTACAAATTAACAAGAAACAGCAACAACAACTTGATTCTCTCACAAAGCAAATGTCAGACTTTCAAGTTTCTTCTATTAATACTCCTCTTGTCAAATGTGGGATTTGTGCAGGTGCTCATGCTACTGAAGACTGCAATGCACCCGAAACTTCAGATGTTAATGGAATCTGGCATGATCAGAAGAATCCGCATAGTCAGGGGAGAAACCAATATGGGAATAATCAAGGGTGGAGAAATCAAAGTCAACATCCGGGTTTTAGTTATAATTCAAATCATCAATAACATCCTCCCCACCACCCATACTTCTGAAGTGCAGGTCAGCAAGGCAGCTCTCATTTACACCATCAGGAATTGTGGTATGGTAGACCTTCCTGAGATTTTGGCAAATGGTATTTATGACTTTGCCCACCAAAAATCTCAGAAGGCTGCTCTTGCATACAACTCCCTCATTCAACCCTGTGTCAACAAGCAGGAGTACAGATACCCACAGAGCCTAAGCTTGTGGAAGTATGCCCCCCTATTCATGCCAGTTTCATCAATTTCAACTTGGGCATACTACCACCTCCAGCACAACAGGTTCAGCAGGAGAGGCAACCTGATATCCCTACTATGTGGAGTGAAGTCCAGTCACTGCAGAGGAGAGTTAGATACTCACAGCACAGAGAGATTGCTTTCCATGACTACATGAGTGCGCGAATGGTAGAGCCTACCTAGCACGGACACACCATTTTTTTCAAAATTTACGTGTCGGACACGGACACGTTCCGACACGCTCGGACACGCGTCCGACACGCGGTCAATATTTGGGACACGCGGTCAACTCTCCGACACGTTCTTCGGACACGCAGTCAACCTTTTCTGACACGCGGTCAACGTTCGGACACGCTGGGACACATTTTTTTTTTTAATCTTAATTTTATTTTATTAACTAAATAAAAAAATAATTTATAAATTATTTTTTTTCTGTTATGAAATATGATATGAAAAATTAACAAAGTACAAAAAATTATTTTTATTTTTATTTATGTTATGAAATTTAAATATTTGATTAGTTATATGACTTATCCTGGACTCTTAAATGTATTAAATATAAATTATATTATATATATTAAAGATTTTATTTAATATCAAGACGTGTCCCAACGTGTCCAAATATGACATTTTTTAGAATTAACGTGTCGGCGTGTCGTATCCCGTGTCCGTGTCCGTGCATCATAGGGTAGAGCTATGTCAGCAGCGAGATATTCCCGCACTACCATTCGAGTATCCAGCCTACTCTGGATCTGATGAGGAGGTGACATGCACGACCTCCACACATGCTGCTGCTGCAAACGATACTAAGGCCGACATGACTGCAGACATCACACGGGACCACACTGACATATACACTGATGATGTGGATGTTGCTGATGACGGAGCCGGAGATGCAGAGGAGGAGGACACACCTACTACTGATATGGAGGAGGATTGATCCTCCTATCAGTTTTCAGACCTTTTATATTTTGTTTCAGTTTATTTAGATGTTTTTGCTGTTAGTCTAGTGCATGTTGATATGGATGAATATTGAGATTGATTTTGACATGACTGTGATTTTTTGGATAGATGACATGCTGACATAGTTTCTTTATCTGTGACATGTGTGTAGAGTACAGTACCAAAATTTCCTGATTTCTTGCTTAGGATTCTTTTATATTTAAATTTATTGCTGAGGACAGCAAAATCTAAATCTGGGAAGGGGTACCATGCAATTCATCAGACCACATACTTCACATGGTCGGAAGGAGGGGTTTTTTGACTTATTTAACTTGATAATTTATGTTAATTTAGTCTATAAAATAAGATACACTAAAGGTTTATCAAACAATTCTCAGATTTGAACATTGTTGTCATTAGCAATTAAACGGAATAAAACTATGGGAAAATTTGGAGACGGCTAATCCTGCTTAGTGAATAACAGATAGAAACTGATTAACAATGATACCTCAGAGTATTCAGACTTATAAAAATCAATGACACATCACTTTCAAACAACATTTATAACCCACCAGTCATGAAATCATTACACGAGTTTTCAAAATAAAGAGTAGTATAATTTAATTTCACAACACCCTCTCACTAGGATTTTTCATTTATTCACTCATACTCAAGTGTTTGAGGGAACGTGTTTCACTCTTACTTTACTGTATTAACACTACCATCTGATTTTGAATTAATTGAATCATCTTTGCTATTACTAAGGGATTTGTTGACAAAAGGAGTCAAAGATGAAGATTGGATTGATAAAGATCACAACTAGAAAAGATGATGGATCAAGAGATGATAGAGGAAGATCAAAAACAAGAAGATTGAGGATCTTATCAAGTTGTTGGAAGAGGAAGCTTAAGCCCCCAATTGGAAGCTTAAGCTCCCTAAAAACGTAATTGGTTTCTGCCTCTGGATGCTTAAGCCCCCAACTCAGGGCTTAAGCGCGCTACAAGAAGGAATCTCCAGCTCGAGGAGCGCCCTCCAGTGCGCTTAAGCGCGAAACCTGATGCATTAATTTTAGGGGCTTAAGCCCCCAACTCGAGGCTTAAGCGCCCTGAAAGACCCAACTCAGGCCCATACGAAGTATTCTACTAAGATACGAATTCTTTACCCTTAAAAACACATTTGGGGTCAGAATTAATCATTCTTGACACATTGGAAGAGAGTCTGGGGCACTTGGAGGCAGAAGGAACGTGGAAGCTTCATCAGTTCATGTTCGTGAGCGGCGGAGACGGATCAACGACAAGTTTTCACTGGAAATATTAAAGATTCACCAATCACCGATGGAGTTTGGGGGAGCTTTTATATCTTCTTTTGTTATTGATTTTGCCATGTCTGGCTAGTTCTTTTAAGTAGTTGGGGGATGATGGAACCCGATTGAATCTTTATGTTTATGAATTAATTTGTTCTGAATTCTTTTCTTTTTATATTTGAATAATTTTATCTGTCTTTTATGCTTTCTATGAGTTTGCTCCTTATAGAATGATTTTCGGGAATTGTATGACAATATGAATGTTGGTGCATGAACCTTTATTTGATAAATTTATCATAACCCTTATGATCTAGGAATAGGAATAGACATAAGGTAATTATACAATCTTGTAATTCTTGATCTTAATGCATGTTTTCTTGAGGAATAATTGGGGAAGTAGAGTTCTTCCAAGATCACATAGATTAAGAGTAGCTATTAATTCTTTAGATTGGACCTTATTTTTCCGCGCTTTAATTTTTGTTATTTAAATTCAGTTTTTACTTTTATTCTATAATCTATTTTCTGGTTTATGCGAGGTACCGTTGACACCGATTCTTTGCAATTCGACCCGGAGATAGAGAAACCAGCAAAAAGAAACAGAAAACGTGCTAAAGCAAGGAAACGACAGCACGAGCAAGAAGCTTCAAGCTCAACAGAACCAAGAGAAGAAGCAATGGCAGAAAATGAAGCTGCACAACCTCCAAGAACATTGGGAGATTACATGACTCCCGCTCGAGTTCCACAAACAGCGAGCATTGTTAGACCAAACGTGGATGCTAACAATTTTGAACTTAAGTCGGCACTTTTACAATTGATTCAAAAAAATCAATTTGCCGGAGGAAGCACGGAAGACCCCTACAATCATCTTGAAAACTTTCTACTGTATTGTGACACATTAAAGATGAATGGAGTCTCTCGTGACGCCATCTTGCTCAGACTCTTTCCATGCTCACTGTAGAAGATGCAAGAGCATGGCTGCAATCATTACCTCAAGGAAGCATCACCCAGTGGGATGACTTAGCTACAAAGTTCTTGGCCAGATTCTTTTCAGCTGCAAAAATGGCAAGACTCAAAGCAGAGATCACTTCTTTTGAACAAAAAGAAGGTGAAACCTTGTATGAAGGATGGGAGAGATTCAAGGGACTACTCAGAAAATGTCCACAGCATGGTATTGAAGCTTGGGAGAAAGGACAAATTTTCTTCCAAGGAATGACACCGAGTACCAGAACCTTGGTAAATGCTGCAGCAGGGGGATCATTGAAAACAAAAACTCCAGAGGAAGCCTTGGAGTTCCTGGAATCTCTAGCATCTCAAGAGTTTGATAATGCTCCAGCACCATAGAGGAGAGCGGGGGTTATGAAGCTAGAAGGCTATGATGCGTTGCTGGCACAAATTGAACATATATTACAAATTAACAAGAAACAGCAACAACAACTTGATTCTCTCACAAAGCAAATGTCAGACTTTCAAGTTTCTTCTATTAATACTCCTCCTGTCAAATGTGGGATTTGTGCAGGTGCTCATGCTACTGAAGACTGCAATGCACCCGAAACTTCGGATGTTAATGGAATCTGGCATGATCAGAAGAATCCGCATAGTCAGGGGAGAAACTAATATGGGAATAATCAAGGGTGGAGAAATCAAAGTCAATATCCGGGTTTTAGTTACAGTTCAAATCATCAATAACATCCTCCCCACCACCCATACTTCTGAAGTGCAGGTCAGCAAGGCAGCTCTCATTTACACCATCATGAATGGTGGTACAGTAGACATTCCTGAAATTTTGGCAGATGGTATTTATGACTTTGCCCACCAAAAATCTCAGAAGGCTGCTCTTGCACACAGCTCCCTCATTCAGACCCTGTGTCAACAAGAGGAGTACAGATACCCACAGAGCCTAGGCTTGTGGAAGTATGCCCCCTATTCATGCCAGTTTCATCAATTTCAACTTGGGCATACTACCACCTCCAGCACAGCAGGAGAGGCAGCCTGATATCCCTACTATGTGGAGTGTAGTCCAGTCATTGCAGAGGAGAGTTAGATACTCACAGCACAGAGAGATTGCTTTCCATGACTACATGAGTACGCGGAAGGTAGAGCTATGTCAGCAGCGAGATATTCCCGCACTACCATTCGAGTATCCAGCCTACTCTGGATCTAATGATGAGGCGACAGGCACGACCTCCACACATGCTTCTGCTGATGATACTACTACTGCTGCTGCTGCAGACGATACTGAGGCCGACATGACTACAGACGTCACACTGGACCACACTGACATATACACTGATGATGTGGATGCTGCTGATGACGGAGCCAGGGATGCAGAGGAGGAGGACACACCTACTACTGATATGGAGGAGGATTGATCCTCCTATCAGTTTTCAGACCTTTTATATTTTGTTTCAGTTTATTTAGATGTTTTTGTTGTTAGTCTGGTGCATGTAGATATGGATGAATATTGAGATTGATTTTGACATGACTGTGATTTTTTGGATAGATGACATGCTGACGTAGTTTCTTTATCTGTGACATGTGTGCAGAGTACAGTACCAAATTTTCCTGATTTCTTGCTTTGGATTCTTTTAGATTTAAATTTATTGCTGAGGACAGCAAGATTTAAATCTGGGAATGGATACCATGCAATTCATCAGACCACATACTTCACATGGTCGGAAGGAGAAACTTACGATTACACGGATTACACAGAAATATCCAAATTACAAATGCAGTTTTTCAGGGGAGTTTCTCAATATTATTTTCATATTATTTTTAAATATTTAGTATTAGTTTAATTTAGAAATTATTTTGATTAAGTATTAGTTTATTTTAAGGGTTTCATATGTATTAGTTACTTTAATATTTTAAGTTTTTAAATTAATTTTAGGACCCCATCCATCCTTAGTTACTAAATATTTAGTGAATTTTAAAAAAAAATTCCATTGTGCTTGATATGTATGCATAGTAAATAATTACATGAAATTGGTTGATAGTTGATATTAAGAGTATGATGATGTAAATAAATTTTATTTTCGTACATAAATGAACGTCAGTCAAGCATGCTTAATGATTCACTGGAATAAGAGAAAAATAACCAAAGTGATCAAATAGAGAGTAGAAAAATAAGTCTCACACCCTTAACCGTGAGCTATTGAGCCTAAACAGAAATTATTTTTTTTGTGTGTGAACTTCACTGTATGAATCACTCTAGAACTTGTTTTGTTTCTCCTTGAGATGGTCTGTGATATACATTTGTTGAAATGATAGAGGCAGTTCTTTCTAAAAGCTAGATAGCCAAATAGTCACCCTGAATGTTTATCCTTAGATTAAGCCCCTTTGAGCCTAGGCCTGTTTGTTCACTGACAGTACATTATGGATAGCCATTCCACACACATCCTCACCTGAGTTGATTGATTTTCAAATTTAAATGAGGGATGAGACATGATTGAAACAAAAAGAAAGAAATTCAAACTCTCATATGTGGAAGAAAATGTGAAAAGAGGAAATCATGTTCATGATTATCCTATTAAAACCCTAGTTTTTGACTTATTTAACTTGATAATTTAGTCTATAAAATAAGATAAACTAAAGGTTTATCAGCAAACTTAAGTAACGAGCCAAGAAACATGCTGCTCAGGCACATGACCTTGGCAGCCTACTAAGTCAAGGAATGATTTTCTTGAGAAAAAGAAAGGGCTCAATCTTGTCAGGAACATGCCCAGCAAATGTATCTATCAAAGGCTACAATTTGGAATAGCATATAAGAATGCAAAAATTATATATCTTCCATATCTATGTAATAATTTTCGTCCAAAAAGTAAGGGCTCAATCTTGTAACAACATATGCAACAAACCTATCTGCAGAGAACGTTACTGGTGAAAACTATATACTTCTGGGCATGGTCCATGTTTGAGCATTCATTTTCCCCACTTTTATCCCAAAAGTAATGTTGCAAAAATAGTTTCTGAGATTTAAAGAAGAAATGTTATGAAGAATGCAACAGTTTTCATTACAACAGAAGAATATCTAAATTCTCAAAATAATTATACAGGTTTTAGGCTTAGCAATTTGACAGCCCTACAAATATTAACATGTAAACATCTTTTCAAAATTCAAATATTGAATAATAAAATACACAATAATTCTTAAGAGTAAATCAAATCAAATCCAAATGAAACTTGAAAACCTGTTGAAGAAAATAACACTATAGAATTCCTCAAAGAGAGCCATCCTGGCTCTCTATCCACAAAGGTTGCTCCAATGTTTTGGCTAAACTTAACATTAAGCAACAACCAAATAAACAGGAAATCTGCTTTTTCTTTATCTAGTGTATGGCAGAAAAGCATGATATCCATTTGTACGAGGCATTCCTGTAGAATGATCATGTCTAATTCTATTGGTCGATCATCTATACATGAGATATAATTTTCTGAAAGCAAGAAGAAGAAGAACATAGATAAAAGCAGCACCAGCACCCAAGAAAACTCCCAAAATTTTACTATAAAAGTTTGAGCTACCTCAAGCATTATCTTTTGATATAAGAGCTATCTCTACCAATTGAATGTTACCACTTAGCAGTGATGCCTTGTAGGATGGCAAGAAAGAAAACCCATCAAGAAGCTTGAGACACTTTAAGGCCCATTTTCCCATCAAGAACTCAATAAGGTGATGCCCACTGCAAATGATTAGTTAGATTAGATTGCTAAATTTAAAAAAATAGTAACAAAAAATTGTCAGATGCATGTTGTTGAGCAAGGACAAAGTTGCCTCATAGATTCTGAGCATCACATAGAACAAAAAATACCTTCGATTATGGTATGAAGTTATAAAAATTGACCCAGGAGAATTTTGGAGCAGGAATGCAACAGTGGCAAAGAGGTTATCAAAGGCTAAATAATATACAAGAAACAATGCTTTAGTCCAATCCACACAGGAAGATGGAAAATAACTAACACAGCCTATTTTCTCACCATTTGAGTCATACAACACATCAGCCCCAAGAATAATTGTCGGCTGTAAACTGAATATGGATGAATCCCAAACTCCCCATGTCAATCCTAGCACCTACAAGTAGAATGCAATACATTCAGACAACAGAGACAATATGATAAAATAAAATTTCAGCCATCATGTATACATATAAGCAGTGGTTGTTGCACACTTCCGCTTAATCACCACCTTTTAGAAAACCCATGTCGTGATAGCTTACATTGCAGTCAAGTTTATTCAGGTCACAAACTCTTCTCATGTTGTCAAGCACCTACAAGTCCAAATCAATAGTCAATAAGCAATCATCTGACAGATCTATAGGTTTCAGGACCCGGCCATTATAATTTAATTATAACAATCAAAAGGTAATACACCGAAGGGCCGGCTTGGCTCAGCGGTAAGCTTGCTTGCCGTGGTGTGTCAGGTCGCGGGTTCGAATCAGTCTCTCTGCAAAAAGCAGGGGAAAGGCTGCCTAGAGTATTCTCTTCCCCAGACACTCACGAAGTGGGTATTTGAACTGGGTCGGCCCTTCGGCCCTAATCAAAAGGTAATACACTATTACACTTGACTTTGTTTCATAGCAACCGATTAATTTGAAATTGTAAAGAACCAATTCAATCCAAAAGCTTAAGCTGTTGGGTGAAGCTACATTAATAATTTTATATATCTCAACACGCCCCCTCACACGAGGGCCCGGGTGAGGCTACATTAATGATTTTATATATCTCAACATGTCCCCTCACACGAAAGCCCACTTAGGCCCACCTACATGTGCAATGAAAGAAATTCCATTAGAAATAAAGCGGGGGACGGCGAGGTTCGAACCCGGGACACGAGTCTCTAAACCATGTAAAGAATCAATTCAACCCAGAAACTCTGAAACCATGTAAAGAATCAATTCAACCCAGAAACTTAAGCCGTTGGTGAGGCTATTTTTTATGGTTTTATATATCTCAAGAGAAACCTTTTTTTTTTTAATAACCAGTTAAAAAATGATAAGATGGTGATAGTGTAATACCTCTAATCTGCTCGAGTCATCCGTAAGAGTGACATTAGCACCAACTTTTGCAGCAACCAAACCAGGCAAGGAAGTTCCAGCACCAAGCTGCATGAAAATGATAAGAAATATCATATAGATAAAAAAAGTGCATTATAACCGACGGATTTTAAAATCAGACCTCAACAACATTAGCTCCTGAAAATCGCTTCTTCTGCTGCCAAACGTACTCGGCGAGAACTACACTGCAGGGCCACACGAATAGGCCATAGTCCTCCTTCATGTTCTGCGTTCAAGGCATAGAAAATAACATAAAGTATTTGTTAGTGTTGCGAATTGAGAGTTCGAATGTGAGGTAGCGAAAGTGGAGGACCTCAATTATGGAGATGCGGAAGCTTGGCTTTTCAGAATCATCGCCGAAACTGTGCCGTGAAATGGTGGTCATCGTCACCGTCTCATCGTATTCTTCATCCCTATCTTTCTCTGCCATCTCTAAGGAATAACCGAACCCTCCAAATTTCCCAGAGTCAAGCTTCTTCATATTAGGGGCTTCACAACTTTATATAAAAGGTTGGAAAAAAAAAAATCCTCATTCATATCTTATTATCGTTGATTTCCTTCAATCAACGGTTATCATTTATTGTGAATTAATAATTAATTAATGAATTTAATTTGCTAAAATAATAACCGTTGATTGACAGAAATCAACGATAATAAGATATAATTATAGGAGATTGTAAAACAAGAAGATTATAACTATAATCTTTCCCTCCTTTCATTTCACTCTTACAAAGAAATGAATGGAACCCACACTTTTATTTTATTTTTGTCAACTCTTTCTTCCTTTATCTATCTTTTTCCCTCCGTTAACAATCATATACATTTTACCCATAAAGCTTATATTCATTTCGCGATACAATCACCCATGTAATAATGGTTTCTTTTTTTCTCGATCGACATAAATTATATCCGATATATTGGTAAAAAATAAATAAATATTTCAAAAAAAAATATTAATCCCCATTTCCGATGTAATTTTCGAGTTTTTGGAGATAATTTTAGTTTAAATTTACAGATAAACGAAAATTCTATAATAATTAATTATAATATTAAAATTAATGATTTCCCTTTTTTATTACATAAGGTATTTCTTTTATGAAAAAAAAAAAAAAACAAGTATCATGTTATACGATAATTCTCTTGTCATGCTATAGAGACAATAAGCGTGGGGTCCACCATAAAAAAAGATGCAGCACAAACATTAATGTATTTGAGGAAACTTTACATTTGTCATGCAATAGAACAACAAGAGGTGAGATTCATCACTTGTTAAAAAAAAAAGATATAGCATGGATCTTGATGCTTTGCACGTATTAACTTATATTATGAACTAGTTGATTACCCGTGCCGATGCACGGGGAAGAAAATCAATTTGTTTGTCTTGTAAAACTTTCCGTAAATTTAAAATCAATATTATGAATAATATTTTTTTATTAAATATAAAAGCATGATGTAGGAATAAACAAAAAAAATATATCTTTATTCAAACTCTAATTAAATAAGGATGCTGAGCTACACTATAAAATATATTGACATATGCAGGTAACAAAACATGTATTTTAACAAGATGATGATAATATAAAAATTAATAATTAATAAAAACTTAATTAAAATTCAAAATATCCAAGTGATTTGCAACTTAATATAATTTATTTGTAATAAAAAAATTTAAATGTTGTGCTTGACATCAAGGTAATAAGAAAGATGCGTAACGTATACTTGCAAAGTTATAAAACTCATTCTGCGATTCACTCGTAACGCAACACATAAAAATATATTGCTGCATTTTATCTTGTCATGTAGTCATTCAAAAATTACAAAGTTTTACTCATCTTCTTTTACTATTTTTCAGAGTTGAACTTTCATTTAAAAAGATCAAATTTACAAAGTAATAATACTTACATATTTTTTTGCAAAGATTTGTGTAGTTAGTATTTGAAATTTTTCAAATTCGTATTTACAAAAATTAAAATCAGATTAGGAATTTAATTATAAAAGAAAAAGGGAAATTTTTTAATTTAATTATAAAAAAATGTCAGACATATGAAGAAGACAACCATCTACCTTCATATTGAAATATGGAGTTAAATTTCAAACATTTAAATGTCAGTTTCCAACATTTCCAATTTCAAACTGACTTGTAAAAAAAAAGGCTTTTTAACAATTCCCATATAAAAGATAGTGGGAATTTAATACAGTTGTCTCCCACTAAAAGATGTTAAATTATTTTTCCACCTATAACAACTTCAAATTTCAAAATTTCAAAAAGAAGTAGGATATTAATGCACTTGTCTGCCACTTGCATCTACCATTTTCCAACATTATGATTGGAACAATACAACATTACAAATAAGCCAGCGAGACAAAGCCAAAAAAGTCAGACGTATGAAGAAGTCAACCATCTATCTACCTTCATATTGAAATATGGAGTTAAATTTCAAACATTTGAAGGTCAGTTTCCAACGTTTCCAATTTTTATTACATAAGGTATTTCTTTTATGAAAAAAAAAAAAACAAGTATCATGTTATAGGATAATTCTCTTATCATGCTATAGAGACAATAAGCGTGGGGTCCACAATAAAAAAAGATGCAACACAAACATTAATGTATTTGCGGAAACTTTACATTTGTCATGCAATAGAACAACAAGAGGTGAGATTTATCACTTGTTAAAAAAAAGATATAGCATGGATCTTGATGCTTTGCACGTATTAACTTATATTATGAATATATTTTAAGGGTAAAGGATTTTTTCAGTCACAAGAGATAAATTTATCTCCAGTGAGCTCAAAACGACGTCGTTTTGGGGCGGAAATCAAAGTATTTTTGTAATTATAATATATTACGGGATTATATTAGTCTTTATCATTATAATTTTTAATCTTATAACTCCAAAACGATGTCGTTTTAAGCTCACTGGATATAACTTTATCTTCTGTGACTGAAAAAATACTTTTCCCATGTTTTAATTACCCCCAACATAAGTATTAAAAAAATGTGCGACTAATATAGTGCCAAGTGAAGAGAAAAAAAAAATGAACAACACATATTTTTATGTATATATAAGAGATAAAATTAGGATAAGTCTCATTTATATTGGGCCGAAATGAGTGTATGCCAAGGATTTGTTTTGAAGGCCCCAAATGGGCCGTTAACTTTCTAGGATATAATATTGGGCTTTATATTGGAACCGTAATGTAGATGTTCGAATTCAAGGATTTATTCAACACTCTAACCCAAATTGTTGTTAAACAAAAGGTCTTGTGCGGGCCTGAACTCTAGATGTTGGGCTTCAGGCTCAATCTCCTCCAAATCAGTGAAGAAGTATTTTGCAAAGTATGTGTCCGTCCTCCTACATTTATCCATTAATTAGCAGGTCCTTGATAATTTACCAAATTTGCTATAAGAGTATAAAATGAGTGATTTGTTGTGAAATAAAAAATAAATTATATTAGTTGAATTTTATATGAATTCTCAATTTAAAATACTATTAAATCACGTGAATTTTTTAAAATTAGTTACATGATTTTTTAAAATTTATTATGTAACATTTGGATACTTTTTAAATTTTGACCACTTGTTTGAAATCAAATGTTTTTGGTTCACACCTCGCTTTAACTATCCTCTTATGACTGACTATATTGAAACTTGAGTTTTTAAAAAGGATGAGTTGTAATCTTTTAAGTGACTTGTAAAAACCATGGAGACTTGAAGATTTTAGTGATTATATTCGAAAGGTAGTTTTGCTAGGTTTGTGTGCCCATCATCCAGTCTACTTGGGCTCACTGTGAACATATGTTTGAAGCTCTTTATTTGATTACTATGGGGACCACACTGCGTAGAATTAAACATTTAAAAAAATAATATGAAAATATTTAATTGCACATTAGTTGAAAGTTGAGGCAATAGCATCCTATTTTGTTTTCCTTTTTCTTTCAATTACAGCTAATCAGCTATATAGAAAACACAATCACCACCAAATTTCTTTGGCACAGATGGTAAGGAGCCCGGTCCCTTAACTCTCAAGTTCGAGACATAGGAATAGAAAAAAAAAAAAGGATATGGGAGAGTTACCCCGGAAAGTATCCAACAGTGCTCGGTGGGGAAAGTGCTCGCATCAGATAATTATTTCATGGGGAGATTAGAAAAACATTATTTTTACGAGTAAAAAATAGTGGACTCTCCATTATTTTGTCTCTGTTGCTGAGATAATTATCTCATCCAACATTAAATAATTATTTTTCTTAATTTTATAATTAGTTTATGGAAAAACATTTTCTCATGTTACAAAAAATTATAGTGGACTCTCTACTAACTTTTCTTTTCTTTGTCTTTTTTTAATAAATATAATTATATGATGAGATAATTATTTTTCTTAATTTTATAGTTAGTTTATTTAATGGTGGGACGAAAAAGCTGTCCAGTTCAATACAACAACAAAATAAGAAAGCTGTACAGCTGAGACTAATAGGAAAGAATAAATTTTGGTACTATTGATGTATTAAAAATTCAGTATATTCTACCAATAAAAATAGTATATATCAGCTAAAAAAATTTTTGTCAATTTTTTTTCTTTTTTTTGATATGTACTACTCTTATTGATGAGATGTACTGGATCTCTCTAATTTGTTTTTTAGTTTTCATTTTATTTGGTTAGAAAACACTGTAAACATCAACAGTGGCAGAAACTGGTGTCTGACGTCAATAACTAAAGTCGTAATGGAAAGGAAATGGAAATAACGCAGGGGGTATTTGCGTAAAATCGAGCGTCACAGAAGAAGAAAACCTGGCATCCCAAGCATTCTTACAATCTTTCTTCTGAACGCATTCTTTCATCACACGCACATAAACACAAACACAAACAAAACAAGTTCTTCTTCTCTATCAGATCGCTCAAAATTTTGGAACCCTAGTTTACTGCATTTGGTTTTGGAGTTTCATCCAAACCTTAAAACACTTTCTCTCTCTCTCTCTGCAAATCGAATCTTCTTTCTTACGACGTCGATCATCTCGTCGACGACTGAGGTATTATTATTAACCCTAAACATTTGCTATTATCTATGGCCATGACTGGTAATCATTCCTCCGATAACCCCCAATCGCGCCGCGCAACGCGGCTCCCTGTCTCTTCTTCGCCGTGGAACCAGATTGTCCGCGGCGAATCGGAGACTGTTGCTGCTGCTCCTTCCTCGCCGCCACCGCTTCAGTCGGCGGAACCTTCCCCCTCCTCCTCCTCATCCGCCGCTGCCGCGGCCCCGGTGGATGATTCTAGCTCTGCCGCCGAGAGCTCTGACAATGGCAACAGTGTTAAGAGGCCTGTTTGGAACAAGCCCTCCAATGGCGCAGCTTCCGAGGTTACGCCGGTCATGGACGCGGTCTCTTGGCCCGCGTTGTCCGAGTCCACCAGAGCTACTATGAAATCGGAATCATCCAAGGGTTTGTTGGATGGATCTTCTGTGCCCCAATTGCAGGTTTGTTTCCTTAGCGATTCAGTCTATTATTTGAATTATTATAATACCTGCAACAATCAGTTATAACTATTTGTATTTGTAGGGCTATTAGTTTATTTTTCATGTGTTTTCAATGGTTTTCTCTTAAATTTTAGTGGGATAAAATCATGATGTATTTTAAATTAAATTTAGGGTAGATACATCCTTACTTGCGCACTTTACATACAAGCTCACTTTTTAGGAGCCTTAACCTTTTCATATCTCTGGCAAAATTTGGAAAATGCAAGTATTTCTTTCAGTTTTTAGTTATGGATGTATCTTAGCAACTGGATGATTGTGAGCTGGCATGTATGTTCTTTGTTTTATGGTTTGTATATAAGCACATAGACATTGCTATTGTTTTAAGTGCCAATTATAGGGTATGGGAAGCACGCCTTCTTCCTCTTCGCAGAGGCAAGTCAGTGATAATGCAAGCACAAACAATATGGTGCCGACTCGCCAGAAATCATTCAGACATAACAGTTCAAATGCATCTTCTAATGGTGGCCACCCACAAAAGTCTGCACCCCAGGTTTCAATAGCCGCAACAGGGTCCCACAACTCTTCTCCAAAGGACCATACACAAAGAAGTGGATTTGTGCCTAATGATCATCCACAGCAGCGTAATTCATTTAGAAATCGTAATGGCGGTCCACATCAGCGTGGAGATGGTGCTCACCATCATAACTATGGGAACAGGCGCGATCAGGACTGGAATACTCATCGAAATTTCAATGGTAGAGACGCACACATGCCACCAAGAGTTCTTCCAAGATTTATAAGGCCACCTCCGCCTCCTAATTCTGCTCAATTTATTCACCCACCACCTGTGCGGCCGTTTGGTAGCCACATTGGATTCCATGGTATGGTGTATTAATGTCAAGATGAATTCTTTTAGGATTTGAATTTATTCTGATGGCAGTATTCATTTTTCAGAACTGGTACCTCCGATGGTATTTGTTGCAGCTCCACCTCCACCCCTGGATTCACTAAGAGGTGCTCCTTTTGTGCCTCCAATGCCACATCATGCACTGTTCTATACAGGTCCACCAGACCCTCAGTTGCATACTAAGATAGTCAACCAGATTGACTACTATTTTAGGTACTGCTTTTATTTTGTCCTGTCAATATTTTGTATTTGTTTTCTTGTCTTTAACTGGTTTAGAAGGTTGACTGTAGATATACCACAACTTGTCTACTGCAGTAATGAGAATTTAATTAGAGATACATTCTTGCGGCGGAACATGGATGACCAGGGCTGGGTTCCAATAAAATTAATTGCAGGCTTCAACAAAGTGAGTTGTTTGGGGTAATATGATTGATTATCTGTTTGTGTGTGTGGGAGATGGATTGTTCTTTTGTTTTGTAGTTGATCACACACACACACAGATATATATATATATATATATATATATGTTACATTACATAAATTATTAATCTACTGTAGAAGGATTAAATTATATATGATGATCATCCACCCTTTACTGGAAGCTACGTGTTGACTGATTTAGGTGCTTCTTTGCTATGATTATTAGGTCATGATGATTGCATGTGTGGTGTTTTGATTTTGATTAAATTATGTTTTAATTTTATTGTTCTTTCACAATCATGGGGTGAGAAATGATGGTAGCATATGTTGTCTCCCTATGGTTGCAGTGTTCCTATCATATTGTACTAGTAGAAAATATGTTTTGGAGAGGAAAAAACTCGGCTCTTTAAGATATAGTTTTAGTATTGAAATGATCAAAGTGACGTTAAGGTACACTATAAGTGCTACATTTTAAGGAGGGGATCAGGATGCAAAAGTTAGCATCCTGCCCTAGACCAGTTTTAATTTTCTGGTGAGTTAAGCTAGTCCTTCTTATAGTTGTGGGGGATTCAGGTTATGGTTTTTGGTTTTTCTTTTATCCTACTTTAGTTTTCTGCAATATGCAGTAATGCTACTCTGTTTAAGGAATATAGAGTCGAGTTTTTATTAATTATGTTGTGTATCACTGAATTACACTTGGAAAACAAAAAGTTATTGCAGTATCTTGAGGAAAAATTTATAGCATTTGGATAGCAAATGTTTAAAATGCAAGGCCAGGTTCTGATTAAAAAAAATACTTATTTTTGCATAATTCTTTTACATGAAAAGCACATTTTTTGCATATCCTAGTCTTTTTTGACCATCAGTATGTTAACATGAAAATGTGAGATATCTCCTAGTGGGTATCATATGTTAACATGGAAATTATTTACTTGTGTTGGCCTTCTGTGATAGTGCCTTTTCTCTGCGCTCCCTTCACTGAAATAGGATAATATGAATGAAAGCATGGGTTTGATAATCAAATTTAGTTTATGTATGAACATATGCACCATTATTAGAAAAATAAATATGCTTAAGCTAATTGTGATCCTTTTAAATTTTACATTTTATAATCTGTTCTCATGGATTTAAAATTAAATTTTCCTTTTAGTGTATTGAATAATATTTCTGTTTTTTTATTATTACTACTACTATCACCTCAAATCTAATTAAGTGGCATATTTAACGGATATAATTATGGTCATGCATGTGATATTATGGTTATACTTATACACCAGGGTTGGACCAAAAAGAGCTTTATGGTTTGTTATTCATGTTGTTAAATGTATTTTGATTTACACTTAATTGCTTTACGCTTAACTTGAAACATCTTACACTCTGATGTATACAGAAGTTGATCTCACTGAATTATCTATAATCTTAATTATGATTGACACAGGTGAAATGGAAATGGATGAGCAAATGTGTATGATTGTTTTGGGTGTAGTGCCTGCTTTAGTATCTTCTAATGTTACTATTTTATGTGGTGGAGTTCATCACATAACATCTGAAGCTTGTAACTCTGCTGTATCAAGTTTTCCAATTCCACAGCAAACGATTTTTTTAAAAAAATTATCCTATTTGAACGTGAGTTTGGCATTATTATTATTCGTTACCCAGTGATAAATGTTTGTCTGTCAGGTTATGCATTTGACTGACAATATCCAGCTTATAATAGATGCTGTTCGAACTTCATCTGTTGTTGAATTGCAGGTATTTTTCTGATCTTTTTTTAATATGAACACGAATTCATTGGGAATATCTAATAAAAGTTATTTTCATCTGTCCTTGTTCTATGGATATATTAAACCTCTTGTTTAAAATTTATTTATTTTTCTTTATATCACAGGGTGACAAAATAAGGAGACGAAATGATTGGGGGAAATGGGTCATGCCTCCTGTTCAGTTTTCTAATGTTACAGGTTCTCAAACCCTTGGAGTGTTGAATCCTGACATGCTGGCAGAACAAGTACGCCATGTGAAACTAGTCACAACTAATTACGATGATGCTGGAGGATTAGATGTTCTATCTGATGATTCACAGCATAGATCTGCATTTGGGGATTTGAATAATTCATTGCAGCTCTCCACTAGCGAGGGTACTGGTCAAGTTGGTATTCAAGGCTCAGATCACTCGATTTCAGCAAGAAATTAGGGCTGTAGACATGCGCTTTAGCACTCTTTTTTTGGACAGCTCTTAAGAGCGTCACAGGAAGCTGGTATCTGGATTTGGTCTCAGATTTTGCATATGGCACAATGGGAATGATTTCTCACAAGCCATATTTATGATAAAATGATTGAAAAATGGGAAGAAAATACATATTATAAAACAGAAAAAAGGACCAAACGGTAAAATCTCCCCTCCTCTCCCCCACTACCAAAAAAAAAAGATAAAAGAAAAAAAAAAAACTTTTTTTTTTGTTATTGTGGAGCTAGTTGCATGACTCTTGAGTTTACTTGTTTTTATGGGATATGATGTTCTTACTCTTACTTTGGGGGATGGTTTGCTTCAAAATGGGGGAATTTTGGCTCTGTTTCCCTCCCTACTGCCCCTCGGCTGCTTTTTGAAATCTGGGGTCAGTTTCCCACCAGTTTGGGAGCATTATATTAGTTCATGGATGTTGAATGTGTTTGATAGCTACCTGTTGGCTATTGGGGAAGAGGAAATGTGGCCTTCTGCTGTTGGAGCTTTTCCAACGTCTGCTTTAAAGAATGATTGCTTGATGTCACTTTGCACTATCCCGTCACGTCATGTCTGGAATCACATTGATAATTACACAATTGTCCAATTTCCATCCGCTTAAACTATCAAAAATTCTGAAGCAATAAAGTTGCCCCTTGTGGGGGGGCTATCAAGACGTTAATTATTCTTGTCTTTTTAGACTTAAGTTGCGTGGAACAGGAACCTGAACCTATATTTTGATTATTCGTGAAAGCCGCCTTCTTATGTCCCCTTATTTATGTAATTCGATTATTTTGATGTTTGATGCAATGGATTTAATCAGTTTTATTACACATTTACATGGATTGTTTTAAATTTTATATTTATAATTTATTTTAATTTAATTATTCATTTTGTAGTTTGTTCTTTTAAAGATGCTTATAATCAAAGGAAATTATTTTTCATGCTATAAAAGATAGTTTTATCATATTGTAAGATATTGAAATTTGTGTTATCATTTTTTTTTATAAAAAAAAAGTGGTGGATCCACTACATCATTTATTGTGTGAGATACTACCTCATGTGATATGAAATAAAAGAGGCTCTTTAATCAAAAAATAATTAATGTGCTTCAGTAAAAAATGAAAATAAATAACACATTTAAAATGGTATTTTTTTCTGAATGAGTTTCATTTTAAAACGAAGTAACCATATATGTTCAATGTGATAGCTAAATGACTTTACTTGTTTTTGTATTTTTAATGTGTTAGCGGTAATTTTATTTACCCACTTTGTTATAAGATTTCTGAAAATTTTCTTGAGAATATGATTTTCTTGAGATTTTGTTTTGTATACAATTTTTCTTTAAAAGGTCATCTAAAAATATCACCAGAATGGAGGTATTCTTGGAATCCCAAGTGTTAGGAAAAAAATTCACTTTTGTTGGGACAAAATTTGATAATATTTTGACTTACCAAATAAATTTTACTTAATATTTTCGGGAAAGCGACTTTTCCACTATATTATTAGGAATCATGATTCTAGGGCACGTAAATTTTTATCTTTTACCAAAACTCCCTAGGGGATACATATTGGTCTCATATAAAATCCCTTATGCTTCTTTGGTTGGTGTTACTCCTAGCCCACTATTTAATTCCCAATAGTTTGGGGCCAATATTATAGCTCACATCTAGAACATTCTAGAGGGCACCACATACCCCAGCCAGTGCCGGATTTACAAAATTTTATTTATGTTTGCACGTTTATTATCTGGGTTTCCGGGCCAACGCCCTCCAAATTCTTTATTTAAAGAAAGTCTTGAAAGCATTGATGTTGGGTAGAAATTTTTTGGGAAAAGAGTATAGGCTTTGTATTCATTTATTCACAGAAAGTTGTAATGTGACCTCGTGTTATTCATTCACACAAAGCCAATGAAGACAACGTTGTCCCGTGACCACCTATTATTCAATCACAGAAAGTTGAACAATCTTATTCATTCTCTGCCTACTCTTTTTTCGTATTTTATTCATTTATAGACACAAAGTTTTAAATCCAATTTTCCCATAATGACAAATAAATAAATAAAAACTTACGTTCGATAATATCACCAGAATGGTGATATTCTTGGAATCCCAAGTGTTACGAAAAAAAATTCACTTTTTTGGGACAAAATTTGATAATATTTTGACCTACTAAATAATTTTTATTTAAAATTTTCGGGACAACGCCCTCGAAATTTTTTATTTAAAGAAAGTTTTGAAAGCATTGATGTTGGGTAGAAATTTTTTGGGGAAAGAGTATAGGCTTTGTATTCATTTATTCACATAAAGTTGTAATGTGACCTCCTATTATTCATTCACACAAAGTCAATGAAGACAACGTTGTCCCGTGACCACCTATTATTCAATCACAGAAAGTTGAACAATCTTATTCATTCTCTGCCTATACTCTTTTTCCGTATTTTATTCATTTATAGACACAAAGTTTTAAATGCAATTTTCCCATAATGTAAATAAAAACTTATGTTTGATGATATCACCAAAATGGTGGTATTCTTGGAATCGCAAGTGTTAGGAAAAAAAATTCACTTTTTTTGGGACAAGATTTGATAATATTTTGACCTACAAAATAATTTTTATTTAATATTTTCGGGCCAGCGCCCTCGAAATCTTTTATTTAAAGAAAGTTTTGAAAGCATTGATGTTGGGTAGAAATTTTTTGGGAAAAGAGTATAGGCTTTGTATTCATTTATTCACAGAAAGTTGTAATGTGACCTCCTGTTATTCATTCACACAAAGCCAATGAAGACAACGTTGTCCCGTGACCACCTATTATTCAATCACAGAAAGTTGAACAATCTTATTCATTCTCTGCCTATACTCTTTTTCCGTATTTTATTCATTTATAGACACAAAGTTTTAAATGCAATTTTCCCATAATGACAAATAAATAAATAAAAACTTACGTTTGATAATATCACCAGAATGGTGGTATTCTTGGAATCCCAAGTGTTAGGAAAAAATTCACTTTTTTGGGACAAAATTTGATAATATTTTGACCTACCAAATAATTTTTATTTAATATTTTCGGGCCAGCGCCGTCGAAATTTTTTATTTAAAGAAAGTTTTGAAAGCATTGATGTTGGGTAGAAATTTTTTGGGAAAAGAGTATAGGCTTTGTATTCATTTATTCACAGA
The DNA here is from genome assembly GCA_032173675.1 of Gastrolobium villosum. Taxonomy (NCBI): domain Eukaryota; kingdom Viridiplantae; phylum Streptophyta; class Magnoliopsida; order Fabales; family Fabaceae; genus Gastrolobium; species Gastrolobium villosum. Next base: position 96,488 of record JAVKPL010009076.1, on the reverse strand, counting down.
AAGTTGTAATGTGACCTCATGTTATTCATTCACACAAAGCCAACGAAGACAACGTTGTCCCGTGACCACCTATTTATTATTCAATCACAGAAAGTTGAACAATCTTATTCATTCCCTGCCTATACTCTTTTTTCGTATTTTATTCATTTATAGAAACAAAGTTTTAAATGCAATTTTCCCATAATGACAAATAAATGAATAAAAACTTACGTTTGCACTTGGGGTCAATGGCAACTGAGTAGGTCTGCCACCAATGTTGTCAAAATCGAAGTGTTAGGAAAAAAATTAACTTTTTTTAACACGAAACATTATTTTTTTATATTTTGACCTACCAAATTTTTATATATAGGCTTTAATATTTTTATGAGTCGCCCTATAAAAAATTTATTTATATTCAGTTTTGAAAGCATTGATGTTGGGTAGAAATTTTATAATGAGAAAAATATAATCTTTGTATTCATTTATTCACAGTTGATGGGCGGAAGTTGTAATGTGACCTGTAATGTAATTAACACAAAGCCAATTAATATGACTTCCTAAACATAACCGTTGGATTATTCAGATCAGAGATAGTTGAACAATCTTAAGTTCATTCCCTGCCTATACTCTTTTTTCGTATTTTATTCATTTATAGAAACAAAGTTTTAAATGCAATTTTCCCATAATGAAAATAAATGAATAAAAACTTCATATTAAAAAGATATAAGTGACGTAATTATATAAAATATAAGTCTAAAAATGTCAAAATCGAAATTATATACAAAATAAAAATAGGGTTTTTTTAAAAATATATAAAAAAAATTGAGTTTAAGTAAAAACATAAAAACTTACTCTTCTACTATTTTTTACGTTTCTACCCAATTTTTACTAAGGTCCATTTTACTTATGTTTTAACACATTTTTACACTGCATTTCTACAATTTCTATGTTTTTAGACTATTTTTTGACAACAATGTCTGCCACTGACCCTAGCACTGTTGCCCACTGTGTATTCACATACTCTAATGAGCTGTTACTCCTCATCTTTATCTTTATCTTTATCTAATGAGTTGTTACTACATAAATTTTTACACACATACTCTTTGATATGCAGCGTGCGTACATGAGAAGCTTTAATAAGGCCAAAGTTCATATCATAGTTGTGGAGATAACTCCTCTACATCAACATATTATAGCCCTTGAGGGAGACATCTATAGTTTTACCCAAACACTGAACAACTCAGTTGGTCTTTTGCTTAAAAAATTATTTAGTTTTATGTTTGGATTAATTTATTTGTATTAAGAAGTTTTAATAAAAAAAATTAAAAAAGTATTCTCAGGCATGCTGATCCTTTCAATACCTCGTTGAATAAATTGTCCGATTCTTGGAACTTCTTCCACGCATACTTTCTAGTTTGTCGCAGGTGCTCGATGGACTGAACAATTAGCCCAGCTTTATGGCTTATCATCCTTTTTCCTACTTCCCTTACAATTATTAACACCATTCCATTCAAGAGACCACTCCACACATTGTACGCATTTCTCTACGGTAGTAACTTCAATACCTTCATGATACATCTTATTAAATATAACATAAGTGTTTAATGCATTATTAATTTGACTTATAATTTTTTTTTTCCTGCTTATTCTTACATGCAGAGCGATGTATGGATCACGTTGGATGAAATTTTGCAGTAGATAAGATATTTTATAAACTTAATTTCTTTTTAAATTAGAAAACAATTAACTTTACCGGGATGCATTTCACATACACTACCGACTAAACATGGTAGTGTAATTCCTTGTCATGGAGAATATTTTTGGAATTATTCTCTCATTTAATATCGGATACGACTTCCAATCAAAATGAAATTACAAACTATATTATAAGAAATATATAATTATAATATTAAAAAAAATCTCTTCAGAAAATATGTTAGTTGATGTGGGCTATTTTATCATTTTGTCTCTCATTAATTATTTAATAATCATTTTGCCCCTGATTGTAAACTATCTACCAATCTATCCCTCTTTATTCGATTAAATTGAATATTTAATTGATTAAATGGTCAAATGAAGATTTAATCGATTAAATCTTTAACTTAATCGATTAAATCTTCTTCTTTATCAGAAGAAATATGGAGATTTAATCGACTAAATATTCAAGTCAACAATTTTTGCCTATTTTGACCATTTAATCGATTAAATTTTTGGCTTAATCGACTAAGGAGGAGCAGATTGATAAATAGTTCTGAGAGAAGGATAAAATAATTATTAAATAATTAATTAGGGTCAAAATGGTGAAAATGCCATCCATGTTTCTATTGTTGAGATGTAGGTACCATGTTAATATATTAGATTTTTTTTTCTTGTTACGGCAAAATGGGTCAATTCCGCTCTGGGTTTCTCAACACATTATTATTATTTTTAAAATAAAATATTTATCTATTATCAAGTATATAACATTAATCTTTTATAATATATATGAATCGACTCATTTTTTCTTGTTATGACAATATGCATTAACGTTTTCACAACAACATTAGTTATTGAACTAGTAAAAGAATAATAGCAAAAAGCAAATTAAAATTATCCCAACACACATAACGCAATTTATTCACTTTTCAGTCGGCAATAGCCATGAGCCCAATCTATTTTTCTTCAGTATACATGTATTATGATAAATAAATAATTATTATTAATATTTAAAAATTAAATTTAATAATCACTGCTTGTTTCTTTACGCGTGTCAAATGGGTGGGAAAAAAAAAATAAAAAACAAGGTTCCCACTATGTCTCTTAGTTAGCACTGCCAACTGTTAGCATGGAATGGGTTGGTAGAACTGGAAGTGGCCAAATGAGTGTTGGAAAGGAAAGTGAATCATGCTTTTGCCAAGTGTTGCTCTTTCGGTGTTCTTTCCTCTCTTTAGGGCGTCCTATGTTTTTTTTCGCCCAATAAATTTGAGCCACCAAGGTAAAATAAAGCATCCAATGGACAATACCACATTGACACATTGCCTTTGCTAGCAGACAAAACGTCTAATATATATATATATATGAGTGTGACCGTGTGTGACAAAAAACCACTAAATATGTATAATTTTTCTAAAATAAGACTCTGACACTAATTAATTGATATTCTTTCTTGTGAGCACCTATACGCTCAGTTCAGTAATGCTAGCTAGCTTGATGGGTATCCATCAATCAAATCATCCTTTGTTGTGAAAGTTTTCGTTACGAAGCATTATTGGAACTTCAAAGAGCTATCCTCCTAGCGATCATCCCTTACTCATCTTTTAATAAATTTGGCAATCTCAAACGTTAGTATAATGGGACATAAAAATGTTGCACGATTTGGTTTGATTTTACATGTCACTCAATTAAGGAAGTAAAATAGGGAGGTGTATTTAAAGGAATTTGTGTCTCCTCTTCATATGGAAAAGATTGGTGAAAATAGAAAGTGGGATGAGGAGAAGAAAGCAAAAATAGAGAGGAGGTTGGAGAAGGAAGCATTAAATGATTTGAAAATAGAGATACTTTTTTATGACAATTGCTGGCTAAAGAGAAAGTCAGTGGACAGTGGAACCTGCAAGGAAAGGGTTAGGGGGTACACTAAAGTGTACATATTTTAAGGCGTGGGGCTGTTCCCAACATTGTGTGATGTACTCATGTGGTATAGCTTAGGACAGAAAAAGATTTGACAGCTGTCGAGTTCTAAGTAGACAAGCTACGCATAAGTCTAAGAAGAAGCTCAGAATAGTAACAGACCAATAATGTTAGTTTTGCACAATTTTAAAAATTAACATATTATTTAAGGGAGATTGTAATTTCATGTCATAGATATATCAAGTGTGGAACCCGCCTATTAAAAAAACAAAAAACATAAATATGAGTGGCACACCTTTTTATGGTGTGAATAGAAAGGATTTATTTTCTCATGTAACATGAGAAAAACAAATCCAATTATTTAATTGTACTTGGACCTGGACCTATCAAAATTTCCGACTAGAAACACGTATACAAGTACAAACAAAACATTCATGCATCACGATACTAAAACCATGCATAGGATAAGTTCTAAAAATTACAACATATAATGCGGTTAAGATATAATATATAAAAACGTACTACAAATATATTAATGTTTTATAAATTAGTTTTAGTCATTGCTTTTTATCTATCACATGATATAATTTTATCTCCTATAATCTCAATTACAAAATCATTTTGGGGTTTAAAATTAAAAAATAAAAAATATTTTAAAATTTTATTTTTCTCTTCTATCTGAATTTTACAAAAAAAATTAATTTTAAATCTCAAAACAATATCATTTTGACGTTGTAAAAGATAAAACTAACTCCTTTAATCCGAAAAACGTTAATCCCTATCATTATTTATTGAATTATTATAATATTTAATTTACTTTATTATAAGATAGTTTAAAAGGATCCAAACTAATAGATTATGTCGATTCTGTATGTATCTAGTTTATAATGTAGGTGTTTCTCCGATTTGTGCATATATATCTTCTAATTCTTTCACTTCGTTGATGCGATATGTGTAGGAAAAATGCATGAATAGCATTGTTTGGAACAGATGAAATCTTGGAGTAGTGGACTCTCCAAATTCGCACATCCTTCTTGGATCGTGGTTTGTTTAGAAAATTGTAACACGTTTGATAGTCCTTTCTTTCATCGACAAGGATGAGAAAAAGAGACTGTAGATCGCCACGCTCTAGGGTTCACAGTTCACTATGTATCAAATGTCGTGTAGTAGTGTCCTTTTATATTTATGCAACGAGACATCATCATTTCTTTTTATTTTCTCTGTTGATATTTTATCTTCTTCGACACTTATCGCTACGTGGCAAATACGTTAGGAAATATTATATAGGATTTTATAATTCTCATGTAACATACACACCCTTCAATTTTCGTGCTGATATGGATCTCACATATGATTTTTCTAACACATAGATCTCACGTGTTTTTTATCTCTATGACATGAGATTTTAATTCTTATATAAAATGAGAATTATAAAACCCTATTTTGAAATTTTTTATATTTTTTTTTGTAAATGTTGTTGATTTTTCTGAGCTGGGTTTACAAAACTAATCGAAATTTTGAAAAATCTCAATAGTATTTATTAACTACGAAGGTTATCGAAAATATTTTGTTGTGCACATAGCACTTCTTTTTCCCTTTATTTATTTCACGTCATAAATTTGGTTGCCACGCCCTGTTGACGTCATGAAGCAAAACTACTCTTGGCCAAAAAAAGCATTGATACGATGTGTTTCAAATATACATTATCATTGTAAATATTAATTTTATTCAAACTAGTTCGAGATGTGGTTTAAATATAAAAAAAATAAAATTATGCATGTATTATATATTCACTTACATGGTATTTATTAAAAATCATATATATATATTGGCCTTGTATGCGTATGTCTTCCCTAATCTAAACTATTTATATAAAAAAATGTATATATTTATCTTGGAGAATTTTCGTACATCCTTTCTTTAACTTATTAATTGTACGATTAAAAATATTTTAATTCCATTGTTTGTTTATTAAAATAATTCCTTTATTTTGTACGTTTATAATTGTGAATAGTATTTGTAATGATCCGAAAATTAAAAATGAAGTTTAAATGATTGAAAAAAACTTAAAAACACACTTGTCTTTTAAACGACTGACGTTCGTGAATCTATACTTAACATTATGCTCAAGTATTATATAATTTTTAAGCCTCCAACATATAGGAGTAAATTTTGTATAAGGAAAAAAAAATAAAGAAGGAGCAAAGACTTCCCATATAGGACTTATACTGATCCAAATATAAAATAACTCTAACTTTAAAAAAAATTATGCATAAAATGTATGTTTTTTAAACCGTTAAACGGTTCCTTTAAGTGGCGAAGCCACGTAGACCCTAGATGGGGTTTGGGCCCTGTTGAATTTTTCTAAAAAAAATATTATTATATACGTTTATATAATTAATTATTATTTGACATCTTCTAAAGTTAAAATTTGGTCTCATCTGTGTTATTTGTCTCTCAGTTAATAGCCTAATACATTGTCAGTGGAGATGGAAACCTCGACGCAGCGGTATCTTCGTGTTCTCGCGGTTCTCTCAAAGTTCGAAACCCCAATGGTATTTGCTCTTAAATTGGTGCTTTTTTATTCTAAAAATTTTCTAATTTTCTTGTGATTGATTTTATTTTGTGAAGATATGCTTGTTAGAGTGGAGTGCCTTTTAGTGTTTTGTTCTTTATTGTTTCCTTGAATAGTTAAATCAGAATTGTCTTCATACACTCTCTCCATGGCTTTATTTCAGAGTGACAAAGCCTTTTGCATTTCATATCGTTGCTCTTCAAACAAAATGTTATATTTCTTTTTTTTCTTTCTCACAATAACTATTTTATAAATAATTAGGAATTTGCAAGCAATTATTTAATACTTATACGATACAACATGTAATTGTATAAATTAATTCATGATAGCTTAGTGACTTACAACACCTTTATTTTAATATTAAGCAAAAGTAAAAAATGTAAATTGTAAAGATATATGCAACTTGGTATAATAGTATTGATTTATGATTCTCAAAGACCAGTATAGGTGTCCCTCATATATGAAATAAATAAATAATAACTTTCATTTCAAGCATACCCAAATGAATCCCCACTAAAAATGGTGAACATGCATTCTCAGAAATGAAAATGGTGAAAATAAGACTTTGAAATAAAATAGATAATGACTTTCTTGCAAATAATTTGGTTTTGTATATTGAAAGAGAGATTGTTGAAATTTTTACTACAAATTCTATTCTTTAAGATTTCATCGGTTTAAAAGTGCGTCGTTTACAATTTTAGGTATGTATTTTTTTATTACATTTTAAATTACTTATTAAATCTTGTTATACATATAAGAGAAAAATAAATCTTATGTTATAGGAGAATTCCAATCTTATGTCATAGATACATGAAATGTGGGACCTACCTATTTAAAAAAAAAAACAAACAAAAAAATGAACGGCACACCTTCTATGGTGAGTGTAGGAAGGATTTATTTTCTCATGCAACATGAGAAAAACAAACCCTACATATAATTATTATATTTGTGTGTATTTATACCCCTAGGACAATGCTTGTTCATTACTTATTATGCTGTAGGAGAAAAGTGTGATTCTTTTGTTTTGAATGCTTGCTGGGAAAGTTAATTTTTTTTATATGTTTGCTTTGATATATAATAGTTGCCTATTGTTTATTTGAATTTTCAATATTATGTGAAATTATTTAGCAAATAATTTAGATAAGTATGCTAGAATTCATGGTAACTTTTTTTTATAATAGATTCGTATAATTACAATAAATATTTTAATAATTTGATATGTCAATTTTTTTGACCCCACTTAAAATGAAATCTTGGCTCCGTGATTACTTTTTTTATCTTTGTAAATTTTGGAAAACTTCCCATAATTTCATATTAAAGTTCTTGTAAATTTATCTTTTCCAACCCACGATTTGACAAAAAAATAAGGTGACCAATCTATGACATCATCTTACTGCGATTTTAAATAAAATCTATTTAAATAATAACAAAAATCGATCTGACACAACAAAAGAAATACACTTCTCAATAACAGGTGAAGTGAAGTGCCTTTTCCTTTAAATAAAGGCTTAACTTTTATATTTGAAGTTTGAACTACTAAATCTCATATATCTCGTGGTACATTATTTTAAAATTGGTATGTAGTATGTACGGCAAGTCACTTACAACAGTCACCAGATACTCCGATAGGTTATAAAATTTCGTATTTTCCCAACACACAAGACGTGACAAAACAAAACGTGACAATCTATTCTATACCGTCATCTTATCGCGATTTTAAATAAAGGCTTAACTTTTATATTTAAAGTTCGGATTTATCATCATCTTATTATTTAGGGGATTAAAGATTTTCATAAACCCTCCAAAACCCTCATCTTCATTAAAATTGTTCCCCCAACTTGGGGGGTTTTATTTTAAATTACTTAATTACCCTCATTTAAATAATTTTTAGAATGAGAAATTAATTTTTAGATCGTAAAAAATTTCTTATAATACAACATTTTATGGGGCCCACAAAAAAAAAATTGGCACGCAAAACGAATTTCTATAACATAACACAATTATTTTCCTACAACATAACTTTTATAAAACCCTTAAAGTTTAAACTACTAAGGATATGTTTGATCGTGTTCTATTTTTTTTTGTTTTTAAAACTGTTTTGTAAAATAATTATGAAAATAGTTGTTTTCTATTTTTTTTTCTTTTTAAAAGTTAAAAACAAAAAAAGAAAATAAAAATAACTCAGACATGTTCTCTAAATTTGATTTTAAAAACAAAAAAATAGTTATAATATTCAAAATAATTTTTACAAAACAGGTCTTACCAATAAGTTTTTTAGTTTTTTTTTTTCTGAAAATTAAAAAATAATTTTTAAAAATCACAATATAGAGCCTAAATCTCAAATATCTCGTGGTACATTATTTAAAAATTGGCATGTAGTATGTACGGCAAGTCACTTACAACATCCACCAGATAGGTTATAAAAGTTTCATATTTTCGATGAAATTCTCGTAAATAATACTAACTTTTTAAAAAAATTATATAATTAAAAGTTTTAATTATAACTGACTGTCCAAGTTACCTAATTCAAAAATAACCCCATACTTCTCACAAAAATAAAGTAATTTATATAACGAAGCGAAAAAAATTTATCTTATTAACGAGTTTTTTAATTGACTTATTAGCCTTCTTAATGAAAATGTATCACATGGAAATTATAAAAAAATAAAATTTACCTATTAATCTTTAAAGGATAAATAGTTATTCATAGTAATTATTTATTTAGAAAGTATAAAAAATATTATAAAAACTCTTAAAATATTTAAGTATGAAGAGTCACGTATTAATTGGTAAGGGATTAAATGAGGTGAATATTAGTGGATGAATTCATTAACCCGGTCTTTTGAGATTTTGTGTTGAGGTGTGATATGATATACATTTGATGTATTTAATCCTCTTTAACTCATTGACCCGCTGACAAAAGCATTAATGTAATTACTGTGACAAAATAATAAAACTCGTTTACATGTTTCTAACTATTTGTATCTGAATTCTGCTGGCAACTGATACATCAGTCAAATCAATGTGTCCTTAAAATTTTAAGGAGTGGAACTTTTCTCATAGCTCGACAAGTCGATTAATATCAAGCTTTTTTTTTTCTTTTTTTTCTTTTTCTCCCTTTATTTTTTTAAGAGTTATGTTATAGGAAAAATGATTGTATAATGTTATAGGAATTCATTTTATGTGCCTTAATTTTTTTTGAGGAAGGATATTCTTACTACTAAAATTTTCTTCTACTAACTTACTATCTATCTAATCACCATTGAATCAATGAGAGAGAATGCTAAAAGTTTTTGAAAAAAAAAAAATGTTGATCCAATTGTGATTAGATAGGTAGTGAGTTGGTAGTAGAAAATTTTGGTAGTAAGAATATCCCTCCTCTTTTTTTTTTGCTTCAAAAAATGTTCGCCCCACAAAATATTATGTGTAACAAATTTTTTTGTGTCATGTTTAATGATGAATGCAAATCCCATCTCTAAATCATTACAAAATTATAATTAATATAATATTAAAGGGTAACTGATTCTATCTTCTTTTTTTTCTACATTTGTTTATCATTTTTCACACCATTAATAAAAATATCAATAGAAGAGATATATGATAAAATTAGCTGAAATTTTAATTTAATGGTATTGGATAGTGATAGAAAAAAAAAATAGCTAGAATAACATATTTTAATATTAAAATTTTATTTTTAAATAAAAATTGCACTTTTAAAAAAAAAACTACATTTCTTAATAAATATTTAATAATACTTGCATATTAAACAATATTAAATAATGTATGCTATTAATCTATTTTCTCTAAACCTTAATAAGAATCTACTTTTCTTATTAATACAGTGGAATGCCCGTAATTAGGTCATGTGTTTTATTAAATTACTTAATTATATTATCTTGAAGGATTTTCTGAATTTTTATAATTTAATTTTTAAATAATTCTTATATTTTTTAACATCTATAAATATATTATTTTAACTTAATTGTTTTATTAATTAAAATTTCTACACTTAAGTCCTTAAATTATATAAAAATAACACAAATAACTTTTAAATAATTATAAATCTCAATTAATAGAGTCTGAATAATGACAAGCTAATATATATATATATATATATATATATATATATATATATATTTAAAAAAATTAAATGTTAACATGTATTTGATAAAAACGTAGGGATTTTTTTAATAACATTAACCATTTTATTAAGTCTTGTCTTATGAGCATCTTTTTATCTTTTTAGGAAAAATAACACTTTAGAAGAGAGAATATTATTCAAGTTTAACTCATAATGTGTCATAAATATTAATAAAAATTTAAAATAACATTGGCATCTACATATGAGATTCACGATTATAATAGGGATTTTTTTTAATACAATAAAAATATCGAAGCTCAAATCTATAATCTTATATAAATTATCAAACATAAAAATATTTTTGCAATTAATGCAAATAATCTGAACTTACTTCCAAAACGATGTCATTTTAGGATTGAAATGTGAAAGATTAAAAAAATTATAATTATAAAGACTATAATAACCCTGAAATAAATTAAAATTACAAAAAAACCATTATTTTTGTCCCAAAATAATATCATATTAACTTACTATATATAACTTATATCCAATAACCGAAGAAAAAACTCTTATGAAAATCTCTCTTACAGCTAAATCATTCTCAATAATTAGTAAGGTTTTAACTATCCTTCTATCACGGCGGTATGGACACTACTTGATCCCACACCAAGAGTGGGCCCTCTCTTAACTAAAAAAACTTAAAATATATAAATAAATTTAACAATAACTTATTAAGTGTGAAACAAAATTAATGCGAGAATTTTATTAGGGGTAAGTTATTTTGTTATTTATTTAAAATATAAAATTTTGTAACTCTTCTATAATATTGACAGACAGATATTTAAATGAAAAACAATGATAAATTTTTAATCTAAATTATGACTATTTATTTGTTTAAATGTTATGACTTATAAACCACTTTTAACACATAATTGTATAGATGGTGTGTAATAGACTTGCAACAACGGGAAAAAATCAGACGAAATACAAGGACCCCGATTACAAAAGCATGAACAAAAAATATAAGATACATGCAGACAAATTAATAATAAGAAAGTTATACTGCTTACCAAAAAAAAAAAGTTATATTTATAAATTTTCTATTTACAAACAATAATATGTATTACGAGTAGTATATTTTAGCACACGGTATATAATACCTAATATATAATACAATTTGTAAGAATTTATAAAGAAAATTTATAAATATAACTCTGCCAATTAATAATGGGAAAAATGTGCCATTTTAAACGATGTAAAGTTGTATCATTTTAAGAAAAAAGAAAGAGATAGATAATGAAGGAAAAAGAGAGTTAACAAAAAATAAAATAAAGGTGTGCGTCTCACTTCTTTGTAAGAGTGAAATAATATAAGTTATATCATTTAAAAGGATAAACATTTTTTTCATTAACAATACCATAGAAGAGTAAAAGAAAAATATTGTGGCAGCTCTTATAAGAGGACTTTGACAATATTGCCACGTTACCCCCAAAAAGTTACATGAATGCCACCCTATAGCAAATTTTTGTCAAAATGATACTGTGGCAAAGTGACTGAAAACGAGTTTCAAATGTAATGTAGGAAACGATAAATCATCAAAGTCGCCAATAACATTAACTTCGAAAGGTTATATCTTATGACTCGAAAGTTCGAGTTAAGTGATCTTTTCAAAAAAATAATAATAATTCCTTGGACTTTGTGTGACAAATTTTTATCTCTGTGAAAGGTATTTAATTTCTATTCTTATTTTTATTCTCTAATATTAAAAGAATAATTCTCTTAGAATTTTCTAAACCGTAAATCTCAAAAAGATATATGAAATTGAAAAAAGTACCTGATTTTGACAATAAAGTTAAAGTTATAATTTTCTTAAATTAAGTTAGTTTTTTTTTTATCAATATACGGTCGGTGACTATGAGTTTATCTTATTTTGCTATGTGGTAGTTAAAATTCGCTGTTATAAAAAAGTTTTATAATTATCATGTTGAATGAGAATTAAAATCTCATATTGTAGAGATAAAAAGCATGTGGGACCCATGTGTTAGAAAAAATTATATGTGGGACCCATATCAACACGGAAATAGAAGGGTGTGTAGGAAAATTGTAATTCATATGTTGAATGAGAATTATAAAACCCTATAAAAAAAACTAGTGTAAAAATTTATGTTTTTACATTTGTACGTTTTTATTTAAGTGATTCATGTTAAAAGGCAGGTAAAAATCTCTCTTAATAAAAATTGATAAAAATTTCGTGCAAAAATGATAAACATGCGAGGTTTTACGTTTTTACTTAAACCAAATAACTGAAGTAGGTCTTATACCAAAAAAATAAAATTGGATTAGGTCAATTTTTAACCCATTACCTGTTTTCTTTTTTCCTTAAAAAAAAACCATTTTCATTTTCCCCAAATCAAAATTCATAATATCTTTTTCTAGCTATTTGGAAAAAAAAAACTGACATAAAGTCACTATTGTAGAGAAAGAAAAGATGAAGCCATTGGTGAAAAGTTGAAGTGCCAAACTGAGGTAAAATTTGAATAAATCTATTATATTTTATTGCAAATGAACTTATTATAAGAGCAAGAAAACAAGACATCGAGGACATGTAATTGATGCAAACTGATGTATTTGATTTGAATTAATTGATATAATTTAGAAGGTATTAAACTTTATTCTTTTTACATTTTGGAACTTGTTTGTAATTTTTAAACTCTTTTTTTATGTTTTTGGACCTATGTTTTATATAGTTACAAAATTTATATATTTTAAATATGAAGTTGTTCATATGAAGCAAAAAATCCACTACTAAAAAAGTAATTCCGTCACTGTACACATGCACTACTAAAAAAGTCCATTTTTTCGACGGAAAAAATCCGTCAAAAATGGTATAAATTCCGTCGAAAAATTCATGAATATAATTTAATTTTGATTTATTTTTTGTAATTGTTTTCGACGGAATTACTTTTCCGTCGAAAATCTTCGACGGAATCGGAATTCCGTCGAAAAATACATGAATATAATTTTTTTTTTGATTTATTTTTTTGTAATGGTTTTCGACGGAATTCCTTTTCCGTGTAAAATCTTTGACGGAATTGGAATTCCGTCGAAAAATGTATGAATATAATTTTGTTTTTCATTTATTTTTTCGTAATGGTTTTCGACGGAAATCATTTTCCGTGGAAAATCTTGGACGGAATCTGAATTCCGTCGAAAAATCCATGAATATAATTTTGTTTTTGATTTATTTTTATTAATGGTTTTCAACGGAATTCCTTTTCCGTGGAAAATCATCGACAGAATCAGAATTCCGTCGAAAAATTAATGAATATAATTTATTTTTTGATTTATTTTTTTTGTATTGGTTTTCGACGGAATTCCTTTTCCGTGGAAAATCTTCGACGGAATCGTAATTCCGTCGAAAAATTCATGTATATAATTTTGCTTTTGATTTATTTTTTTGTAATGGTTTTCGATGGAATTCCTTTTTCGTCGAAAATTTTCAACGGAATCGAAATTCCGTCGAAATATTCATAATATAATTTGTTTTTTTTTTGTTTTTTTGTATTTATTTTCGACGGAATTAATTTTCCATCGAAAATCTTCGACGGTATGGAATTTCCGTCGAAAATTTTCGACGGAAAAAGAGTTCCGTCACAAATTATCGACAGAATACATATTCCGTTGAAATTTTTGTCTCTAATTTCGACGGAATATTTTCCGTTGAAAATTTCCGTCGAAAAATTGAACTTTTCTAGTAGTGCATGTGTACAGTGACTCGTGTTTTTTTTTATATGCATATACATAAGGAAAAAAGAAGTATAATGTTAGGGTTTATCATCTATCATTTAACATGATCACAAAAAATTTCCTACACTTACAACATTTTGTGGGATCCGTAGCAAAAAAAAAAAAATTAGCACGCAAAATGAATCTCTATAACATAACATAATCACTTTTCCTACAATATAACTCTTATAAAACCCATAATGTTATAGAAAATTTACATTTTGATAAAAATTTGTGTGGCATGATATTTAGGTATTTTTTTCGGAAACGTGACAAGTTGGTCAATGTGCCTACCGGTGTATGAGCCGTTTGTTTTCACTTTTCAAAAAAGTAATGTTATCGACCTGACAAAGACCCATATTCTGGAAGGACAATAAAGGAAAGCACAAAAGGAAGAAGGAGTGTACTTCTGGGTCTCTTAGGAATTTTGGGGTCCCAAGTCCAACGGCTTAGTTGTCTGGATAAAATTGTCAATAATAGGGGATTTCCTTCATTTTGTGTTGTCCCTTTATTGTCTTTATAGAATATGGGTCTTTGTTAGGTCCATAACAAGTAACTTTTATCTCTTCTTTATTTTAGAAGTGATTTTTATAGAAGCTAAAGCTATTTATACTTTTATAAAAATATTTAGATTTTGAAAAAAATATTTAACTTTTGATTTCTATTTTTTTATAAGTTAAATTTTTTTGCTTTAGAAAAAAAAAGTAAGTTTTTAATTTTTTGTGACTTTTATTTTTTAAAATACAGATATTTAAACGAACTAAAAATGAAAAATATTTTTCTCAAAAAAATAAATATTTTTTTTTTTTAAAAAAGTCCATCCAAGAGACGCTGTATATATATGTGTATATGGCATCACCTAAACAAAGTAAGGGACCATCGTAGCAGTAAGTTACGGCAGACAGGTATCTTCACGAGAAAATCACTTGTCGAATGTAATTAGGAAAGAGTGAGTTCAGCATTTTCCGAACAAACTGTGAGACCAAGAGATACATGCCAGATGCAAAAAACCTAATGCAGATTCATCATTCTAAGGTGAATATTTGTTTATCAAATAATTTCCTTGTGGTTTTTAATTTTCTCATGTATTAAGAAGAAAAAAAATCATACTATATACTCATTTTGTATGGAACCCATATCTATTAAAAAAAATACTATACAAAAATCAAAAGTTTACTGATAGCAAAAAATAATTCTCCTATAATATAAAAAAAATGTTTTCCCTTTCCTTTTTCAAAAAAAATGGCAAATTGACCAACAAAGCTTACGGAGGTCTTTTTTGTTTGGCAATCAACCAAATCAATTCAGTTTAAAAAAATATGAAATAAAGTGTCAAGAAGAAAAGAAATCAAGTAATTAATTATAAACAGTGGTTTGTTTCAGAATTTTTTTTATACAAAGTTCGAGAATGTTTTATTTTAGTTTTAATCGAAGTCTTGAACACCCCTATTGTATTATATAACAGACAGTCATTGACTAATATAATAAGAAATTCATTAACGACCCAAATAATAATTTCTACGACATAAGTACAAATATTTAGAAAAGTGTAAAAACAATATAATTTTTTTAGTTAATCATTTCCCAAATATGTATCGAGCGGATAAAGATAATGATTATTGTATATCAGGTGCAGTGTTAAACGGTTGAAAAAAATACGCATAAGACTATAAATAAATTGAGGGAAAACGTTTGTAATTTGAAAATATATAATTTTATATTATTTTAAATAAAATGATATTATTTTGATATATAATTGGTAATTTCTTATATTCTCACTACTTCACTTTCTCTTTCTTTCTAACTTTATGGAGCATATATAATATAAAAAAATTACTAATTATTCATCCACACCCAAATTTTATCTTTGTTTCCCTTTCACATTATTTATTAAGAGTGCGAATGATTACGTTTCCATGATTCTTTTTTTATCTTTATTAGCAGTATGTGAAATAGAATGAAACTGTTGTCATGTACATCCTAAATACATACATGGTAAAATATGTTATCAACATTAAATATAAGTAAATGTTCAAAAAAAAAAAAAAAAACTCTTTTGTGATTTACTCTTTTATTATTTATTTTTTTAATTACTTATCCCTTTTATGATTTATTCATCAAAGTCCTCATTTAATGCCGTTAATAATTGAATTAATTTATTCATTTATCCTCTCTTTTTTTGGTGAAAATTTTATCCTTATATTTTTTTATAACAAAATTTTATCCTTATTTTACCTGGACAAAAAGTTGCTGATTAATCTGATACAGAGATTTTGGTCACTAGCAAAAAAATTGTCATTAATGATTTAGTTGTTTTGGCCAAAATTTGAATGATAGATTAATGCTTTAATGTTGGAGAAACAAAGATAAAATTGATAAATTAATTCAATCAGTAACTGTGTTAAGTGTGAACTTGAATGAAAGGGACTATAAAAACCTTAAGTTATAAGAAATAAAATAAAGAGAGTAAGTGATAAAACCGCAAACCACATGGAGTTTTTAAACTTTTTCCTTAAATATATTATTTGTTAAATATACACTCTGGGAAATTATATTATTAAACACAGAAATTTTATTGAGCAGAAAAATGAGAAAAATATATGCATTTTCAGAAACATATTAAAGAACAAAATTGTTCTCATATGCACCCTTCCTTAACCATATAATTATATTTCTTAACCCCATGTGGTAGGGGCCGGAATCAGGATAATGCTCCGTACAGGCGTGTATTTGATATAACTTTTACAATCAGATCAATAGGCAAAAGCATCTTTCTAAGGTTCTTGGATAAAAAAATAGCCAAGTTAAGGTAGATTCGATAAAAAAAAGTTCAAACTATCGGAGTCAAGTACGCAATGAAACAATATGTGACCAGTCCCGTAGTTGATATTTAGGCTTGGCAAAAATTAATGAGCTAGGCAAAAATAATCCATCTCGTTGACTCGTAACCCGATTAAAATGAGCCGGGTTGGATTAGGGAAAATGAGTTAGTAACTCGAGTCAGTCTGATTCGTTTCAGCTTGAAAAAAACCGAACCAACCCACGGGTCAAATGGGTTGGCTCGCAGGTTATGTTTTTTTTTTTAATTTAAAAGTATAAAAATTAAGTACGGTAAAGTGGAAAGCTAAAACCTAAAATCTCAATTCCAAAGACCCATACGAAAATACCTTGCAACCGCTAATAAGTCCAAAATCGTGCATTAAGGACATTTTTTACAGTACGTGTGACGGTGTGAATGTGGTACTAACCGCCAATAAGTCCAAGTCCAAACGTAAAATGAATTTTCTATGGTTTATCTGTATAATGTCTTTGTATTGAATGAATTAATAATTTAGGAAAAAAAATTAGAAGTTATAGCATCAATGAATTTTTATTTTTCCAATTTTTCGAGCCAACCCACGAGTCAACCCAAACTCGGGACAGTTGGGTTGAGTTTTCTGCCTCATTTATTTTTCGAGTCAACCCTAACGCGACTCATTTTTTTCGGGTTAAATGCGGGTTGAGCCAGGTTGGCCTATTTTGCCAACCCTATTGATATTTACGCGACTGATGTCCTAAAAAATACGATACTCATCCAATGATGATACGTGACACAAAATATTCAACAGTTTTACCAAAAAACTTTTGAAGACCATGACTTTTGACTCATATATACAATTCAGGTTTTTTTTATTTCACATAATTTCTTGATATCTATGCAATGATATATCTCTTGACATATTTTATCTCCTATGAACATAGTTCAAATTTACAACACTGATACCACAATCAAAAGAGCGTTTATACCCGGAAGCTCACAAGTTCTTTAGGAACCAACACTATGAGCTGCAGGACGTGCTATCGATTTCTTGGTTTAGTTTTCTTATGTTAGCCTTTGAACTAACATTTTTCTAACAATAAGATCAGTACTATAGGGCTTTGCGTAAGAAGAAATGTTATTATTTGTTGGAGAGCAAACCACCATCAAGATTAGAATATTTTAGGATGAAGATACATACTTTTTGACAAGTTGAATAAATTTTACATACTAAGTCACAATTATCTTTTATTGTTAGATCGTTGAAAAATAAGAATATGAATGAAATAACATCAGTCACGTAAATAGAACGTGCTAATCAATAACACATACTGCAAATCATGGTATTTGTTTGAAAAGAACTCGTGAATTTTTGGCTTTAAATGCTCTTGTGATTGCGATACCCTTGTTGTAAATTCAAACTATGTTTATGGGAGATACAATATGTCAAATGAGATGTCATTGCATAAATCTCAAAAAATTATGACCTTCTAAAATTTTATGATAAAATAATTGAAAGTTTTGTGCAACGTGTCATCACTAGATGAGTCTCGTATTTTCTAGATGTGGAATTTGTCTATATGACGCTGACATGACATATGTCACATAATTTGACCGCTTTAGTTTCAAAAAAAAAAATTATCCAAATTATTTTAAATGGCAATCTTTTTACCCAACTGTCCTAAAACGATGCTTTTGCATTTAAGAAAATATTTATATTTAAGAAGATTTTCATCCAATTTATTTTAAATGGGCAATTTTTTTTTTTGGATTTTATGTTTGATATGTTATATAACATAACTTTTTTTTAGTGAAAATATATAACATAACTTTACTTTCCTACACACACAACAAATGTGAGAGAAAATGTGGAAAGATGAAAGAGAGAGAAAAATATATGGACTTATATCTTTGATGTGTGTAGGAAAGTAGAGTTATGTAACATAATAAATATAAAACCCATTTTTTCTCACCCAAGAGTCCTACAAAAATGCTTTTGCCCAGGTAGATATATTTATAAGAAAAACTACTCTCATACAACGTAAAAGTAATTTTATCTCTTATAGACCCATAGAAAACTATGGCACTCTTTTTTTTTTCTTTTGTAAATTGTGGGTCCACCACATATGTGTTTACAACATGAGATATTTTCTATTTTGTAAGTTGAGATTAGATGAACGCACAATTATATTTAAGAAACGTTCAAATTTCAAGCTTATCTATTGTGCAGCACTTGCACACTACACTCCATGCGACCAACCAATGAAAACGGAGAATAACTGTGTTGTCCGTATAGAGAATAGAATATTTTTTTTTTTGAGTCCAATTGTCATTTTCTTAATGGAAGATGCACATACCACTGATGCATAGAAGACAGTCTCTTTGGCCGAGAGTTTCGGTTGAAGCAAACATTTTTTGTTATAAATTTTATTGTGAATTAAAATCCATAGGAGACAAGGAGGGTGACGTTTGTTCCAAAATAATAATTAAGAAAGAATAAGTTTTTGTACTTTTTTTGGATTTTATTAATTTTATGCCATAGAAAAATAATTATGTCTGACTATAAACACAATCGTAAACCAAAAAACTCTATTATAAAAAATATAAAAAATAAAAATTGAATTATATAGAAATAGATGAATATTTTGACAATAGAGTTATTTTTCAATAACATAAGAATAATTTATCTCTTTTTTAATGTCTAAAATAACTTAAAAATTAATCTTCTTCCTATCAAATTAAATATAAATAATCTCTATTTTTTCATAGAGATATAAATGTCTAACCTAATAAGTTAGTATGTAACCCCAATGTAGAGGTGGCAATTTGGGTGGACCCGCCCCGCCCCACCACCAACCCGCCAAAAACGGGGCGGGGTGGGTTGACCCGCCAAAAAATATGGGTTGAAAAAATGAACCCACCCGTTTTATGGTGGGATGGCGGGTCAACCCACTAACCCGCCAATTAAAAAAAAATTAATTAAAATTCAAAAGATAAATTATATTTTATGAATTTTTCTAATATTATTTTATTTTATTTCACACCTCTCTATATTTTTTTGGTCTCAATCTTAAATGTATACTAATATTTGTCAAACATTATTTAGGAACTTATATATAGATAACATTTGTCATAAATAAAATTATTATTCTTTGATTTTTCTAAGAAGTACTAAGATAAAAAAAATTGCATATCACAAAAAATTAAGGAATAATGAAATATTATCTAATTGTAAAAAAAAATAAAAAAATAAAAAAATAAAAAAATAAAAAATTATAACCCGACGGGTTGAACCCGTTTTGACCCACTTCTAGGCGGGGCAGGTTGAGGTGGGTTGGTGGGTTGAAAACCTCAACCCAACCCGCCCCGTTTTGGCAGGTTGGCTGGTTGGCGGGTTTAGCCGCCGTGCTCAACCCATATTGCCACCTCTACCGCCAAGGGTAGTTTAGTTAGCAACTAAGCCCCCAAGGGTTTGCTTGAGTCAGGAGTTCAAACACCGTCTCAAGCAAATTCTTGGAAAATTTTTGGGGGCTAAAGTATGTGCCTCCCTCCTCGATTGGGGGATTAGTCTCATCCTTCCTCGAGTAGAGAAACTCAATGCACCCGCTCCTCCAATGAGGGGCTAGCCTATAGGGCCATACCCCGAGGGCAAGGTGATCGGAGGAGATTGGGGGATTAGTCTCATCCATCCTCCGGTAGAAAAACTCAATGCACCCATTGGTATAATTTGGGGCAAGCCTATAAGACCATACCTAGAGGACAAGGTGACCGGTGGAGGTTGAATATGTATACCTTCAAGTTATAAAAGAAGAAGAAGAAGTTAATATGTTAATTTTGGATCTAGGTGTCCTCTCTTAGTCAAGAAGATGCACAAAAGAACATTAAATAGCTTTTTTTGCTAAAAGAATGTGTACACATTAATAGCATAACAATAAGAGGAAAAGCTTATGTACTGATAGGTTTTACCATGTATTATGATGGAAATCTTTGATGGATATCTTTCTTCCTTCACTGAATTGGTAGTGGATTCTCTAATGTGAAAAAGTGGTCATGTGGTCATATTTTTTTTTTATCACAATCACTCGTTCATAATGAGATAAGAGAGAAAAAAATTTATAATTTCTAAATGAGTGATTCTAATAAAAAAAAAATATAACTATATGATTACTTTTTCAGGTAGATCCACTCTCTTCTCAATTATACTTTTGGATTGCTACTGTTGGACTTATTAATAGATTGACGTCATATATATTAGTACATAACAGTCTCATAAAACTCGAACCAGATTGATAAACTAATCCATCAACAATCGACAGGTGTATGGAGAAGTAAGTCCAAATAAGATTACGCACGCGTGTCGATACTCGGATATGACTACTCACACAAAGTGCTGCAAAATATCAGCAAACATGAATACTATTATACTAGTAACAGTCAACAACAGCGTTACTCAACCCTGACCATTCTCTCTCTGTACCTACGACTCTCTCTCTCTCTCTATCACTCTGTAGTCTCTCGCTCTCGACGATATTTCTTAAAATAAACTTCAATTCGTACCCTTATTTATAACATTACTCATACATCATCATCAAAACAACCCTCTCCAATCTCTCCTTGAAGAAGAAGAAGAACCACCAACCATGGAAGAGGTGTGGAAAGACATCAATCTCGCTTCCTTGAATGAACAAAACACACGACCCATTACTACCCGTTCCACTTTCGGAGGTGTTATCTTCCAAGACTTTCTGGGTCGACCCTTCAGCATAGACCCACCAAACAGCATGGTCTCTTCTTCTTCTTCTTCTTCTTCTCCTTCTTCAGAAAGGGCTTCTCTTTATTGCTCTGCCTCACCGACCCCACCACCCCCTGTCACTGCTCTTAGCTTGAACTCTCGCCCTGAGTTCCATTTCGATCCTCTTATGCCCAAAAACTCGCAACCTATGAACCTCCACCACCCTCCTTCAATGGTATCTTCTTTCACCAATAACACATCCTCATTTGAAAGCCTCTCCAACCCTTCCTCTTTGCACTGTTTTGGAACCTCGAGGTTTGCAGAACCTGCTGATACCAGCCTCGGTGACAGGCGCCATAAGCGTATGATAAAGAATCGTGAGTCTGCTGCACGATCACGAGCTAGGAAACAGGAAAATATTGTTTTTTTCTCTCTCTCTCCCTTTCACTCCAAATACTCATTAGGTTTAACCGGTTACCAGAATAATAATAGCAAGCATACGTCGGCTATCAAAATTTTCTAGTAACAACTCACTATCTATCTAATTACCATTACATTAATATTTTATCTTTTTTTCAAAAAAATTTTAGCATTCTTTCTCTTTGATTCAATGGTAATTAGATAAGTAATAAGTAAGAATATCCTTCCTCAAATAATAATTATAATAGAGGTAAGATCCTTTGACACTGGTGTCAAATTTCAAACTTGACATTCTGAGAGCCGTTAGATAAAAAAGATAGTGGTGTCACGTGTTTACAAATGACCTCAAAGTTGAAATTTGACAGTGTAAAAGGATCATATCTCATTATAATAGTAATTGTTGACAAAATGAAATAATTATATTCATTTTTTTTTTAATGCTAATTTGCATAACAAGTCTCCATTTTTGTTTCTTCAGGCTTACACGAATGAGTTGCAGCTTAAAGTTAAACACTTGCTTGAAGAGAATGCAAGGCTGAAAAGACAGCAACAGGTAGATGATTATATCGTTTTTTTTTGTTTTAGTGGGTCATTCATTCCATATATATTCTTGAAAACAAATAATGTTTACTCCTTTATGTAACTATTTGATGATTGTAGTTGAATGAACCCGCAGCCAGTAATCAGCAAAAGAAGAAGAGCAACCTATATAGAGCATCAACGGCTCCATTTTGAGAAGAATCTATTAGTACACTCGTTTAACTACTCCACCCAAATGGCTCCTGAAACTCGCAACCTTTTGAGAGTGTTTGATGATGTAATATGATATTTATTGTATATCTGGGTTTGTAGTTGTGACTCTTCCACGTTTAAATCGGTCTTATATATATTGACAGTGATTTGGTAATATGTAAGGGGAATGTATGAGAAGGATGGTGCTTTTGCATTCCCTGTAGGGGACCTCAACAACGGACTTAATTTTGATGACTCTTTTTATGGTATTGTTCCCTGGTTTTGACGTTTAGCATTTTTGCTATATTCAAAACTTTCTTCATGCGGAAAGCGAAATATGTGGGGAGTGATAAGTGGGAAGAGTCTAGCCTATAAGCTGGATGATTTTTCCAAGACAAGACGTTTTGTTCTTTACCCAAACCATACATACTATTGTTAGCACCGAGATAGGACGATAGCTAAGTTAATAACATGATATTTATAAATGAATTTTATAAGAGTTATATCGTAGGAAAAGTGATTAAAAGTGATTGTGTAATGTTATAGAGATTCATTTTGCGTGCCGGAGTTTTTTTTTTGCTGCGGGTCTCACAAAATGTTATGAGCGTAAGAAAGTTTTTTTGGTCATGTTAAATGATAGATGATAAACCTTTTATAAATATCATTATCTTAGGCTTAGCTGTTCATTAAGAGTTGCGTGTTGTTGGAAAACATCTTTTATGGTCCAGGGTTCATCCAATAATCTCGTGTTCCTCTCATAATATTAATTTTTTCTTTCCCTTTTTATCCAAATTATTTTTTTTTCATTTTCATTTTTATCCTTTCATTTACAATAAGAGACCATAGAAAACGGTGATCCCGGAGCATATTAAATAATCTCGTGTTGTTGATCACATTAACACGGGCAAACTTTCAGCTATGATTTTGTTGTGTAGCTATTATTAAAGACATGGGATTCCTCAAAACACTATGAATTTGTCGAGTTGCTAATATTAAGTAGTATTATTTATATCAAAATGTTGAATTTTTACGCACTGCTAAAACTATCTCTATTTTAGTCAGGCTCTTCTTATCTCTTCTACCTATTTATCTTCTTGATTCTAGTGTCCTTTACCAAAAAGTCCTTAAATATATATCAATTTATCTAAGAGTGTGAATTTTGTCATTTCCTCCATGTGAGATTTGACTTTTTTTCTTTCTTTTTTGGCCTTAATTCTGATTACTATGAGATTATAATGGGATAGGTTATTGTGCCTACTCCCTATTTACCTACTTTTACCTACCCCTCTCATCACCGTTGGATTACAGTTTGATCTAACGATTCATATTGAAAACATAAATAAAACCCTTTTTACCTCCTTTCTCTCTCCTCCCCTTTCTCTCTCCTCCCCATTCTCTCTTCCTACGCTATACCTAATTGAAATTTTTATGCCCTTCATCGCCGATGTCTGCTGTGCTTGTAGCTGTGGATTTTGGTTAAATTTCTGAATTTGTTAAATCATCTAACTTGAAAAGAACCCTTGAATTTCATCTGACTTCCCCTGAATTTCAAAAAGCAACGATGGTGATAGCACGTTCATGGATCGTCTAATATTGTTGATTAAATTTCATTACAATAAGCTATATTGTTGATTAAATTTCATCGACTAATGGACATGCTCATGGATCGTGAGGTACAGTTCATCTGATTCGTCTATGCAAAATTCTTGAAAACATTTGTAGGAAAGGTAATAGCACTGCTCACCTCTTTTTTTTGGTTGGATTCTGGTTTTGAAAAAAATTGCTTGAATTTTTTTACAGAGAAACGTGCCACTTGAGTAGATGTTTCAAATCTGATGTGTGATCCAAGAAGGAAGGATACGTCTTCTTCATCACAGGGGAGGAGAGAATAGGGTGGAGTCTGAGAGAGAGAAAGTGGAGAGAGAGAAAGGAGGTAAAAGGGTTTTATTTATGTTTTCAATATGAACCGTTAGATCAAATTGTAATCCAACGGTGATGAGAGGGGTAGGTAAAGGTAGGCAAATAGGGAGTAGGCACAATAACCTATCCCGATTATAATAGTTATGGTAATAACTTAGGTTGATTAAAATTATCAACGACTGAACAATAGTCTTAGATTATATGATATGTTTGAATACAGATTTTGTTGAGACTAAAAACTTACCCTTCCTTTTTCTCATATCATATCAAACTCTCTTTTTTAACCAAAAATAAGAGTGACAATTGTTTTGTATTTAAATTTTTTTCTCATATCATAGCAAACTCCCATATATATAATGATGTTTAATAATTAATAA
Organism: Gastrolobium villosum; assembly: GCA_032173675.1. Classification (NCBI taxonomy): domain Eukaryota; kingdom Viridiplantae; phylum Streptophyta; class Magnoliopsida; order Fabales; family Fabaceae; genus Gastrolobium; species Gastrolobium villosum. The sequence continues at coordinate 71,483 of JAVKPL010009076.1, read as the reverse complement.
ATGTGTTTTATTAATATCATGTTAAAGGAGATAAGTTATCCCATGTCACAGAGACAAATTTATGGGCTCCACAATCTGAAAAAAAAAAAAGAATAGAAAAAAAGGTGATATAGTTATCGATCGAAGGGTGTGTAGGAGAGAAAGTTACCACATGTAATATAAGAGTAGTTTTTCCCTTACTAAATTGTATTGGTAAATTAAGAGGGTCGACTTAGGGATCAAAGAGACGTACGTTCTATTTTAACTATTTCTGCTGGAACTGAGTTAACAGTTGAATGGTTTAATTCTCTTTTAATGCATTGAGCTGAATTGAAATGGATGGGTGCACTTCTAAAATCACTTGTTGAAGAAGTTAAACTTAGGTACTGTACGTTGTAACAACTCTTCGTCGGAGATTTAAAAATACTTTTCATCATTTATGATGTGAAGCATCTCCTCAACTTAAAATCTTAAGGTATGTTGGGCCTTCACGTAACAGGGTTTTGTGCTTGAAGCATTGATTATTATATAGGCCCAATTTTTTATTTTTCTCATGCTTATTTAATTCCACAAGTGATGAGCGGTGATGATGGAGCTCGTGACCACTGAACTCTGATGCTATATAAAGAATCACTTCAACTAAAAACGTTAAGGTATTGGGTGAAGGTTTTTTAATCATTTATTTAATCTCTTTCGTATGAATTGTAACTAAAAGGAGGTCAACAGAAACGACAAACGGTGAAACTGAAAGCATTGGTTAAAGTTAAACAATAACGTACGTAAAGCAACGGAAGCTCATGGTAGGAAATTATTATTATTAATGGGCTAAGCCCATCCATCATCATTATTATTATTATTATTATTATTATTATTATTATTATTATTATTATTATTAATGGATTCCCCCACATTTTAACACAAATCATGTTAGATTTGTATAAATTTTTATTGGAGAAATATGTGTCAATTTAAAATATGTAAAATTGTGTCATTTTACGTGAAAGAAAGAGATAGATAAAGGGAAGAGAGAGTGGACAAAAAAAAAAGTTGTGGGTCACACCTCTTTGTAAAAGTGAGATGATATAAATTATGTCGTTTAAAATTAGAAACATTTTTTCCATTTTTATTTATATGGTTCATTTCTATCAAACGTGAGATTTCACATCTCACACATGAATTCCCAACGTTTTCCTTCTTAGATATCAGTCTCGAGCCCATATTCACTCTATATGAAGATAAAGTCTCTTCAAATATTCATGGAATTACTTTAAAAATTGACTACACTTTTGGAACCCTTACCTCCACAAATATGAATTTGGAAGGATCAAAGTATATAACACCAACCACATTATCTAAATACTTGGTTCACACAAACCAATTAAGACTCCAATATCACTGTTGGTTAAGCAAGGAGAGCCCATGATAAGGAAGAACTATCATCAAATATTAGATGATAATATACCACAATAAATGAGTTTACAGTACTACTCTTATCTCTTCCTTGACTCATTCATAAGGAATAGCAACTTTTCCCATCACATAGTGGGTCAGCAGTCAGCACCATTAGCATATACAGCTTGGATAAGTTGCTATCAATATAGGTAGAGGCGTAGAGCATAGTTTCCGTCGTTTTGTGGTCTATTGGTTTACTGGGTGGGCATTTTTCTTTAATGAAGTTCAGTTTGCGATATACCTTATGTTTTTCTCTCAATTGTTTTTTGTTTTTTGTTTTGACTTGAATGCCTTGCTTCATTTTGGGTGTGATTATTCGGCGAACAATATGTATACTAAAATTCTTTATCATAAACTATAATTTAAATTTATTATATGTATTGAACTTGTTTATCCATATATGTAAATATATATATATATATATATATATATATATATATATATATATATATATAATGATTATATTAGGATTTTTACGCACGTTGCTTTTCCAAAAGTTAATGTGGTACCGAAAATGGGGAATATTATTGGTGTTCCAACTAAATATCAACATGCATATATACCCTTTGGCCTTTACCACACCATGAAATCAGACCCAATGGCCACTAGATTTCCTCAGAAAACCGGTGTGGTTCCTTTTCATCCTAAATTCCTTAATTTGAATTGTACTCGCATTCTTGTTGCGTGAAGCTAATTCCTAATAGGACACCTTATGGCTTCGATCATGAGGTGCTGCTTCAGTGAAATTCAATTGAGCTTTGCACAATGAGTGGAACTCATTCACATATATATATATAGCTCAATTTGCCAATTAAAGAACCATGTCTCGAAATTAAACTTAATTGATCAAAATTGAACTATGGCAGCAATGAATCGTTTCGGCGCTTTTGTTATTCTATGTGATACGTACCCCAACCTGGCGTTCTTTTATGGATGATTAGATTGTCCTCGGACTAGAATATTATCGACTTTTCTTCCCCCCTATATATACGCGTATCTTTTTTGTTTTTTCTTTTTCTTCTTTCTCTCCTTTGTTATTTTTGCAATATCTACTGCACATGTCTTTTTCCGCATATTTTTTTACAGGTTTAAACCTCTCATGTGGCGTTGCAGGATAGGGGATATCTTATGCCGTAGATATATAGTGGAAGGGTTATCATTTAAAAAAAAATATATTTATAATTTTTTTTATTTACAATTTTTTTTCTCACATTCTTTATTTAGTGATACTTATATATTTGTAAATATATAAAAAAAAGGTTTGTAAATATAATCTTCCTTTTTAAAAAAATAAAATAAAATGGTGCACATTGTTCAAAGGGTCGAAGGAAGAATTATATTTCTCCGTCAACATAATACCTATATTTTCGCCTTTTTTTTAATATTCATTCAAAAAGTAAAAGTAACTTTTTTCCCCCCTTAAATTTTTTCTCACTTATTATATAATTTTAGATGGGCTAAATTACTATTTTTCTTTATCATCTCTCTTGCAACCACTTTGTTATGGTTATATCAAAGATCAAATCAATTGATTTCACTTAACGGCGTTTTGTAATTTTGTAACTGTTAATTTGATCTTAATCTAACGCGAAAATAAGGAGATAAGAACAAAATATAATAAGGGTTTATCATCTATAATTTAACATGACCAGAAAAAATTTCCTACACTCATAACATTTTGTGGGGCCCGTAGCAAAAAAATAAAATAAAATTCTGGCACACAAAATGAATCTCTATAACATAACACAATCACTTTTCCTACAACATAACTCTTATAAAATCCGTATAATAAATAAAAACTTTCCGATATATTTTAGGGCTTTTAAATAAAATACCTAATATTTGATTATTCGAGTTTTTTATTTTGCCTTTCGATATCACTGAAATTGGCAAGAAAACTTTAGGATAGTGATTCGTTTGTAGATATGTTTTTTATTTATTATTTAAGTAAACATCCTTTTTGATAAGAACAAAATATAATAAATATAAACTTTCCGATATATTTTAGGGCTTTTAAAATAAAATACCTAATATTTAATTGTAATAAATACTCATTGGTTTTTTTATCATTTTAGCCTTCAATATCACTGTTTTTTGCCAAGAAAACTTTAGGATAGTAATTCGTTTGTAGATATGTTTTTTATTTATTATTTTCACTAAAAATTACAAAAAAATCATAGTATTTTTACTTTATTTCTTATTTTGAAAGATTTCTACATGAAATAATGAAAACAAGGTTGTTTTCACTATTTCCGGTGTGAAGTCCAAAATTACCCACATCACTTTCAAGTGCATTTGGAGTAAAGGAATTGGTAGGTACACTGGTACTTATTTATATGATAAAAGTGTTTGTGCACGTTCAATTGCACAATTCGCAAAATTTTTCTTTGTCCAGGACCGTAAGGTCATTTCCTTTACTTCGTAATTTGTGCACGTCAAAAATCTATGCCTGTGATTCTTCTTTGTACAAGAGGTGTACATATGAGAGATGATCATTGTGGCACTGTTCAAAGATAAATTTATCTAAATGCCATGTTAAAAGACAATTTTATCAAACTGTCATGAAGGCAAATTCATCCAGAGCATTAACGAACTCGGTATGTTGATGTATCAGCTTTCTGCTACTGTTCTGGGCAAACTTAATTTGATGACTCATATTTTATTGCACTTATTTGTTATTCTTGATTAGTATTTTTAGGATTTATTTAAATAAAATAATGATGTTTTGAGTTAATTTACATTTTTTAGTGTTTGATTGGGTTTAATTTATTTTTGTCAGAATTTTTCAGTTTTACGTTACTTTTATATTTTGGCACATCAGCATATCGGATTCGCTTCTGTTCTGGGCGATACAGAGTGCTACAATTCTTAATTCATGGTAGTTTGGTGAAAATATTTTTTGGCATGACATTTAGGTAAATTTGTCTTGGAATAGTGGCACAATAGTCACCGTAGATATGCATCCTATTACCACGTTTGCAAAAGTTGATTCTATTCCTTCTGGTGGAGCTACTTTTGGCACTATCAGGCTGTACATAGTTTTTTTTATGCGAGTTGGTTTTTTTTTTTTTTGTTGTTGATATTTTCACAAGTTTTGATTTTTTGATTAGGCTATAAAGCTAATTCAAAGCACAAGATAGGTCTGGAATGAAAATATTTAAACTCCTCCTAAAAATTGCATATGAAGATCGAAAACCCTTTACTTAACTTCCTTTTTATCAATTTACCTACCACTGTATATAATTTCTGGTTATTGATTGCTTTTCTTCGTCCCATAGTTTCTCTTATTGGCTATTGATTGTGAGAATGTGAAATTTAGTTTGTTGTATGCTACTGCATAGATCTGGGAGAGATGCCAATTCTGTAAGTGATGTAAAAAAGACTAGCCATTAGATGGCAGATTCTCACTGTTACGCATCTTTCATTTGAAAATTAAGAAAACTTCAGAAACACGTAAAATTAAAAGAATTTACTTTTTTAGAAGACAAGTTTTATCTCCTAATCAGACAAATGAAAGGGGATTCATTGGAATTTTTTTATTTTATTTTAAAAGAAAGAGTTACACATTTTTCAATGCAAGCATAACAGGAACAAATAATCTCCCATAATATGAGAATACGATTTTCCAAATTAAAATAATCGCAAATTTAATTTAACTTAGAATTCTTAATTGTGTGAATGTTTTTTAATATATTAAATTCATTAAGGGAAAAACATCTATACTTTTAAAGGATATAAGTTTATATCATTTTATATCCTAACCGTTGATTTTCGTCCATTAATGGTTATAATTTATTGGATCAAACTTAATGGGCCAAATTTATTATAAATTAATTAATGATTTTGATCCAATAAATTATAACCGTTGATGGACGGAAATTAACGGTTAGTATCTAAAATGATATAAATTTATATCCATTAAAATGATAGATGTTATTCCTATTAATTAAATCATATGTGTCTAGCAAGCTCCATTGTCGTCCAGCGGTTAGGATATCTGGCTTTCACCCAGGAGACCCGGGTTCGATTCCCGGCAATGGAAAATTTTAATTTTATGCCACTTTTTTCATCTGGGTTTGAAGAAAGACCCCAATGTTCAGTACTTGGACCAGATGTTTGGCTCTCACGTAAAGATTGGGTTCATAGCTGGTTACTTTATCTTAGTATTGGGCTGGATGATCCAACGGCCGACGTAACATTGGGCTTAGCATTTCTTCATCTCTTCTGATTTGGATCAATGATATTTCGGGCTTGGGCTCAACTATGGTGATATGCATTTTATTTCCCAAAAACATGCTACTCATTTTGGGCTAATACAACACCAACGTATAAAAAAGCCCGACATACATATAGGACGATGTTCGTTATCTAGTTGATTTTGCCTTCTTCCATTTATGTTTGGTTAGGCTTAAAATAGGGTAGTGAAAAATAAAATAAAAAAATAATTCAACAGTTTTTCGGCATAAAAAAGAAGAAGAAATTCTTTATTTTAATCTTACATTTTTTAGCCCCTGTTCCATTAGCATTTATAATTTATAATCCGAAAATATGAATTTTTTTTTTTAAATTGTTCTAGACATTCTCATGTCAGCCCAAAACATTCCTATAATTGTGCAAGTGACGTGTTTAAGAGCTTCTACCCTATGCATATAGAGGGCACATTGGGAACGACTGAGCGTAATTAATTGTAACCATTTAATCTTACATGGATACATAAAATTAGTTTAAAGCAAAATCAATTTTGACCATGCATATAAAGTTGTGGTGATTTTTTGGATTCGTTTTTTTATTTTTTTTAATACTTGGATTCATTTTCTTTAAAGGGAAAACTTCAAAAACCCCATATAACTTTTTTCATAATCATTTATCCCCTCCCAAGATTTTTGAATCATTTATCCCATGACTTAAAGTTTTTTTATCATTTATCCCCTAAGTGAGGGGGGTAAATGATAAAAAAAACTTAAAGTCAGGATGTAAGTGATAAAAAAATTTAAATAAGGATGTAAATGATTTAAAAAATTTATGAGGGGTAAGTGATAATTAAAAAAACTCATAGAATTTTTTTTGAAGTTTTCGCTTGTTTAAATGGATGAGGGTACCATCAAACTTGATCCATAGAGCACAATCACCACGATCCCGATCCTTTTTTCGGGCCTAGAGACATCATAAGTCATAACAATTCATTTAAGCTTGCTCATAATGAGATTTATAAGCTTTGCATAAACAAAAAACTCGAAAGCACAGCAAGGCTCTGCTTGTAGAAAATTACATAAGATTCAGGGTGAGTTTTGAATCATTACATACCAGTTATATGGAAAGAAGAGAACCACATTAGCATCTCTTCAGTGAACATTTCGGCACGATGAGACTTCTCCTCAGCTCCCATTGAGAAACGGCAGAGTGGACATGTTTTGTGGTGACCCTTAAGCCATCTATTTACACAAATCTTGTGGAATTTGTGCAAGCAAGGAAGGACACGGATTTCATCTTTGTCGTTTAACATTGACAAGCACACACAACACCAACCACACTCACTATTATTCTCCATAAAATTGGATGCTGCCGCAGATTCAGATGATTGGTGCTTGATCTTCTGTGGGACAATAGGACTAGATAGCTGGTAAGGTAAAGGTGCATCCTTGGTCCTTTGTTCCTCTGCTAGACCAATTAAATTGAAGACAAGTGATACCAAACCTTTGAGAGTCATCTGATTTAGTGATGGGTAAGCATCTCTATTAGACCTTTAATAAGAAATAGAGTTGCAACTGATGGGTCTTATTGTCAAAATTATAGTTCTTATTTAGTCATAGTTTGTTGTTTTGCTTGGTTTGAAAGGCTGGTTAGATAAGGGCTGTTTGTGTGTGTGTGACAATTTCTTTGTGTCCCAACACAAAGCGGTTACACCAACACAGAGTGTTACTCTTGACCTATATACCTCATTTCTTTGACAGAAAATAATACTACCCGATGCCAAACTCCTGAGTAGTACTACCTAGTGTTATTATCTATGAAGCACCGATACTTCAAAATTCCTGACGTGTCGCCACTTCCCAACACTTTCCGACATTCCGACACTCTCTGACACTCCAACACGCGTTGTAAAAACTCAAAAAATGGTTCAAAGGTTGCATTGCGTTGCGTTTTTAGTTCCAACTATTAAATTCGTTAGATTACAAGTTTAATATAAATATTTGAGATATCTTATGTTGCTTTGCAAAATTGATAGGTATTATAAGTTTAATTTCGTTTTTTGTTAAATTATTGAATATTAAATATAATTACACTACATAATTTAAAAATATTATTTAATATTAAAATGTGTCCTAACGTGTCGAAATCTAACATTTTTTAGAATTAACGTCTCGGAATGTTGTGTCGTGTCGTGTCGTGTCACGTGTCCCGTATAGATAGGTTATTATCTTATCACCCTCAGTTGAGATATAAGAGTAATTTGATACCCCCGGGACACTCGTAATGAAACTTTTCAGCAAGTCTTATACACTTCTCAGTCAGTAACTATCTATATTGTTCTTCATGGTGTCTGCATTTAGCAATGAATATGCAAGATTCACTGCAAATATGAGGATTCTACCATGTTGCTGTACACATTTTATCAGCGTATTATGTTTTAAATTGTTTGGTGAATCACAAGCAAACTTGTGACATTAGCTTGTTAATTGTAATTATTGTTAGATAGTAGTGACAAGGATGGACTAACTTTATTAAAGAAAGTTACTACGTCAAAATACAAAATTATATTTATATATCTTTTGCCTCATAAAAATTCTTTATACTAAATTGTGGAAGATGCAGAAACATTTCTTTCTTTCCTGTTTTTTTTTTTTTAGTACAAAAGAAAGGCCATAGCCTGAAAGAAACAAAACTAAATTAAAAAACAAAAAAGTCGAGGTATAAAAATCTCATAAACATCAACAAAAATGTACAGGCATATTTTTAATATACACAAAATTTAACTTTTATTTAAAAAAGAAAAGAAAAAAGCGACGGAAGTAGAAATCTTGAACCCTTGACTCAAAATGTGGCAAAAGGTGCCAAACGTTATGAAAGAGCTATCCCTGAGAAAAGTGTTGATAGAAGGAACAGCTTCGCCATTTACGTAACAAGGCATGGTGACATGCTAGTTAGTGATTCCTCAAACAAATTGTAGTATAATTACTGTTGAAATGAAGAAAAACTTTTTTCTGAATATAAATGAGATGTATAGATCAATTTTTAAACAGAATTTACACTTTACAGCTCAGAATTTTTTACACTCGCACAACTATGTAAGCAGTTTGTATAATACGCAAAAAGGGAAGAAGGAAGATGGTGTAAGTAACCTGTCAAGTTGTCTATAGAAGATTTATCCGGTCAAATTACAATATGTAACTTTTACCATAAAACGTTTTTCTCTTGACCTGAGAGATATCCCCGTTTAAATTTGTTATACCGATAGCTACTTGTCACCTAAAGAATTAAAGCTTTATTTGCCGTGCAAATAAGAAAAATCTCACAATTATGACAGTTTTTTAATACAAAATTTGTAAATGCAGGGAACTTGGTTTTTTTATTTTGTAAATGCAAAGTAACTCAAGAATCAAGAAACCTCATTAACAAATAACTCGAGCAAAACTTACAAAATTTGCTAAACAGGAGAATATTAAAAATTTCTCCTAGACTGAAAAATGAAAATAGCATAAATTGGAAAATCTCAAAATCATGAGAGGATTTGATGTTAGGGGGAAAAGAAGAAGAAGGAAAAGTGTTTTTGGAAGGTTGGCAAGTAGTAAAAGACAAGTCAAGCTACCAGACCTCATTGAGGCAGACATGTATATTCAAGATCAAGAAAAGCTATCTTGTACATCAATCTTCTTCTATTGCTTTCTTTTAGCCTTTCTTTTCTTTATATATGTATATATGATGAATGACTAACTAATATAATCAATACATGTCAAAGAAAAAGTTGAACGTATTCACGTTACTATCCCTCTCAATAGATGGCATTGACAGTCAGCAGTAACATCGATCATCAAAAGGCTCTTTCTCCAAAGCTATTGATATTATACATCTGCACCAAACCCCTATATATACGAAGAACCTTATCTCTTGAATAGAGGTTAGTATCCTCCACACTTTGAATTGGACAAAAGCAATTATCCTTTTTGTTTTACCAAATTGTGTATCTCCCTACTAACTTTCCCGCGAGTTATAACAAAGGTTGAATCATGAAGTTTGTTGAGATATATAAAACCATTAATGTAACCTCACCCAATAGCTTAAGTTTTTGGGTTGAATTGGTTCTTTACATGGTATCAGAGCCCCGTGTCCCGGGTTCGATCCTCACTGCCCCCCACTTTCTTTCAAGTGGAATTTCTTTATTCGCACAGATATGTGGGCCTGTGCATTGTCCACCCTTTAAGCCCAGTGGGCTCACGTGTGAGGGGACGTGTTGAGATATATAAAACCATTAATGTAACCTCACCCAATAGCTTAAGCTTTTGAGTTGAATTGGTTCTTTACAAAGTTAAAGAGAGAAATCTAAGAGATACAAATCAAGTAGCTCATCTTGGTTAAAATATCCAAACAATGAAAGGAAAGGGGAAAATTAAGAGATTTATTTGTTCAAGTTTTTTTCATAGAAGGAAGCACAAATCTTCCACAAAAGTGTAAACAGTTTAACTTCTTACTCAGACAACATTCTACCAACAACAGGCTCACAGATAGTTGAAAGTCATATGGAGAAAGAGACATGAGGAAACGCATAGAGAAGGCAACAGCAACCTTGCGAAATTAAAGTTCAAAAAAAGGAAAAAAATAAATAAAAAAACGTCTTACAGTTCATCTTAGGAACTTCTTCCTTGATTCTCTTCATTCACCGCAGATAAATTGGCATCATCATGAGGTTTTGATGCATCTTCTTCCTCAAGTATCTTCCCATCTTTTGGAACCAGGCAAGGAATCCCATTTTTTATCTAACAGATAAAAAGAAAAAAATGGAACACTAAGTCATCACTAAAGCTACATGCACATTATTTACATGTAATTATGTCCTCGTGTGTCAATGTCCAGTGATATCTGCCATTTTGGTTATGTTTGGATTGAGGAGTTTGGTTTTCTTTGCAACAAATGTTTTTATTCATTTACCCAAACCCGAGAGAAATTCACAGAAAGAACAAGATAAAAACTCATAAATACTTGAAAATAGGGCGTTATACTGGCAGTGTCAATTGAAATTTCAGTAACTAACCAAACCACACTGTTAACAAACGAGGAACCTTAAAATTCAAAAAGGATAAAAAGAAACAGGGCAATTAACAATTACAAGTGAAAGATCCAAAGTCTGTTGAAAACCCATTTACCCAAGGGCCGAAAGTAACTATTTTTAAGTGCATATTGACAACACATTTACTTGTAAGCATCTAAACGCAAAACTTAAAACAAAAACAACAACATGATGCACAAAGAAAGAAAAATGAAAGTTGAAGAGAGAGAGGAATTAGAAGTAGGAGTTAAAACCCACGGGAAAAGAAACGCCAATAGCATCGCTAATTAGGGAGTTCGATTCCTCACAATACCTACACAAAATAGAGATGACTCTTGTTAGGGAAGAAGACGTATTGAGATTTTTATTTTATTTTTTGCAGTAAAGAAGAAAAATAAAATAAAAGGGGGATTAAAATGACCTCAAGGGTTGCTTCGAGAGAGGGCAAACGAGGATCTCGGATAGGGTCTTCCCTGCCTTTTGCAAAACTTCTCTGTTTACTCTCGCCATTTCACTTTCATTTCAATCTCTTAGCATCTACTTCGTTCAATTCAATAAACGTTTTGCAGCGAACCGTACTGAGCCGAACCTAACAAAACGACGCCCCCAGAATCATTAATCATAGCGATTAATGTTTTTTTTTTTTTTTTGAGATAATTTTATTTTTTATATATAAAAATATATATATATTTATATGAGTATGGAAGATAAAATTAACTTTTATGAGAAATATTAATTTTTTAATTTAATAAAAATATTTGGCCGAATAGCATTTTGTAACTTTAGTTTGGTTGTTTAATTATTTTTAGGGAAAAGAAAAAATCTTCTTATAATTTCACTTAAAACTATTTACTCCCTTATAATTTATTATGTTACGACTTTTTTTTTTCCTTTCATATCTATTTCTTAACATTGTTGTAATTGTTTATTTTTTTTATCACTTACATTTTTATATTTTTCTCCCGAAATTTCTTTAGTACTATGAGAGTACTGAACTCACTACTCCCTTCTATTAAAAAGGGAATCATTCAAGCCATTGGCCTTCTTACCATGACTGGTAATGACACTCGAAAGCTACCTCTAGTAACTAAGATTCGAGCTGCTCTCAATAAGGATTGGTCTGTCTTGTTGAAGCATATTTCTAGGACCTGTAATCATTGTGCGGACTGGCTAGCGAAGAAAGCAATGGATGATCCTTTTGGTTTATCCACTATTACATCCCCTCACAGTGAGCTACTTAATCTTCTTACTGCTGATATGCTGGATCCGGGAGTCATCACTCCAGCTGCAAGATGCTGAGTTTGTTTCTTCTGAGTCGATGGTTTTTAGTTTTTTTTCTGTCTTGCTTTTTCCTGTTATTATTTGTTTTCTTTTGTTTCGTTTTATCTGTTTCGTGGGGCAATGCCCCATGTATTTACCAAAAAAAAAAAAAAAAAAGGAATCATTCTGTTATCAAAAAAAAAAATCATTTTTTTATTTTAACCAAATTTTTTTATATAATTTCTTTTAAGTCCCAAAAACTACCTAAATCTATTGCACCAAAATTTCCTCTCTTTTTTTTTTTTTCTTTTAGCAAATATAGCAATCCCACAAGTTGACCTCACCCGAGCTTCTTTCCTTCTTTCAAGAGTCCCTGGCAGAAAAAAGTTGCTGATAAAATTAGCAATATGCTACCAAATTCAGATAGCAAAAGAAGACAGACCGCAGTAAAATCAAATACAATTTGCCAAGTGATTATAAAGATGGAGCCTCGTAGTATGTATTGTTTGGTTATAGTTATATTGAGATATGACTATTGGGTAAAGGTGTTAAATTTATGGTTAATGCCCCTTACTCATTTCCTAGTATCTTTTCAACTTGATTTTGACCCTGTATTCTTCCGTCCCTTGTAAAAGGACAGAAGGGAGGAGGGAGTCCCTTGTTTAAGGTTATGTTTGGAAACAAAACCAGGAAGTGCATGTGCTTTGGGAATGGTTAGCTATTATGTAAATCAGCTAAATATATGAAGGCAATTGTCACTCTAGCATAAGCAAAAAGTCAACAACCAACTCAATTAATGTTATGAACAGTAACTCAATAAAACAGGGGACTGTTTTCCAATCCTTTTTTTTTGTGTGTGTGTGATGAATCATAGTGTTCTGGATGGCCCAACCACCACTGTAAGGCCCAGTCGCCACATGGACCTTATAGTTCATAACAGGCCGGCCATCTAGCAGCCCAAAGTCGCAGGCCTTTACCCCCGTTGAGCTCCACCTCAGCCCTAAGGGCTGACGTGGACCTGCACGCCCACCAAGGGTGCAGCACACCCAAGAGATACACCAAAATGTCTTACCTTGGGACATTAACCACAAAAGGCAATCGCCACAGGTATCACAAAGGGAAACTCTCCCTTTGCCCAACGCTGGCCTAGCCAGTAGCAGGGGGCGCAGCGCTGCCACAACGTCAACGCCTAAACCGCCCAACACTGCTATCATGGGAGCACACCCCAAGGAGAGTTGACCTTCCCCCTGATCTAGCCATACCATGACAATATAAATAACCCCCGGAGGGCACAACAGAAGCATGTTATGTATCGTTATTTGCCTATTACTTGAATTCTCTTATAGCTTATACTTGAGTTGATTATCTGCTTGTACTTGGGATCATATCACGTGGCCTGGTCTATACCAAAGCCATAGGTATCGCCCATACAGTGATCATACACCCTATAAGGGAACATAGTGGGCTTATAGATTCCTTCGGTACATTGGCGCCGTCTGTGGGAAACTATAAACTTCTATTCCCATTCTTTCACCAGCTGAAAAATTATACTTCACCTCCCAGTAAACAAATATGGCAGTTACGAGAAGAGCAGAACAAACGAGAGCTGCGACCCCTGAAGGTCACGTACAAACAGTACGTTCCAGCTCCCCACCATCCATGCACTCGGCACCAGCAGGCGATGCACCACCAGCTCCCGTTATACGCTCGGTTAACCCTCCGTTACGCGTGGCTGACGGAAGAGAGGTTCGCATCAATCGCCAAGTCATAGTGCATGAAGCACAAGGCGAAAACGCGTTACCTACACAACCCCCACCACCTGGTGTTCGCTACGGTATGCCACTACCCACCACAGTTCCACCACCAATTTACCCAGTGTATCAGCCCCGACCAGCTCAAAGCCAACCGTTACCATTTTACCATGATTACCGCCCCCCAGGCGCTGCACTATATCCCAACAGGCCTCACGGCCAAAACCTACTCACTCCTTTCCCCACTCATTACCCATTCCATACCTACGCAATACCGCCCTACAACACTATGATTCCACAGCCCCAATACAACCCACAAGTTGTCCCACAAGCACAAGCCGCCCCACAGGGGTCGTTTGTAAACCCTGGCCAACAACAGGGCGCCGGTCAACAAGGCCCAGCCCTCTCTTATTCAGTCGAAGCCCCACCTGCACAAAACCGCCCCCATGGCCAACAAATGCATCACCAGGACCAACAAATGCATCACCAAGACCCAAGGGTAACACCTGCTACCACCTCAGGAAGAAATAAGCCGTTAACTGACCTCCTACGCCTGACCCCCATACCACTTGGCTTCAAAGGCTCGTCTAACATAGTCACCTACATTGGAGATTCAGACCCCTTCGAATGGATTCAGAAGTTCGAAGCAGCGATGACACTCCACGGAGAAACCGACCTCCTTATGTGCCGAACTTTCCCGACACTCCTCGGCGGAAGAGCTCTCACGTGGTATACTACCTTACCAACCGGCAGCATTTCTTCTTGGGACGACCTGGCCTACAAATTTCAAGCCCACTTCGCCACCAGTCGCCCCGTGCCTAAGTCCGTTCATTCGCTTGAAAAGATCCGTCAGCAATCAGGCGAATCCCTTAGGGCGTTCCTCGATCGCTTTGACAAAGAAGCTTTGCAAGTGCAAGGCCTTGATCCTAAGGTCCAAGTACATATACTCCTCTCAGGTTTAAGGCAGGGCGCTTTCGCGTACGAGCTAGCCCGGCATGAGATAACTGATCTGGAGGGGGTTAAAAAGAAAGCCCAGGAGTTCATGCGGATTGAGGAATACAAAGGTAGCAGGACCGACGATTCTTCACACAGCCAAGCTCAAAAGCCAACCAAAGGCAAAGCTGAGGGCGATGATGAGAGAAGGACTCAGAACCTTCCCAGAGGAACCGGACGCCCTTCTGGCCGAGGCCAGACCGGGCGCCGCCCACACAGTGTAAACCAGACGGATTACAAAGAGGGGCAGAGAAATCAGCCCCCGCGCACAGAACAGGACAAAGAGACCGCCGTATACTGCAAGTTCCACCGAAGCAACGGCCACAGCACAGAAGACTGCAGACACTTGAAGGAGGAGATCGACGAACTGATCAAAAGCGGCGCACAGCGACGGGCCGCCGAAGGCACTCGGGGTGATGGAGCGGGCAGACGACGGGATGAGCGCAGCAGGTCGCCAGACAGAAACAACCAATCACGATACCGGTCACGCCATGACCGCCCCAGAAGAGAAGAATCCTCAAGAGGCCACAATCCACCCCCCAGTCCACGCCATAGGAACAGAGGGAACGATGATGAAGAGGAGGAATCCGCTGTCATCAAACACGGAGTAATCAACATGATATCAGGCGGATTGAGCGGAGGCGGAGAAACATCCAACGCCAGGAAAAGGCATCTGAAGCAGTGCCTGGCGATAGCCGGAAAAGTTATTAATAAAGCCAAGCCAAACCCAGGCCCCGCCAAGCCCAAGATCATTTGGGACAGCGACGACCTGGGTGAGGTCCTCCCTGGGCATGACGACCCCCTCGTCATTCAAGCAACAATCGCCAACTTTGGCGTCAACAGGGTCTTTGTCGACCACGGCAGCTCTGCCGATATTTTGTTTCTTCCATGCTTTTCAGTGTTAGGTTTCACAACTAACGATCTGACTCCTGTTTCAGGAGAACTTTCAGGTTTTAACGCAACCACTACCAAACCGCTGGGAATGATAACCTTGCGTTTATCATTGGGAACGCCACCGACGTCGAAATCAGCTGATATCCAATTCTTGGTGCTTGGCACTCCTTCCGCATATAACGCCATACTTGGCCGAAGGATGTTTGCGGCGTTTGAGGCAAGCATTTCCCACCCACACTTGGCAATTAAGTTTGTTGCTAAAAACAACAAGGTTGCAACGGTGAAAGGCGATCAACTGGTCGCAAGGAGCTGTTACAACATATCCCTAAGGCCAGCTACAAAGGTTACATTCAGAACTCCACCAGCACAACCACCAAGTTCAAACCCATCGCCCTCAAGAAACAGCCCATCCAAGAACACGATCAAAGGCGATCAGTGTCTCTTGGTGGAATTCGATGCAAGAGACGACCCCAGAGTCGAACATGCAAGACTGACCCCCGACGGAGCCCTAGAGCACGTCACACTTGGAGATGCAGACCAAACCACAACCATTGGGGCGGCGATGCATCCCGACACCAAGGAGAAGCTTATTCAACTCCTTAAAAGAAACAAAGACTTGTTCGCTTGAAAACCATCAGACATGCCGGGCATCGACCCTGAAGTTTGCTGCCACAGATTGTCCGTGGATCCCAAGGCGAAACCCATCGCCCAGAAGAAGAGGAAGTTTGGCCCTGACCGCCAAAAGATTATTGATGAAGAAGTAAGGAGACTGCATGACGCCGGATTTATCCGAGAGATCAAATATACCACATGGTTGTCCAACCCTGTGTTGGTTAAAAAGCCTAATGGGGCGTGGAGAATGTGCGTCGACTACACTGACCTCAACAAAGTGTGCCCAAAGGACGCGTATCCGTTCCCCAGCATCGATCAACTCGTTGATAACGCGTCAGGGTTCAAAATGCTGTCTTTCATGGACGCTTACTCTGGCTACAATCAAATCCCTCTAATGGAGGAAGACCAAGACAAAACGGCGTTCATCACTCAGAACGCCAATTACTGCTATACCATGATGCCCTTTGGCTTGAAGAACGCAGGAGCAACCTATCAGCGCATGATGAACACGGTTTTCAAAGACCTGATCGGCGACAGCATTGAAGTGTACATCGATGACATGATCGCCAAATCACGAGATCCAACGCAGCACCTGAGCGACCTCGAAGGAGTGTTTGAGAGGTTGAGAAAGTACAACATGCGCCTCAACCCCAGCAAATGCGCTTTCGGAGTCCCTGCCGGCAAGTTCCTAGGCTTCATGCTCACTGAAAGGGGCATCGAAGTCAACCCAGATAAGTGCAAGGCGGTCATTGAAATGAGAAGCCCCCAGACAGTCAAGGAAGTGCAACAGCTAACCGGAAGGCTAGTAGCCCTCACACGGTTTCTGGCAAATTCAGCCCATAAATCCCTCCCCCTCTTCGGCTTACTGAAGAAGGGAGTTACTTTTCAATGGTCGGAAGAGTGTGAAAAGGCGTTCCAAGAGTTCAAGAAAGTTCTTTCCTGCCCCCCGGTCCTCGCAAAACCCGACAGCGGAGAGACGCTTTACTTGTACCTTGCCGTCGGCAATGAGGCAGTCAGCGCCGCACTTATCAAAGATTCAAAACCAGAGGGACAGAAGCCAGTCTATTTCATCAGCAAAGTACTGCAAGGCGCTGAGCTTCGATATCAGCAGGTCGAGAAGGTCGCCTTCACACTCATCTTCGCTGCCAGACGTTTGAGGCCGTATTTTCAGTGCCACCCGATCACAGTCAGAACTAACCAGCCAATCCGCCAGGTTCTCCACAAGCCCGATCTCGCAGGAAGAATGATGTCGTGGGCGGTTGAATTATCTGAGTACCAGATCGCTTACGAGCCGCGTACCGCCATCAAAGCCCAAGCCCTAGCAGACTTCATCGCTGAAATGACACACGTCAACCCATCTGGCGACCAAGTGACTGGCGCCCCTGGGCCGGCTACCTGGAAACTATTCGTTGACGGCTCATCCAACGCCAAAGGATCAGGAGCAGGTATGATAATTGAAAATCCAGACGGGGTATCCACGGAACACTCGTTATCATTCGAGTTTAGCACAACCAACAACCAGGCAGAATATGAAGCAATGATAGCAGGCTTAATTCAGGCAAAGGAGATGGGCGCCCAACATCTCAGGGTATTTAGCGACTCGCAACTAGTAACCTTCCAGATCTCAGGAGAGTACCAGACAAAGGGTCCACTGCTATGCAAATATTTGGAAAAGGTCAAAGAGCTACTCCAATCTTTTGAAACTGTTGAAGTAAATCACATCAGGCGAGCAGATAACGCCAGGGCCGACATCCTCGCCAAATTGGCGAGCACTAAGAGCCCAGGTAACAACCGATCTGTGATTCAGCACAATTTGCCTGACCCATGCATAATCATGTCCATTACTGACGCCAACGTCGAAGTCGCTGAAGAAAGTTGGATCACGCCAATCATCAACTATCTGACAGTTGGGATCCTGCCTCCAAACCCTAAAGAAGCCCAGAAGGTCGTTCGGAGAAGTGCCTACTTCTGCATCGTCCAGGGGCGATTGTACAAAAGAGGAATTTCTATTCCACTTCTTAAATGCATCGTCCCAAATGATGTGCATTACATCCTGGAAGAGATTCATGAAGGGATCAACGGACACCACATGGGCGGTCACTCCTTAGCAAAGAAAGCTTTAAGAGCAGGATTTTATTGGCCAACGATGGAAAAGGACGCGCGAGAGCACGTGAAGAAGTGTGACAAATGCCAAAGGTTCGCAGACGTCCACAGAGCCCCTCCAGAAGAGTTAACCTCAATCACGTCGCCATGGCCCTTCTACAAGTGGGGGATCGACATCTTAGGTCCTTTCCCCATGGCGGCGGGACGAGTCCAGTGGCTTCTAGTGGCAATTGATTACTTTACCAAGTGGGTGGAAGCTGAACCTTTGGCGACCATCACATCGCAGAAGGCCAGGAAGTTCTTTTGGAGGAGCATCGTTTACCGTTTCGGTATCCCTGGCGAGGTAATCACCGACAATGGCACCCAATTCACCGATAGCAAGTTTCGGGAGTTAATGAAGAGTTTGCAAATCCGACACCACTTCGCCGCGGTAGAACACCCACAATCAAACGGTTTAGTGGAGTCGGCCAACAAGATGCTGACCAAAGGGATTAAGAAGAAACTCGAAACACACAAAGGAGCGTGGATTGACAATCTGGACAACGTGTTGTGGGGGTATCGAACGACCGCCCAATCTGCCACCCAGAAAACGCCATTTAGGCTAACTTACGGATCTGAAGCAATGATCCCTGTGGAAATCGGAGAATCTTCATGGAGGCGTGACCACGTATCCGCAGTCGCCAACGATCAAAACCTGGCCGACGCACTGGACTTGCTGGACGAGCTCCGAGACCATGCCGCCCAAAATGATAAGCTCACCAAAGATAAGTCAGCCACTCACTACAACAAGAGGGTAGTCCATCGGAGGTTCGAGGTCAGAGACATAATCCTAAGAAGGGCGGACGTTGGGAACAAGAACGCCCGTGAAGGAAAGCTCGCACCAAATTGGGAAGGACCATACAGAATCGCCAACGTACTAGGGAACGACGCTTACTCCTTAGAAACGTTGGACGGGAAAGCAATCCCGCGAGCATGGAACGCCGACAAACTCCGAAAGTATTATAGCTGATCGCCCATGTAATATTCTCTGTACTCTTTTCCTTTCCCATGTTTTTATCCCAACGGGATTTACTAGGAAAGGTTTTTAACGAGGCAGAACATTTTAATAAATGAGATTTTGACAAATTCCTACTCTTCGCATGATTTGGTCAGAAACGGGACGGTTCTCACCCCCGCCACAGTTGACTGGGACGGTACTCACCCCCAGCCAACGCCCAAAACGGGATGGTTCTCACCCCCGCCCAAGTTGGACTGGGACGGTTCTCACCCCCAGCCAACGCCCAAAGCGGGACGGTTCTCACCCCCGCCACAGTTGGACTGGGACGGTTCTCACCCCCAGCCAACGCCCAAAACGGGACGGTTCTCACCCCCGCCCAAGTTGGACTGGGACGGTTCTCACCCCCAGCCAACGCCCAAAACGGGACGGTTCTCACCCCCGCAAGTTGGACTGGGACGGTCCTCACCCCCAGCCAACGCCCAAAACGGGACGGTTCTCACCCCCGCAGAAGTTGGACTGGGACGGTTCTCACCCCCAGCCAACGCCCAAAACGGGACGGTTCTCACCCCCGTACAAGTTGGACTGGGACGGTTCTCACCCCCAGCCAACGCCCAAAACGGGACGGTTCTCACCCCCGTACAAGTTGGACTGGGACGGTTCTCACCCCCAGCCAACGCCCAAAACGGGACGGTTCTCACCCCCGCTTAAGTTGGACTGGGACGGTTCTCACCCCCAGCCAACGCCCAAAACGGGACGGTTCTCACCCCTGTACAAATTGGACTGGGACGGTTCTCACCCCCAGCCAACACACTTGGACTTCCGGAAGATCATTTATTCAAATTGCTTGAGGCGCGCAAGGTACAAATTATGAGCAAAATAAGAAGCCAGGAAAAGAAGCAAGAGCAGAGAAAGGTTGTATTCATTTCTGAAGGAGAAGAAACCCGAAGCTGACATGCCAGCCGCGGTAAAAAAAAAAAAAAAAATCTACACAACTTTATTCTTCAGCGTCTCAGTCGCCGCTTGAGCAGAATTCGGGTTGTTGACGTCGCTCGCCTGAGGCGCCCTTGTGGCCCCTTCTTCGTCGTCAGTCTCAGGAGCTTCCTCTATAACATTCACGCCGCCGCCATCCAACCGCTCCACAATTTTGCCACCCTCGACATCATAGGCCGGATCAAACCCCTCCAAATCCGCCTCTGGATACCGAACGGCAACTTGCTGAAGCGCGCTGTTAAAAGCCTGAGACATTAAGCTGGCGAGGGCTTCCTCCAGCTTCTCAACTTGGCCTAACGCCTTGCTGAGGTCTTCGTCTTTCGCATGAAGACGCCCATCGGCCATGAACAGCTTCTTGGCCAACTCCTCCTTCTCCGCCTGGAGAGTCCCTTTCTCCTTTTCAACGTCCTCCAACGCCTTGCTTATAGAGGCTTTTTCCTCCTTTAAGCGTTTTACATCATCTTCTGCAGTGGCTTGCCGCTCCGTGAATGCCTTGATAGTTGCATCCTTGTCAGCAAGCTCCTTGTTAAGTCGCCCCACATCAACATTAAGGGCATCGACTTGTCGCCCAAGGTCGTCAAGGCGATCTGCCTGCGCGGAGCACCTCTCATCCACCGACAAGGCAACCTCCTGCATGGCTAAGATGCGGCCAACAATTACTTGAGTAGAATCCAGTAGTTGTTGCCGATCAAGGCGTGACGGGGCCAGCAAGTTGGGACGTCCTATGTTTGGGTATCCAAGGCACAGGTCCCCCTCTGACAGAGAAAGGGCGCTCGAGACTGTCACCGGAGCAGTTGGTACTGGCGAATTCTGAGGCGCTGGAAGAATCTGATCGCCTTCAACTTCAGCAGAAAAACCATCAACTTCAACTGGTTCCTGGCGTGAAGTTTTGGATGGACGAGTCGGCGACAGGCTCGCAGACGCGCCACGCTTCGCACTAGGACCTCCCATGCCAGGCGATCCACTGCCTAGGGTTGAACCACTTGTAGAGGAGATGCCAACCGCCCCCGTCGCTTCTCGGATGATGGGCATGGTTTCTCTTTGCTTCAGTACCTCCGCCGGAATGTCCGCGGCAGAGCGAACCTTAGCTTTCTTCTGGATTTTCACAGCTTTACCCTTACCCGTATCCTTCGACGCAACGGTAGGTTGTGCCGGAACAGCATCCCCCTGGCGCGCCCTCAATTTAGCTGCCGCCTCGCGTGCAAGCTTTAAAGATTCTGCCGCCATGTTCCCAACTGCAAGTCAAAGCAAAGACAGTGTTAGAAGTTGCAAAAGAGAAAGATTGGAAAAACACTTCACTACTAAAAGAAAATAAACAAAGCACTCAGAGCGCCATCACACCTCCGTGGCACAACACTCTTTTCGTCGGCCAGACCGGCAAGAATCCCTTAACATCCACAAAAAAATCTACAACTTGGCGCTCCCCAAGCGTCAAACTCCCAAAAGGAAAGGAATACCGACTGGCGGGCACCTCATAGTGAGCCTTTGTCCAATACAAAGGAAACCGACACTGTTTGGTCGCCGGATCAACAAAAAAGGGTAACTCCCCAACCGCCAGCGTCGGCTCAACCCAGAAGAAGGTATGTTTCCAATTCTTATACGAATTGGCGTATTGAGCGAAAATTGCTCCTAATGACGTTCCCGCCTTTAGAGAAACCCACCCAAGCTTCTTCTTCGGGGATACTTGGAATAAATAAAAAAACAGCCGCACGGAAAACTCCCATTTGAAGTACCGGCAGATGCTCTCAAAAACCCTAACAAACGCCCAAGCGTTCGGGTGCAACTGAGAGGGAGCGACTTGCAAATGGGATAAGACTCCCATCTCAAAGTCGGTAAGTGGAAACCTGACTTTCTGGTCGGTAAAATGGGTTTTATAAACCATGAACCGCCATACAGACTTCCTGGCGTCACTAGGCGCATCGCAAACCCGGCGGTCACTCGACACCGCGTACGGCTGCCATTTGTCTTCACTCGCGGCATCCTCAGTAATCATAAACGCCGTTTCAGTACTGTAATGGCGAGCTAGTACATCCTTGTCAGCATAACATGAGGAGGACGCCATAATATCCGGGTCCACCCATTCCCGCGCCTCTAGGCGATTGTCCGATTGAAGGATCTCCATCAGTCAATTAAATCCTACCTGGAGTAACAAACGGGTGGTCAATCGGCAGATGGACCCCAAATCAAGAGGATGGCTAAAAAGAGAAAAGAAAAACGCTCTCGCCCTTCTACCCTCCCCACAAAAACACCACTTACATCAATTGTGACAAGAAATTACTTACCGTCAGAATTATCGGAAGAACTCGAAGCGTAAAAGTCTGAGAAGCTTAATGAAGAAGGCCACCAAGCAGGTGGTATCTTATAAAGCTCCAAGTCTTCGTATATGGCGTCCCATACACCATACCTGACAAGACGCCCATCTTCTGGATGTAACCTACCCACTCGGTTATCTGTAGACTCATCATATTTACGGCGATGGAAGGACGTGGAAATTGGTGGTATAAACCCCTTTGAGGTGCTCAGAGCAAGCTTGGGATTAGAAGGTGGATTGGAAGGCTTATAGTAAGTTTCAATGGGGCGATGTTGTGGGAGCTGATTTATGGAGGACAAAGGGCGAATAAGTCGCCCTGAGCCAAATGAAGAGCGCCGAGAAGTTCGGCGGCGAGTACGACTACCTCGCCCACTCGAAGGAACGGAAAGACCCGAACGACGACGGCTTGAAGACTGAGTCCTGACTCTCCCTTGGGAACTCCCTGGCGGCCGTCGCCTAGATCTGCTAGGACGACGCCCGCCAGTGCCAAATGCCTCTCCCAGATAAGGTACTACTGGTCCTAAAGCCCGTTCCGGCAAGAGATTCTGAATCTCTTCCTCAGAAAATCCCAGCAGTTCAGGAATTTTGCCGTGGGGCAGTGACTCTACACCAGGGACCAAAGAGCGAGAGGAAGAAAAGATATGACTAACTCCCACCGGACAACCTTCGACTGATTCGAAGGCTTCCTCAAGCTCTTCCTTAATTTCAACCTCTGGCAAAACCAACCCAGGGATACTCATACCCAGAACCCTATGGTACCCAGGCAAAACACACAAGAAAAGAAGAAAAGATGTACAAATTTAAGAGGAAGGGTAGGATACTATACCTGAAAAGAGTACGCACAAATCTCAGAAAATTGCAGAAATGTTGATCGGAAGACACAATGGCGAAAGTTCAAATTTCAGAGAGGGAAATGTTCAAAAGAGGTTGTAGCCCCCTTTTTAAAGAAGACGGGCTACGACCTTTCGTTCACTGACGTTTGGTATCCGACCGTTGGATGATCAGTCAGTAATGATCGGCGGTCGTGATAAGCTGCTCCACTCCAAACCGTCTGATGTGAGCGACGTGTCAAGATGAACGGACACGATGAAGGACCAGATGGTAATTTCGGGTCTGATGTCAATCATATCACTTGAATGCGCAGCATCTACGCAAGTAGCCTGCGGTGATTACAGAGGCGTCATAATTACTTTCACGAGAATCGAAGAGGCACGACAGAAGGGCAAAACCCAAAATACCCCTGGGAAAGAAACCAAAAACGGTTCGTGTAACGCCCAAATTCTATCTCGACAAGTTTTAAACATCTAAACACATGCGAGCACGCCCCACTGCGACTTCGGCGAAATCTTATCAGCAAACTCCATACACCGTCTACACATGGTATCCAAAAGGCCAATCGCCCAAGCAGGCAAGGTAACGCCCAGTTGACCCAACTGCCTAGAAGGGCTTAACCGCCCCAGCAGGGCCCAAGCGCCGCAGCAAGGCCCAATCGCCAAGATGGCCAATCGCCCAAGCAGGCAAGGTAACGCCCAGTTGACCCAACCGCCTAGAAGGGCTTAACCGCCCCAGCAGGGCCCAAGCGCCGCAGCAAGGCCCAATCGCCAAGATGGCCAATCGCCCAAGCAGGCAAGGTAACGCCCAGTCCAACCGCCTAGAAGGGCTTACCGCAGCGATGCCCAATCGCCAAGATGGCCAATCGCCCAAGCAGGCAAGGTAACGCCCAATTTACTCTAACTTGGCACCATCCTACGCATGCTACCAAGCTGGGGGGCTCCTGTTCTGGATGGCCCAACCACCACTGTAAGGCCCAGTCGCCACATGGACCTTATAGTCCATAACAGGCCGGCCATCTAGCGGCCCAGAGTCGCAGGCCCTTACCCCCGTTGAGCTCCACCTCAGCCCTAAGGGCTGACGTGGACCTGCACGCCCACCAAGGGTGCAGCACACCCAAGAGATACACCAAAATGTCTTACCTTGGGACATTAACCACCAAAGGCAATCGCCACAGGTATCACAAAGGGAAACTCTCCCTTTGCCCAACGCTGGCCTAGCCAGTAGCAGGGGGCGCAGCGCTGCCACAACGTCAGCGCCTAAACCGCCCAACACTGCTATCATGGGAGCACACCCCAAGGAGAGTTGACCTTCCCCCTGATCTAGCCATACCATGACAATATAAATAACCCCCGGAGGGCACAACAGAAGCATGTTATGTATCGTTATTTGCCTATTACTTGAATTCTCTTATAGCTTATACTTGAGTTGATTATCTGCTTGTACTTGGGATCATATCACGTGGCCTGGTCTATACCAAAGCCATAGGTATCGCCCATACAGTACAGTGATCATACACCCTATAAGGGAACATAGTAATTTCTATCTTCTTCTTTTTTTCATTTCATTTTTTTTTGGTAAATATATATATATTTTTTATTTCTAATCTTGGGAGCAGAAGCACTTCAGCTGGTTCTTGAATTTTGGTTGCGGTAGTTATTTTAGCTTCTTGAATTTTGATGAGTGTTGATTTGGTTGTTTAGGGCATCTTTGGTGAAGTATAGGATAAGGCCTAATTGTATACGACCTGATAGTATAAGACCTGATTAAATTTTAATATTATCCGGTGTTTGGTATGATATTGTATAAAATAATATCCTTCAATATTTTAAAAATTAATATATTAAAAAAATTATTTTAATATATAAATATGGAAATGATATATTAGTTCTTGGAAATTGTAACTGTAAACAATATTAAGACATCCATCCCTTATCAGGCCTAATCCACCACTCCTATGTCTGATTAAGTTATACTTCATTTTGATGTATTAAGGGGTTCTGGTTTATAAGCTTATACTATACGATGGTCACACCAAACAACTGAAAAAGTTATAACGTATAGTATAAGCTTATACTATCAGACCTTATACATCACACTAAACAAGCACATAGGTCTTCTATATATAGGCCTAGCCAACCCTATGTTTATTATTAATTATTATTTTTTGGGAAAATATTTTCTCTTTTTATTATTATTATTATAAAAGAAGAAATATTTTCTCCAACTAATGACTCATAGCATAAGTGGGTCTCACATTGAATTTTTTTTTTTCTCTCCATTATTTATAGGCCCTACTTATACCATGAGTCACTAGTAGAAGAAAAATTTTCTCCTTTAGAAGAAGAAAATATTTTCCATTATTTTTTAGTACATAACCAATGTTTATAATTTAAGGGTTTTATAATTCTCATTTAACATGAGAATTACAATTTTCCTACACACCCTTCGATTTTCGTGCTGATATGAGTTCCACATATAATTTTTTCTAATACATGGGTCCCACATGCTTTTTATCTCTTAAACATGAGATTTCAATTCTCACTCGACATGAGAATTATAAAACCCATAATTTAAACCTATTAAACTTTTAATATCTATCAAGAATTTAAATAAATAAAGGGAAAGAATATTACTTTAATCACCGGATATAAATTATCTTTAGTGAGCCAAAACTGATGTCTTTTTAAGTTGTGAGATTAAAAAATTATAATAACAAAGACTAATATAACCCATAATAAATTAGAATTACAAAATACATTGATTTTCGTCACAAAATGACATGATTTTGAGCTTACCGGAGATAATTTATCTCCATTGACTAGAGAAATCTTTTACCTATAAATAAATCATATTATTTTTTTTTGGTGAAAGCATAAATTATATTATTTTATTAATGGATTTGTTGGATTCGTTTTTTCTGCGGTCAGTGTTGATAAGTTATCTACATTAAGCTCAAAACGATGTCATTTTAGAATAGAAATCAAGATATTTTTATAATTATAATTTATTTTAGGGTTATAATAATTTTTCTCATTATAATTTTTTAATTTTTTAATTCAAAACGATATTGGGGTATAACTTACCTACATTTATTATAAAAACATTAAATCCTTTATTAATTATAAATAATAAAATACTACCAACAATAAATCTTTTTAAGTAAGGGTTTTATAAGAGTTATGTTATATGAAAAATGATTGTGTTATGTTATAGAGATTTGTTTTGCTGGAATTTTTTTTGCTGCGGGCCTCACAAAAAATTTGTGTGTAGGAAATTTTTGGTGATCATGTTGAATGATAGATGATAAACCTTTTAACTAATCTGAATTTAACGGATCCCTAATACTTTGCAATTGGGAGAAGGAGAACGCATGCGTTTAGCGTATTGGTGGTCTCTGGACTGAACAGAGAGGGGAGAGGAGAGGCTATGTTCGTCAATGGCGATTAATCGGAAGGGAAGCTCCAAATGTATGGCCAAAGTAGAGTCTCAACCCGACAACTGTTTCAATTCAGAAACATCATTTTCACGCGTCCCATCACCAACACTAACACTAACATTAACATTAACATTAACGCTACACCTTCTTCTTCCTCCTTAATCCATGAAGAAAAAAGAACACACTTATTCTTCTCCCCCTTACAATTCCAAATCCTTCTTCAAAGCTCATGCCAAAGCGCTCGCAATCTCCTTCAAATCCAAGCTCTTCTTATCACCTCAAGCCTTTTCCGCAACCCCTTCTTGGCCCGCACCCTTTTGAGCCGCGCCTCTCATTTATGCCACCTCGCTTACACCCTTTTCATCTTTCGTTACGTTAATCCCTTGGATACCTTTTGCGTTAACACTGTCATCCAAGCTTATTGTAACAGCCATGTTCCTCACGAGGCACTTGTTTTCTACTTTCGCTCTCTGACGAATCGTTTCTTTCCCAATAGCTACACTTTTGTGCCACTCATTGGCTCTTGCTCCAAGATGGGTTGTGTTGATTCTGGGCGAAAATGCCATGCCCAGGCTCTTAAGAATGGGGTTGATTCTGTGTTGCAGGTGCAAAACTCTTTGATTCACATGTATGCTTGTTGTGGGGATATTCAGCTTGCTCGGGTGCTCTTTGACAATATGTTGATTCGGGATTTTGTTTCATGGAATTCAATCATTGATGGGTATGTGACGATTGGTGACTTAAGTGATGCACATGCATTGTTTGATGAAATGCCTGATAGGAATTTGGTTACTTGGACTGTCATGATTAGTGGATATCTCAAGGTTAGGAACCCTGGTTATGCGATGAAATTGTTCCGAGAGATGGGCAAGATAGGATTGAAAGGTAATGCTAGGACTATGGTATGTGTGGTTACGGCTTGTGGTCGGTCAGCTAGACTAAAGGAAGGAAGATCAGTTCATGGGAGCATCATCAGGATGTTCATGGGGTCAAATTTGATTCTTGATACTGCTTTGATAGACATGTACTGTAAATGCCGGAGGGTGGAGGTAGCGAATAGAGTGTTTGAGCGGATGACAGACAGGAATTTGGTTTCATGGAATGCAATGATCTTGGGGCACTGCATTCGCGGGAGTCCTGAAGATGGATTAAGCCTGTTTGATATAATGATTGGGATGGCAAAGATGAAACATGAAGTTGAGACTGTCGAGAGTCCGAGTGCAGATAGAGGTCTAGTTAGGTTACTTCCTGATGAAATAACCTTCATTGGCATCCTCTGTGCATGTGCTAGGGCAGAGATGTTGACTGAGGGCAGGTGCTACTTCAAACAAATGACTGATGTATTTGATGTGAAGCCCAATTTTGCTCATTTTTGGTGCATGGCGAATCTTCTTGCAAATGTGGGGCTTGTTGATGAGGCAGAAGAATTCCTGCGGAGCATGGCAAAATTTGATGGAGATATGTCACATGAATCATTATTATGGGCAAGTTTGCTTGGTTCATGTCGTTTCAAGAGAGATGTCTACTTGGGGGAACGAATTGCTAAACTTCTTGTTGACATGGATCCTAAGAACATTGTCTGTTACCAGTTTCTACTGAACATTTATGCTGTGGCTGCTCAATGGGAGAATGTTTCTAGAGTGCAAAAACTGATGAAGGAAAGAAGGTTAGGGATAATGCCTGGAAGCAGTCTTGCGGACTTGAAATATATTGTTCACAATTTCAAAGTGTCAAACAATCGGCAAGAAGGAATTGAAGCAGTAAACGTGATGATGGATGAACTAGCTCATAGATTCAGGTTGCCAAGTTCTCACTCGGGTCTGGAAGAAAACACTAGCTAGAATAATAGCGAAGATGAAGATGACAGATAAAGCAAAACCTTGAACAAGTAGCGTAAACATTTTATTCACAGTTTTTTGATAATCTGTCTTGATTTTTTGTTGTCAAACAACCACTAAAAACCATGGAGGATCTCAGTTTTATAGAGGTGCAAGTTTCTCTTGAGGGGATGCATACGGGTACTTACAGAAAATCCCAATTTTGTATTGAGGTGTTCAATTTATGATTGAGCTGTTAATCTTATTTGGGTTTAGCATTGCTTGTGCTGGACTTACTTTCTCTGTCATCGTGGATTTCCTCCTGCAGAAGGATTAAATGTCAAAATGATTAATCCCCTTGTTAGTGAAATGTATTAGTTAGAGGATGCAACAAATATGAATTTATTTAAGTTTGAAAAATTATGAGAGAGACTGATATCACTACGTACAGAAACACATCCTCTTAACCATGTGGAGTTATTTGTTTTCAACAATTAAATTCATTTTACGCAGTTAACATCCTTTATTTGTTTGAAGAAAACTTCGCTAACAGATGATAAAAGGAAAACTAAAACCACCCAATGTGTGTCCCTTGGGAGACAATCCAATTGGTAAGAATGACTTAACTCTTAGAAAATGTTTAATTTGAATAGCCCCTCTTTGTTTTGTTTGCTGACCTCGTGTTGGGAGTTCTTCTTTCTTCAATGGTTGGCTCAAGTCTCAAGAGGTTGAAACTCTTCATTTTTGGTACAAGGCTTAAAGGTTAATCCTTTGAGTGGTTCAATATCTCTCCATAAATGAAGGTGCAAAGTTCAAGGGACACATCCTTTGAGTGAATCATCTCCCTCCTCTATATAAGCTTGTAGTGTGTGAGGTTTATGAGCTATGATGAAAAAGAATCTGAATATCTTTAGAGAGAAGTTCGAGTGAGATCTCTTTAGGGAAGTTTGATATTATCACCATTGTAGGAGACGTTAGATTGTACCTATAGTGAAAGACTAGGGATGTTTGATTGTTGTAACCCATTATTCTTATAGTGGAAGTTTGATTCTGGACTAGTGTCCCGTATGTTTTTACTTCTTCACATTGGAGAAGGTTTTCCCATATTAAAGAAATTGACCGTGTTTTTTCTCCATCTCTCTCCTCTTGCTTTTTACTGTTTCGCTTCCGCAATTGACTTGAGGCTCCAACTTGACCCAACACCTGGGTACGTCATCCAACCTCAATTGACAACTAAATAACTATGTTAACTCACAGATGGAGCTATTGTTAGAAAGTTTATACTTGGTAAATATTAATTAATGTTTTTATATTTTCTAAAATAATCGGATTAATGGATATTTCAATTTAATCTATTGTGATAAGCTCATTGTGATCATGTTGAGTAGGATTTTTGGCATCTATTGGTATTAAGTTTAGTTGGGTAGAATAATGTAAGCATTAGTGTTTGATTGGGTTTCTGTGATTGGTGAACTCATCAGACACATTGTTGATTAGGGTTTTTCTAGGTTGCTATTTTGGAATAAGTCATAGAGAGAAAGATTCTAGTAGTGAGATCAAGGTTCTTCGCTCAGTAGATAAGATGGTCCAATCAGGTACACAAATTCTTCTATACTAAATACCAAAAGATATTGGAAGCTTTAACGGGACCGGGACTAATTCGATTTTGACTATCATCTCCAATGTGCGCTAGTTTTTCATGATCTGTATCTGAAAGTAAAACCAAAAAAAAAAAAATCATAAAAATACATTTCCAAACTTATGTAGCAGGGATAACATGTCTAACAGGCCGTTTGGATATGCTTTTTAGAAGTATTTTTTTACAAAATTTAAAGCTATTTAGATTTTTTTTTAAAAGTGAGTTTTGAAAAAAAAAGGATTGGTGTTTGACTTCTTTTTTTAGAAGCTAAAAGTTTTAGCTTCCAAAAAAAGCAAATTTTTTTCTTTTCTATGGCTTTTAGACATCCAAACAAATTTTGTAGTAGAAGTATTTTTTTTATTTATAAAAAAAGTGCATTCAAACAGGCTCTAAGATTGCCACAAGCAAAGTAATTAAAAACAAGATTTTACTTAAAAAGAGAATGAAAAAATCGTAAAACATATAAGATCGTAATGTAAAAGAAATTTGTAAAAGTTGTTTGATAATTCTTTTTGCAAAAATATAAAAACATAATAATAAATCGAGATTTAACTAGGAAAAATCACTTTGTAACGGAATCAAAACATTTTTTTTATGAGAATAGGCATTGAATCAGGTTATTTATTGTCAGAACTTATATACTTCTACCGGAGGGATTGGTTTAATAGTTAGACCTTACTTGCAACGTTACTTCTCTATTCCGTGAAATCTCCCGGTTGAACCCAAAAATTATACACGAAATGACGTCGTTTGATGTGTGTTTAAAAAAAATAGTTATTGCAAATTTAGAACTAGATCTAAAATCTGAATTGTTCTTATTTTTCTCTTCCGATCTTCTATCTCAGACCCAGATCCAGTCTCCATGTTCCGGTGATCTTCTCCACTATGCTAATTCTTCTCTCCCCAACGTTAATTTGTCGTGTCGCCGCCTCTCCTCCGCTATTCTCTATTGGGTAAGGGATCTACTTTCACATATTATTGTAAGTGATGAGAAAGACAAGAAGGGTCTTATTTTGATGATATAATTTTACATTAACTCCATTGAAATATGTCTTTTATACTATGATAGTTTGATACTTTTATTAGTTTGTGAATATTGACTCGTGGATGTAATTAGTTGAATTATGTTAAATATACTTTGAATCTTTTTAATGATTGGCGGTTTGATTTTTTTGAATTTTTCATATAGAATATATATTTATATTTTTTAATGTATAAAATCGAGTCAGCGAAATGATCCTTGACCTCAACCGAGTAGATGGCTGAGCCAAAATTTTAAACACTGCTTAAAAGCAACCATTTTCAAACCTTATAAGATGATGGAGAATGAAATTCATCTAAATTTGACTTTCACATATGCTCTAGTGAAATTGCCATCCCATAACATTCATTTAAATTTGGCTTTCTTATATACTCTAGCTGAAATTGCAATTGTATTATGCACCTTTTGATCTAATATTTTTCTTGAAATTATAAAAAATTGTTTTAATACAATTAAAAAGCATGAATTTCCCCTTTAAAAATACCTCATCATTCAATGCCAACTTAACCTCTATTATGGGATAATAACAATAAAAGGGTGAAACATAAGAGCCACAAGGCAGTACTTGACAAAGGCTAGACCATCTAGATCCTCACCATTTAAAAATTGTACCTAAAAAATGTAGCTCCACACCAATTCATACATTAGTTATTAGTGACGAAAAATAGTAGACCCTGAAACATGCAGCTACCACCTTAGTGAAGCTGGTCATGGAGTCTTTGAATATTGCTTTGCTGCATCACCTCCAAGTAAATAGCATAAAGTGGTATTTCTTAGTTAATGAGGGGCCTAGAACACATAATAGGCCACAAACTGAAACCTGCGAAGGTGGTACATATACATTACCAGTAAATTATGAAACGAGAGATTGGGAACGACAGGTTGGCAAATATTGAATTATCGATTAGCCTCGGACCAGGATCAACGCATTCCCTCATCATATTCAACTATTACTTACAATTCAAAATGCCCTTATTCATGAAGAAATATAATCTGACCCGCGAACATAGTCAACAGAAATAGTCGAAAAGATAAAACAAACAAGTATTATATAGCATAGTTAAATCTACATGGAAGATCTTTGATAAACAAAGCAAGCATAGCATAAATCCACATGGAAGGTCTTTGATTAGTTTTTAAGAGCTTAACAAAATCATTCAAACGCCCACTGGTTTTCCCGACGAACTTCCTCCTCTTCCTCCGGAGTGAAGTCATTCTTAATGTTAAAGGTCTTGCGAATTTCCTCTGGAGTCTTCCCCTTGATCATGTCAGCTACGGTCTGGCACGTAAGGTCCAGCAGGCTCTTAATGTTCAAGTAGTTTGCAGCCTGAAAAGAAAAATGTCATACCAATATGCAATTGTACATCCTTAACCTACTAAATAAACACAGTATATGTAGCATTATGTCGCCACAAATAATACAAACATGGCGAAAGATAAAATGCAATAGCAACTTGTCAGATGCAAAATATGAAAAGGCATGGATTTCACAGAAAAGAAACATTGACAGTTGATATCACTTGCAGATGCCAAACATACTACGGAATTGTTAGAATCCTCTATATAACTTTACTTTTCTCTCTAAGTTATTGGTTGGAATACCAGGTCCATAAGTCATTGGTTCAACAAGTTAAATTGAATTTATGAAAATATATCTAATAAACATATAAATAGAGGTAATATGACAACTACAATGATATGGTTTAGTTGTTAGTATTACACTCCCTCCCTTTAGGTGGCTGGTTCGAATCCCTCGAGATTAATTGTGGTGAAATATTTTGCCATAATTTTCAAGAACCAGTATTGGGTTAGCAATGGTTGAGCCTGATTTAGAAGCCAGTTCAACAGGATCTAGAGTGAACCGGTAAAATAAAAAATGACATATATAATGTAAATTTAACTAAAGCCACCTTTTCTTCATGGTAATGACTAAAACCACATTTTATCTGAAAGAATAATGAATGTCATCAATGTGAAACTTGCAAGTTTACACTTTAATTACAAAACTTCTACTTTTCTCAAAAAATAAAATAAAATATGTTCATCTTAATTAGGATCCTAGCTCACAATAACGTTGAATTCTGAATCCAAATTCAATACACAAATATAAAAAATACCGAGTGAACAAGGTCAGCAATATTTTTTTTTACATAAACTCTCAATAAGGAATCATAATAAGTAACTTGATCACCGATCAAAATAAATAATCCCAAACAGAGCCTAACAACGATACGAACTATACAGATTCCCAATCTCAAAAATCCAAATCTAACCCCCAATCAAATAATCTACCAACGCAGACAAGTCAAAAGTCGATACAAAAGTCACTAAAACTATATCATAAAATCAAAATCAAAAACAAAATCAGAATCGGAACTGACCAGGATGAGATCGAAGAGCGTGGCCTGGTCAACCTTGACGAACTCAGCGTCCCAAGCTTTGAGGTCCTCCTCGGATGGCTTCTCATCGGGATTCGCGGCCTCGACGTGCTTCTTGCAGTATTCGATTACCTTCGCCAAGATCTTGCTGGTGACGTTGGGGAGAGGGATGCCACTGTCGGCGCAATCGTCCTCAATCATGTGCTTGATAGTCTGGGATTCCAGCGCCACCGCTTCATCAACCTCGAAGGCCTCTGCGTCGGAACTCTTCAGGATGATCTTCCTCGTCGACGACATGATTTAGATTAGGATGAGATTTTCTTCGCCTTACGCTAAGAGAAAAAAACAAATAGGTAAAATCCCTAACCCTAACTTTACTTTGGTTATGTGATGTGAATGGAAAAGAATGAAAGGGGCAGCACGTTATTTATAGGGGAAACTCGAAGCAATTATTTTTTGGTGTAGGATATTATTACACATAAATAGTGTAACGCACGATCAGATTTTAATGTTGATTTCCGTTAATCAACGGTTATTATTTATTGTGAATTAATAATTAATTAATGAGTTTGATTTGAAAAATGATAACCGGTAATTGACAAAAATCAATGGTTAAGATGTGGTTATTATGACGCACAAATAATATTACGCACGATGTTACGATCACATCTTAGCTGTTGATTTCCGCCAATTAACGGTTATCATTTATTATAAATTAATAATTAATTAATGAGTTTGATTTGAAAAATGATAACAGTCAATTGACGGAAATTAATGGTTAAGATGTGGTTATAACATTATGCGTAACATTATTTGTGCGTAAATTATTTGTGTGTCACATTATCATTTTTTTTATTTATTTTTGTAAAAAAAAAAAAAGCAATTATTTTTTGAAATTTGGGTTATCTAATGCATCATGGGTCTCCTACGTGGCAACAACTCATTGTTTCTAAAAGGATTCTTTCCTGACATATTGTTATTTTTTTTATTTTAAGAAATATAAATTTGGAGATTTTGTTCCCACATTTGATAGATTAAAAGACAAAATTTTAAAGATTAACTCACTAATAAAGGTACTTTTTTTTCATACAATTATTAACACAATTTCTTCCCATTTTAATCTTCGCTGAGCTTGTTATAAAAAAAAAAAAAAAAATCTTAGTTGAGCACAGATTTGAATTTTGTCAGAATCCAAACTAACTTAATTTGAACGAGTTTATATCAAATATTTTCCTAATAAATTTTACTTGGAAAGATTTAATTTTAATTTAAAATTGATGCAATATTGTTTTGTATTATCATTAAAGTTATCAACATTATTTTATGAGAAAAATGTTTGTAATATGTTATTTGTATTTATTATCAAAACGACGTCGTTTTTATATTGAAATTTTAAAAAATTATAAATATAAAGATTATTATAACCCTAAAATAAATTAAAATTACAAAAACATCATGATCTTCACCCAAAATGATGTTGTATTGGGTTTATTGCAGATAATTTATCTACCATAATTGCATAAAAACGAACCCTTATTTTATTGTTACAAACACTATTTATGAAGTTTAACTTTTAGGAATAGGATATTGTGACACACAAATAATATTATATACAATGTTACAATCACATCTTAACTGTTGATTTCCGCCAACCAACGGTTATCATTTTTCAAATCAAACTCATTAATTAATTATTAATTCGCAATAAATGATAACCGTTGATTGACGAAAATCAACAGATAAGATGTGGTCGTAACACTGTGCGTAACATTATTTGTGTGTCACAATATCCTATCCCTAAAATTATTTATATAATTTACTAGAAATAAAATCAACTTTGTCATGTTTACTTCTTCTATTTCTTTCCAGTATATTTCAGATATTAAAGCCTCGTATCTTTTAAATTAATTCAAATAACATAATCTTTCAACAATATTGGAGGGAAAAATAACAAATAACTCTTGTAACATCATGATCAGTGACGTCAAGCATTATTAATCTTAATCACCATATGAGTAATAGTAATACCAGTTATCGGTTTTGAAAAAAAAAAAAAGGGGATAATCCCCTCCTATCTAGGGATATCATCAACCGATTCAAAATGTAGTGACTGATTGAATCGAAAAATCGAAAATCGAAAAATTAAAAAAACCGAAGAAAAAAAATCGCAAAATGTAATTGGATTAGATCGGCTTTTGGATTGATTGGTGAAAAAAATGAGTTTGATTTGAAAAATGATAACCGTTGATTGGGGGAAATCAACAGTTAAGAAATGTGAAGTAAACATGCAACATTATTTGTGTGTCACAATATCCTATAAATAATTTTATGACTATCCAAATATCAATATTTAATAAACTAATAAATAAAACAAGAAAAATTGAATTAGGATTTGAAATTGGATAAAAATAAATTAAATATGATAAAATTAATTGATTTTTTTGGTACATATTTTATTTTTTAACCAATAACAAATAGATTCAATATATATCTAAATATCAATATGTAATAAATAAATAATAACTTTAAAGTTAAATATAAAATAAGTTTAAATATGATAAAATTAATTTTATCTTCTAGTCAATCTCAAATAGATTTGATGTCTATTTAAATATCAATATCAATGTATAATACATAAAATTGGTTTTATTTTATAGCCAATTCAATTGATTTGATTAATTTTATTTTTATTATATTGTATTGTGAGTATTTTTATTCCATTATATAATTTATTTATTATAATTATAAATTTTAAAGTATATATATTTAACCATCCCACAAAAAATACTGACTCGTCATTGTTTTATGACAAAAAAATTTGATTATAATTTTAGATTCATATGTATAAGGCATTCATCTAATCCTTTCAATTGTTAATTAATTTTATACTATTTTCAATAAAGTAAAACTAATATTTTTTCTTTCATATAAGAACGAAGATCCATTGCGAACAAAACTTGACGATACTTATAAATTGAAAAATATACACTAGATCTAAAAGGAAAGGAATAAATGCGGTCTGTATTCTAAACTATTTACTAATAAACAATCTAGAATTTTTTTTATAATATGTATTTACATAATTGAATGATAAAGAACAGTGAATATGTAGGATAACAACTAAGAAATTATGCATTTAGGTATCAAGAATCAATATTGTAGAAAGAGAGGAGAGATTGATAAAGATCCATATAATTATAGTAGTTTGTATTGTGTAATTCCAAAGTTACTTTTTAAGCTCAAGGGTGTTTGATAGAGAGCAAATTTTTTTATTTGAGAATCATGATTCAAGATAAAATGATTTCTCCAAATTATAAAAAGAGAGGAGAGATTAATAAAAATGTTAACCATAAAATTATAATAGTTTGTATGAAATTACATTGTTTATTGGGTTTTGTGTAATTCCAAAGTCACTTTTTATGTTCGGGGGGAGTTTGATAGATAAGCGATTTTTTTTATCTGAGAATCGTGATTTTTGGGAATCATAAGTTTTTTGAAAATGTTACCAAAAAAAATATTTGGTAAGTAAAAATTAATACCGAGAATATTAGATAAATTTCTTAATTCATGTCAATATTTTAGTACTTTTTTCTATTTTTCCAGCAATCTAAGAATACCACCCTTGCAAGAAATTTTTATTCACAGATTACAAACAAAATGGATTCTCAGGTAAATCACTATCCCAGATAAATTTTTTGAAATGTGAAATCAAACATGGTCTTCTTAGAAACCCACCCTCATTTTCTCGGATATCTAAAAAAATTTCCCTGCCAAACACTTCCTTAAGAAAAATTTATAAAACAATAATAAAGCTTGAAATGTTCCCAACAAAAAAAAGCTTGAAATGGTTTATCAAAAAAAAAAAAAAAAACTTGAAATGTTATATGGAGTTGAGTGTTATCAAATATAAAAGCAATATTGAACATAGAATGACATTAGCATAAATGAAAATATTAAGATGGATGTGTGGTTATATAGTAATTGATAAAATAAGAGATAGAGATATTCAATAAAAAAAAGTAAATCAAAGAAAAAACATAAGAGAATATATATTGATTAAGATCATTTGAGCATATTTTTCTCTAAACGCTCTAATAAAAATAAAATTCTATTACCACTAGTATGATATATATAAGAAAGAAAGGGAATAGGTAAACCAAAATGGAGAAAAATATTAGTAATTTTAATAATATAATATATTTATAAAATATATTGTTCACTTAAAGACATATTATCATGATTTGTAACACTACTTTTCAAAGTAATATGATTGATGTTATTTTAATAAATAATAAATATTTATTTAACATTTAAAATATAATATCAAATTAAATAAGTAAAGAAAGTGAAAATTATATATATATATATGAAATATTTATGTGATCTTTATAAATATTATTTCATGAGTTGTTAATAAAAATATTATTTCATATGATCTTTGTGAATAAAATTTTTTATATTTTATATTTCAGTTTGGTTTGAGCCTATAAACTTTAGTTTGCAACTTGGTAGGCCTTACAGACCGTGTTAGATTTTTTAGTTTTTTATAATATGTCAGACCAGACTTATAAATCAAGCTTTTAGTAGACTAATAGGCCAGTATAGACTCTAAATATTTTAGATAGGTTTAGGCTATCAAAGTCAAAGCCTGACCTAACCTGGTCCATTTACACCCCTACATGCAAGCAATGATATTATCAATATTAGCCCTACTAAGCATTAGCATCTTTTTGTTTCTGCTCTTGGATTTGACCAATGGTTCATTTGGTATCAGAGCTATGCGTATATGATTATAAAACCTATATTTTTTTATTTATTAAAATAATTTGAAATTTCCATATACAACCTAAAGTTTATAATAAAATTTCATTTAGAATTTTTTGCTATTGATCTTGGAAACCTTGATGTTTTTATTTTACGTGATGAGAGTTTTCTAATCATATATCATATGCATGTTTTCATTGAATATTCTAAGAAAATTTCAAATTTGAATTTCTAGGTTTTATTACATGAAAGTTTAGAAAATTTCTCAAATTATTTTCAAACGATACATTGAAACCTTAAATTGCTTTGGGGCTTTTGAAAAATGATGCGTGATGGGTATGAGAAGAAAGGAAAATACACTTTGTAAAAAAAATGGGATAGATAAGAGTCCACCACAATTGAGATTAAAGGCTAAGCCACCCTCCCAACTGATAAAGAACCCACTCGCCTCACCACTAACCAACGGTTAGATAAAGATAACAAGATTTAAGACAAGTTTGAGAACTTGCAACACACTTTTTCATTTATCAAATCTGTCTTCTACGTTACAAAATATCATATATTTATAGAATAACTAAAAGCATGAGAATACAAAGAGACAAATAACTCCCAGGAGTTATGTTGCTTAGGAAATAGAAATAACACTAACTAAACCCAACTCCCAAGAGTCATGCTCCCAAGAGTTATGTTGCTTAGGAAACAGAAATAACAATAATTAAACCCAACTTGCAAGATTATGCTCCCAAGAGTTATTGACAACTAAAAATTCTCTTTATTGCACTTTAAGTGTTAAAACTCTTGATTTTCCTTCTGTATCAACCTCCCCTTCCTGATTGGGATTTGTCCTCAAATTCTCATGGTCTTCGTTACTCTTGGAATAGACAAAGATATCATCAAAACACACCACAATAAAATTCTCAATGAAAGGACGAAGAATTTCATTCACAAGTCTCATAAAGGTGCTTGAAGCATTAGAAAGCCCAAAGGGCATGACTCTCCATTCATATAACCCTCCTTTAGTCTTAAATTCAGTCTTCCGCTCATCTCCTTCCTTCATTCTAATTTGGTGATATCCACCGCGAAAATCAATCTTAGAGAAAACATTAGAACTATATAATTCATCAAGCATATCATCAAGGCAAGGGATTGGATACCTATACTTGATGGTGATGTTGTTTATGGCCTTACTATTAACACACATAGGCATAGTACCATCCTTTTTAGGAACATGTAAAGCTGGAACAGAACAAGGACTCATACTTTCTCTTTGGCTTTTCTCTTTAGGTTCTTCTGTAGCATGGAGGACTCTTCGTAACATAAGCAGATGCTCCCCTTGATCTGCT
This sequence comes from Gastrolobium villosum, assembly GCA_032173675.1. NCBI lineage: Eukaryota > Viridiplantae > Streptophyta > Magnoliopsida > Fabales > Fabaceae > Gastrolobium > Gastrolobium villosum. Next base: position 31,626 of record JAVKPL010009076.1, on the reverse strand, counting down.
CCTAAGATAATTTCTTCATCCGGAATTTCATCATGTTCAGCATCCCAAACTGGACCTTGTTCATATTAATGCTCAATTTCTTCAATTTCTTAAAGTGTCATAACCCGCCTATTAGGACAATCAACTTCAAAATGGCCATAGCCTTGGCATCTAAAACATTTCTTTTCATCCAACTTCTTTTTAAATTCTTTCGGAGCTTCCTCGACCTTCTCCTTAATAATTTATGATGAAGAGGAGTCACCCTTGGAAGAGTAATTCTTAAACAAACTTGATGGCTTGTTGGTTGCCTTGTTTGATTTTGAATGTTTCTCCACTTTAATGGCTAACTTGCATACATCTTCAAAAGTACAAAAAGGTTGTAGTTCCACCTTCTCAACAATATCGGTATTTAACCCGCCAATAAAACGAGCAATTTTTTGTTCCTGGACTTCTTGAAGGCCGCTAGTCATAAGGAGTTGCTTATACTCTCTAATATACTCTTCAACACTCAGATCTTTTTGTTTGAGAGAAGCAACTTTGAGATACAAGTCTTGTTTGTAACTGGCACGAAGAAATCTTTTATCCATCAGCCTCTTCAGTTTAGCCCAAGATTTGAGCTTTCTCTTGCCTTCTCGGTTCCTCTCCATCTTCAAGTTCTCAAACTATATTGATGCATACTTTTTGAGTTTGATGCTTGCTATTTTGAAACACTTCTCATCATCAAAGTCTTTAGCTTCAAAAATTCGCTCAATAGAACGAGCTCATTCCAAATAAATATTGGGATTCAAGCTGCCATCAAATTCTGGCGGTTCGATCTTCACATCTCTAAAGTCATCTTGGAATTTTCTCCTTCTTCTATCATGAGGTGTTGACTCATTTGAAGAAGCACTTGAGTCACTAGCAGAAGAATCATGACTGGAGGGGCTATGAGTGCTTCTGGAATGTCTCCTACGTCCATGATGATTTCCTTGGACAAGATTAGCAAGAGTTTGGCGTATTTCTTCAATCTGATTTTCAAAATTTGCAAGTTGTTGGTCATGCCTCATATTCTGATTTTGCTCACGAGTTCTGTACCTTGGACCTTCGTCTTCCATGTGAACCGGTGCTCTTGATACCAAGTTGATACGTTGTGGGTATGAGAAAAAGGGAAAATATACTTTGTAAAAATAAACGGGATAGATAAGGATCCACCACAATTGAGACTAAAGGCTAAGCCACCCTCCCAACTGATAAAGAACCCACTTGCCTCACCACTAACCCAAGGTTAGATAAAGACAACAAGATTCAAGACAAGTTTGAGAACTTGCAACACACTTTTTCATTTATCAAATCTGTCTTCTCCATTACAAAATATCCTATATTTATAGAATAACTAAAAGCATGAGAATACAAAGAGACAAATAACTCCCAAGAGTTGTGTTGCTTAGGAAATAGAAATAACACTAACTAAACCCAACTCCCAAGAGTCATGCTCCCAAGAGTTATGTTGCTTAGGAAACAAAAATAACAATAATTAAACCCAACTTCCAAGATTATGCTCCCAAGAGTTATTGACAACTAAAAATTCTCTTTATTGCACTTTAAGTGTTAAAACTATTGATTTTCCTTCTGTATCAAAAAATAAGTTTTTAGTGATCTATTGACACAAAAATTGTTTGAAATCGTTTCCTATAGCGAAAAAATTTCGTTCATAAATGTATTGTTACAAAACATAGTGTTCATATTATGAAAGTTTCAATATTTTTTAAAATCGACGTTTCATTGATGTAAAATGAAAATTGGTTTGATGATTTTTGTTCCACCGTTATTTTCCCACTATTTTATGTTGTTTTTAATACAAAAATCACACCTATTTGTGCCAAAAAAATCGCGACCCGTAACTTAAAAAATCATTTTTTAAACTTCCAAAAGCTCTTCAAAATCGCTAAAAATTTTGCTATTTTCAAGATGGATTGGATTAGAATCTTGTTGGTTGTTATTTTTGAGTTATTTTGTGATAAAAATCGCATTTTTGAACTTTAACAAAGCTCCCACAACGGAACCCGATTTTGAGTTAATCCGCCAAAGAAAAAACACGCAATAGAGAAATCTTAAGAAATCTTAGGGCTTAGGTGAATCCTCATAGGATTAAATTGTGATAGAAACATCCTACTCATACTTCTTACTAAAAAGTCTCACAAAATTCACACTAATAGAAAATCCATTAATTTGAATATCTTTTTTCTTTGTTTAAAATGATGATTGAATTCCATCAAATTTAGACGAACTCTAACATAATCTTTTAAAATTCTAATTGAATACCAATGAATTTTTCTTGTCCAAAAATAATCCATTAAAATCCTTTAAAACCTCGATCCAATACACCCCTAAATCAGGAAAACAAAAAACTAGTTTATGATACACCAACAGCTAAATTAGAAGCTACCTTTTTTTAGTATAATACAAAAAAGCTACTATACATAGTTTAACCAAGGCCAGGTGCGGTGAGAATCAAAATACATAGTTCCTGCTTTCCTTTGAGAATTCCAATACCCAATGCCTCTATTTAGTATGGTCTTCAAGGACCCTTGAATCTCTAAACAACCAAATGACAATCTCATTTGTTACTTAAGTTTCCATGTACTGGGAGGGTGGAGGGCTTGTTTTGGTCTTCTCAGGACCTGCAAAATAGTTTAACAAAAAAATTTCGCATGCAATGTGAGCACAGATCAGCAAGAATAATTTAGGGATAAAAAAAACCTACAGAAAAAGCTATAGTAAAATATAAATTTATAACAAGAATAACAAGCTAGGTCCAATTCAACAGGTTTTGCTGAGAAAAGGAAAGACAAGACCAAGACACATGCAACGTAATTGGAATTTTGAACAAGAGAAAGTTCCCAATATTCTAGTACAACAAGCTGAAGAATGAGGAGGACATACCAACCCCACGGATCTCCACTTCTCTCCATTCTTGCACAAGGGCACAGCAGCAACACATCAAATGAGAGAGAAAATCATCAATAAAGCCCCCCTAGCATCGAATGTAACTGTGAGTAAAGTAACATTTAAAGAAACAGCAAATGCAAGTATGCATGATATTAAATTCTTATGTATGCTCAAATCTTAACAAATACATTATCCATATTTTTTAACTCATCTTGAAAATTGGACAATTAGAATCTACTTTGAAATAATAAGAGTTGGTATAAATAGCATAAAAAAGGATTAATAATACTGAATAATAAGATATTAGGCATAAGCTAATAGCTGCCAGTCAGCTGCTATCGCATGTTTACAAAATAGGTGTGGATTATGGAATATATCCATGAGAATAAAATCTATACGCTTTACATGGTACACTGAGCAATGCTGTCATACAAAGCGTAATATGTGATCTGTATCTTTAATGAAACTAAAAATATATGAATATCCACAAACACAAGGCACCAAAAATAAAAAATAAATAAAAGGGATGAAAATTTATGCAGAAGGAAGGAAGCATTACCGTGATGTTCAACATCTTCCGAAGCTTCCTCCTTATGCAGCAAGTATAGCAACAACAAGACAAAATTAATGAATATGCCATCAATTCATTACATGCTTCTCCAGAGGCTGAAAAAAACACAAAGAGTGGCAGAACATTTTAAGTGTTTCAAATTAAACAGATTGAAAGTAAGCATAAAATGCAATGACAAATATTTGCAACGTAAAGAACCCTTAGCACTAACTCATAAGTTACACAAAAGGTCCGAATTACATAAAATCATGTCTACATTCTTGGTAAAATTCAAGATATATCACTCTACTTCAGTCTTCACAACATAAGAAAGTGTAGATAAGACTTCTAAAATTTCAGTTAAGCTGATGAAGTCAAGATTTCAGATTTCATCACTCTAGCTTCCCACAAAAGTCATGGTAACTAAGTAAGAGATTTTACTGAGGTACAAAATCTAAATTGAACCCATATAATATAATGTTAAGATCAATATCAACTTGATCTACTTAGGCTGCGCATGACAATCATTCTGATTCCTGGCACTATTTCTGAAAAGAAATGATTCTTTTCTATTTTTGTGCCTTGGAACAATTCTGAGAATTAGAATTACGTTTGTTAACATATTTTATTTGTATTCTGAGAATCAGAATTATGTTTGATAACACAATTTATTTTTATTCCGAGAATCAGAAAAACATTTTGGGGCATTTCGTGTTGGAGAGTGAAATTAACGAAGAAAGTTCTGAGTTTTGCAGAAATTTGAACTCATCGTTATCTTTGTCGTCATTGCCTCGTCTACATTTTTGTTTACTGATTGAGATGTATTCAATTCATGAAAATAGCTTTCTTTTTTATTCATAATTTAACTTGCCCTAACTCATTTTTCACTTCTTCTGATTTGATTATTGTGGATCTCCATAATTTGCCCTAAATCCCTTAGCTACTACTTCTCAGAGATCTCCTTTAAAGATCAGGTCCATTCATTTTATTTTTTTTTGAATTGCATATGCACTCTGTTGTTACCCCCAACAATTTGTTATTTTTTTCCCTTGGCATTTAAACTGATTTGTTAAGTAATGTTTGTTCTTTAATGGCATCTACACCAAAAAGGCAAAAGAGAGACAGAAGGAGACGATTCCGCGGTGAAGGAGGGTGGTGGTCTGGTGATATGTTGAAGGCCAGTGATGGTTTTGTGTTGTTGTGTGAGGGGAGGGAGAGAGATAGGGGGAAAATTGATTCTATTTTTGTGCCAGGAATGAGAAAAGCAGAAATTTTTTGATTCTTTTTTTTTGTTTCCCGGCACAAAAATTAAACCGGTTCATCTGGGGAACAAAAAAATAAACCGATTTTAACAAACGAGTTTCTCATCCATTTTTATTCTCAGGAACAAAAATTGAAAAAAAACTCATTCTGGGAAGGTTGTCATGCACACCCTTAAATTCCAGCCTTGTACGCAAGAATAATTTAGATGAAACAGAATTCAGATATAGATTCATCACTTTAATGCTAACACAATATATTATAGCCAACTTACACATGGGCCTGTTTGTTGCAACAGTAGCAATCTTTGAAAATGTTCCACAAGGACAGAAGAACGTCTTCAGACCTGCAGATCAAATGTTCTACATTTATTACTTGGAATGAAAAGTATAGAGGGATGTTATAAAAAAAAAAGTATAGAGGGATTCAGAGCTCTCTTGAGCTGGTTTCTATTTATATTATTTCCTTAATTTTTGTGCTGTTCAGAGGACTCCTGATCCTCTGATCTTACTAAATTTTTGTTTCTTCAAAACATAAGGGTTTTTTTTTTGCTCAATGAGACTACCCCTTGACAATTATTGATGCAAGATTCAACATGCAAGGTAAAAGCAAAGAGAAAAGCAGCTTCCACAATTACCACTGCCAGGTCTTATTCGACAGGACATAAAAAAAGGTGTCGAGCAACACAAATCTTCCTATTTCCTATTCATTTTATTTCATGCACATTCTCAAGCCATATCTATCCTATTTCCTTGTTTTCTTTCTAATTCTCATGCAGTTTCCTATGGGTGAACCTGGCACTGTGGCACAGTCATAAAGTTGCTCATTTTGTGACCAAAAGGTCTCGGATTGAAATCCATGAAATAGTCTTTTTGCAAAAATGTAAGAGTAAGATTATGTACAAGGATTTGCTCACCCATACCCTTGCAAGTCGGGATTTCATGGGGAGCTCCTTTTTTTTTCTCATGCAGTTGCCTATTTTATCCAATTAAGTGTCGAACATCATCTCATGGAAACCAAAAACACATAAGTGCAACTTGAAGGGATTAAAATTTGGTGAAAGAGAAAGAAGGAAAGTCAAATTTACATTACACTAATCTTTCAATTGAATAGATCCCAGATGCCCATAAGCGAGGGGAGGGGGGAACCACCAAATCATGTTACCTCAACAGACCCATACAGAGTATATGATAGCTTTATGAAAAGTTAAAGAATAAACCTCAAGATAAAGGCACAAAATTAACACAGATGTGACCTGGGTTTTGCAGCATCATACATAATAAAGGATTACAAACTAGTACTGCTTCCATAATGGAAATGCACAAGGAAAGACATTCCCTTAATAAGGCTACAGATATAGAGAACCACAATATACTGGTAATAAACCTCTGTGGTGAAGAAAGATATTATTTTACTATAGCCAACCAAACCTAAAGAAAATCAAGCAGGAGAGAACATACAAAGAGAAGGCTCAGAACAACAAGCAAGTAAATCAGTGTGCCAATCTTCCTGCTGATATGAACCTCCAGTTGACACCAGTTCCTTTTGTGAGACTGACAATCTGTTTGAGCCCAGGGATACAAGAGCATCAGACTCACAGTCAGTATTAGTAACCAAAGGTAACGACGGTCAAATTTATTAATAATCCTATAATTGACTGCATGGCAGTGTATGAAAGGGATGGAAGAAGCAGGAACTTTAGAGCAGTTAAAACAAAGGGTAAACTTTGGGCCTTCCTAGATGTCAGAGCTGTATGGATCAAGATTCAAATGAATAATCTGACTTTTGGTCAACTAGTTATCCTGAGAGAACCAAAAACACATTAAAGTTGAGGAAGAGGGAGTTGAATTACCTTGCTGGTGAAAAATTGTCAATTTTTTTATGGTGCTTTTCATCAGATGAATGACACTGGTCATCATTGGCATCAGTGTAACTGTATTGCTCTTTCTTATGACTTTTTTCAGTTGAACACTTCTCCGGAAGAGAATAAGCTGCAACTTCTGTGACATCCAATAAACGTTGAATGACTTCACACTGATTCATATCCAAATTTGCTTGTGATCGTTGTAGTTCAAGTTTAAGCTTTTCATTTTCTTTTTTAAGTGCTTCAGTGAAAGAACAGTTGGGGTAAGAGCATGAAAGAGTTTTCTTCAGTTCTGCAGCATCATCTTTGTCAGGCTCAGGTTTTAAAATAACCGTCTGCATCTTCTGGTCCTCATCATCCAATGTGTATTCACGTTGATCCTTTTCAATAAATTCAAGTCTCTCCTGAATATTCCAGACAAGCAGATTGTTAACCATACAAGACCAAATTTACAAACACAGTGCTACCATTCAAGTGACAATATAAAGCAGGTCAAAGTCATTAATACATGTTAGAAAATATGCAAAATCCAGAAACACAAAGCTGCAACAAGTGCAACACCCTCACAATCTCTCACAAATATAAGGAAAAGGAACAAGGATTTGATTAATTGCACGATGGATTACAAGTTGGGCCACTGCCTTTTCGTATAGTGCTACTGATTGAAAACTTAAGGTAAAAGTAAAACTAATACCCAACCCTATCTGAAGGATCAAAACAATGCAGCTAAACCATTTCAATTGTGCTCATCCTGACTCATAATTTAAATCATAATTTTTATTAAATGCTTCCTTACCCTGATAGCAAATAGTGTGCAACACAAAGCATAAGGGAATATAGTTGTGCTTATACATGTAGTTAAGAGACAGGATCCATTTCTACATGTGAATGTCTAGAAGTATGAAACTTAATACTTTGAATTTCAAAAAGAATATACAGTTAAATGCTATTTGAAAAAGTTTTTTAAATAAATAAATCCTTCTGAAGACATATTTCAAACTAATTTTTCACATATTTAAGCATACTAGACATTTTTCTGAATTGTAACTAGAATCAAACTAAACCACATATTCTGGCTGGCTGCACATATTCAATACATGCAACTTACCAGCATAGGACCCTAATTTTCACGAGCCAGGATTTTAAATTTTCAATGCACTACACCAATATTTCAGCTTGGTAGATGAACCAATCAATAATGAATTATCTGGGCTATCTAGCAAACAAGTAGAATATGCCAGACAACAAGTTGTTCAGGACAATTTAATTCCTGTCACCCACAAATCTTCCACCAAGAGTCAGGCCTCACTCAAACAAAGCAACCCCATTTCAATACTTGATAGCCTCAAAATAAAACATTGGTCAATGTTGAAGCTGACAAGAACCTTAAACAAATGTTGAAAACTCCTGCTTTATTATTTTTTTTGTCAGAAGGCTTACATCAATGTACCCCCATGCCAGTACCATATCTGATGATTTAAATTCCTCCACTACCCAAGGAAAATAATGTACGAAAACCCAGAAATATTATAAGCAAAGATGGCTATGTAAACAATAAGTATTTGAAGTGGAATAAAACATTGTCATGATTGATCAGTAGCATCTGAGAAGTTGAAAAACTAATTCCAATGTGGAGAAAACCACAAAATTTTTCATCCTTTTTTTTTTTTTTTTGGTGAACACTAAAAAAACCATTCACAACAAGAGAGAGCAGATAATTGAGCACAGTGAAGAATAACAGATACCCTGACTCGAGCATTGTCAACAAGAGTAATGAGAGGAACAAGACGTAGGTATCTATCAATTTCATTCTGAGCCTTCCTGAATTGATAAACAATGTTCCAACCCATGGCCAGCAAATAAAGGTAGCTCCGGTCTTGACAACTATTGACCAATATGTAAGACCTTCTCAGGGCATCTTCCAGCTGCTCCAGAGGCTCCCTAGTCTCTGGATACCTCTTTAGCTCTGAGATCTTGAGCTGCTCCAGCAAGTTCCCAATTAACTTCAGATGCTGTGCAAAATGCCTGCAGTTTTTCTTATGCATCCGTGCAGTATTTGCAGCTTTTACAATCATCGCAATCAACCGCACAGCATCTACTCCAGTCAACTGCGCCACACTCGCAATTTCCCCCAGTTGATCCCATGACGCCATCCTCTCTGGAAATCAACCTAAAATCCAACAATATCAGTTCAGAACACCAATTTACAAAAATTGCATTTTAATCCTTAGATTTCATTCTAAAATTGGAATAAAGATGATAATAATAACAATAACTATAACAATTATAATAATATTAATATTAATAACAACACATAATGAAGTAATGAACCCCCAGAAAAAAGCATGCATGAAAATTATTTATTACCTTGTAAGACAAAATAGTTCATTTTACCTTTGATTAAGCAAATAACATTTAAGTCCTAAGCCTTTGAGGTTGCTCCACTCCTAACAGCCCGAGATGAAGTGAAGCAGAAAAAACCTCAACAATCGAAGATTTCAGGCCGGATCAAGGCTTCCTCTGAAAAATGTTTCTCAGATATAACATTATCCTCCAAGATCTTGGAAATTCGGAGACAAAGGCACTGCAAAATGTAGAAAATGCAATTAAATCATTGAAAAACAAAAATGAACCAACAAATCTTGACACTGAAGAAATCTAAAATCCCTACTTCCTAGCTTGAAATCAATAATTGAACTACATCCAAATCCGGTTAAGTCACTCTATTCAATTATTTCATTTTTTTTTTAAGATTTTTACGTTTAAAAGAAGAAAAAATAGTAACTCAGTTAAAAACATGATACAGGATTAAACATTTTTACCTAACAAACAAGGCAAAATAATCCATCAACTGATACGGAAAATGCAGTGACATTCCTAGTTATTTTAGTTTTGGCTAGCTTGTAAAGTAGTTTTACTTACGTGAAATTGAAGAAAGCAACGTCAAAGATACGGAAAAAGGTACATAGAATTCATATGATGGCAGGCATTGCTTTGCGGGAAGGAGCTCTGGTTCATGTGAAGCACTCGCTCTCTCTCTCTCTCTCTCTCTTATCGCTCACAGTTTCGGTTCGGTCTTCGGTGCTGTTTTGTGCAGCAAGATCGAGCTTGGCCTCATGTGCTCCTCGCCTCCAATTACGCAAGTGCCCTCCATTTGCTAGCCTTATTACCATACTGCCACTTTCCGCCTCACGGGACTGTCACACACTGTAACGGCGTGATACGGACGGGTTGACCCTTCCAGAAACTTTCATGCCTCAAGACGCTTAATTATTTCAAATAATTTTTTTAAAGGAAAAGCTATTCTTATGTCACATGACATAAGTTTTTTCTCCTACGCATTCTTCGATAATTGTGCCACATTTTTTCTTTTCTTTTCTTTTCTTTTTTCAGGTGGTGGAGCTCACTAGTTTGTCTCTATGACATGAGATAACTATCTCCTTTAACATGAGATTAATTAAACTTTTTTTTAATAATTTAATCAAAGTTCATTTTTAATACCACACCAGCTGGCATTTGATACTGCACTTACTAGTTACTATAATATATTAAGGGTGTTGGGGGATACAAAATTCATATAACATAGTTGCATCAATGATTTGATCATATATAATAATTTAACAATCGGTTAAGGTTTTGGATGGATCTATTAAAGATTAATAAATTGAAATTTTCAATAAAAGGACAATATTCACTTATCTTGAGGTGAGATTGATGACGGAGAAGGTGAAGGTTGGTTAGATTGGAAGAATAAAGGAGGAATAATAAGTTTTAATTATGATGAAGAGGTGTTCGTTGAGCTGAAACAAAAGGCAATTAGGAAGAGGTAATGAGGGATATTCTGTTTTCAAATTAAATGACGAACAACCATTCTCTGTGGAAACTGCAACGTGGTGGAGAATGATAGAGTTTCCACATATTATGAGTAGCACGTGGCGTTCATCTTTTAATGTTTTGCGGTCTTCTCAATCCACTCTACTCCCACGATCTACATGCAACTCCCAACTGTAGCATCCTTTTTCTTGTGGACTATGGTCCCCATCTTCACTTTTTCTCATTTTTTTTTTTATCTTAAACGTCGGCATAGTTGATACAATTATAAATAGCTGAATTTTAGACAAATTACTTACAGAAATAGTTTTATATATTCAATTTATAAAATATATTATATAATCTTTTATAAAATTCTTTTTTTATTTTAATTATTTGATATTATTTACATTCATCTTTGGTTTATTGTTAAAATCTATTGTAATTTGATAGTAAAATATTTCTATCCGTCTAATTAGGAATATCTTCAGTTGTACAATATTTACTATTTAGTAATGGAGCTGTACGTAACGATCCAAGCCAAGATGAAAAAGTGAGTACTAAAAGTCTAATATATTAAGCATTGTATGCTAAAGCCAAGCATTGCCCCCCTCCTATAATAATCAAACATTCATAATGATTTAATTTTTTTTGATAAATACCATTAACAATGATAGATTCTAATACTTTTATAAAAGGGGTAAAATGTAAGTGTAATTGTTATAAAAAAAACTGTAAGTGTAATATTTATTGTTAAGTTATAATTATCTATGTTAAAGATTTATATGAAATTAAAAGGGGAGCGATATGAATTTGAAGGGGGAAACCAACTTCCCTGGCCCCTCGGCTCCCTGTTCTACCACTGTCCATGTCTAAAATTTTAATACCCCCACTAATTTAATTTTGGATTTGGGTCTTTTTATCTAAATAATTACTCAGAATGAAAATAGATTCATTCATGTGAAAAAAAATATCATGATCATATGAGAAGAAGATTGTAATTATATAAAGATAAATCAACGATTATGATTTTTTAATTACTTATTTTAATATATTTTTTATTATCATTAATTCATCTTTACATGATTATTATTTTCTTTATGACTATATTATGCTTTTTTTTTTCAGATGAGAAAACTCGTGACTTTTACTTTTACCATTTTCGTAAGAGGTAACCTTTTCTTAAAGTTATTCCTTCCTAATTTGTCTATTTTGTCGTGTTGGCTAACTTTAATAAAATCGTCGATTATTGCGACTCAAATCACGATGAAAGTTTGTCACAATGCATTAACTATTTGGAGGAAGATCGTCAACCAAATTTGGTTAAATAATTAAAAGCACCGGTCTGATACTCATATTCCAATGTAGCACGTATACAATTGGATGCCTAATTATTATTATTTCTTATCGGGTTTGGATTTGCATCATCATGTCACGTGATAACCATAAAATTTCCTACATATATAATATTTTGTGAGGATCACATTTTTTTTATGCAAATTTTTTTTTGAAGGCACGGAAAATGAATCTCTACAACATGGCAAGTTCAATTTTTTTATAACATAACTTTTATAAAATCCTTTTTTTAATGATAAAGTTTAGGAAAAGAAAAATTTACCTCATTTCAAAGTAAAAACAATACCTATAGTTATAATATATATTGTTTTTTTTGTAGTCCACCTCACATTAGCACAAAAATGATGAATTTATATTAATTGGTTGCGCTAATTTGTTTAATTAATTTTATATAAAGAACTCTTTATAAATATTCCATGACCATAATCTCCTAGTTTTTTGTTCACGGATATTTATATGGAGATATGGGTTGTTGCAGGTCTCATGTTTACATTTCCGTGGCATTATCAAAGTTTGGACCCTTTACTGTAGTCAACGTGGCTTCACGTATCATCTTTATGGCTCGTTTGAGTTCGGCATTATATGAATGGGTGCAAAAACAACACCGACCCGAAGGAATAAAATTTTAATGTATCCGTCTTCCGAGAATATCTCGGATGGAGGGATATGGCAAAATCGCAACTGACCCAAACATGCCCGTTGAGGCCGACCAAGTCGGACGAAATCTCAACAATGGAGCTCAGCAGCCGAGCCAGGTACCTCTATAAATAAGAACCTAGACATCTCAGGTACACACCTCTGAATCGCCTAGCTTATTCCACTCATTGTGCACACACAACACCCCCTGGTTATAAAGCCTATTGCTGGTGCGCAGTGATTGGGACCTCGGCATATAGCCTAGTAAATTGGGCATATACATCATCTCTGAGCGCATACCATCCGGTATAGCAATACGGTCTACCTCGGACCTAACATTGGCGCCGTCTGTGGGAACTCGGTAAATTTCGATTCCCATAACACCATGACCAACACAAGATCCACGTCGGGCAATGCTCAGGGGCCATCCCAAATGTCTGGTTTGGAGCAGCTCCAGGCTTCAGCTAGCCCGGTTCTGGTGGACGTGCAAGTCGAAGAGGTCGGATCACAGAGGCCGCCTCCTAGACCACCGATTGGAAACACAACGACTGTGAATCGTCAACCCGAGCCACCGAATGTAACTTCGATGGCAATGGGAGCAATCCTCCAGCGGATGCAGGAAATGGAAAACCGATTCCTAACACAACAACGACTAGATGCTGAGAGAATGGCCACGCTGGAGGCTGAACTACGAAACCGGACTGCTCAAGGTGGAACCGGAAGCGGGCCACAGGCTCAGGACGGAGGGAACCAGCACCAAAACATGGGTGGAAATGCTACTGCTGGTAATGGAGCCTCCCAACCCCATAACACGTCCGCTCCTGAAGTCAACGTCCTGGAAACCCTGTCTCAACACCTCGGCAATCAGCAAGAGGTAGGAGGCCAGAACATCGCCGCCAACAACCAAAATTATCTGAACGACGATGAAGCTAATGACAGCCCGTTTACGGAAAGATTAATGAACCTGGCCATCCCCCCAAGGTTCAAGAGCACCAGAATACCTCCGTATGATGGGAGCCAAGACCCAGAAGCCCACTTGGAGGCTTTCAAAACCGAAATGCTGTTTAATGGGATTACAGGACCCATCAAGGCCAGAATTTTCGCAACAACCCTAACGGGACAGGCAATGACCTGGATCACCAGGTTGCCCAAAAACTCAATTGACTCGTTCGAAGATTTAGCGCGAACTTTCCGCCTAAACTTCGCAACCAGCAAGGTGCATCCCATGCCGGCCTACGCGCTGGGAAGAATTCGTCAGAAAGACAATGAATCATTAAGGAAATACCTTGATAGGTTCAAAGATGCAGCACTGAAGGTCCGCGGTCTCACTGAAGCTGTGCACCTCCATCTAATCATTTCTGGATTAGATGGCGACTCCCCCCTCGCAAGGTCGATCTACAAGAACCCGGTCAACGACCTCGAAGAATTCCGACGTAGGTCCGACAAATACATCGACGTGGAGGATATGCAGCAGGCATACGTCGACTCTCGTGGGCGGAGCCCGTCCAGAAGAAGCCCAAATAAGAAGAACGGTAGAGATCGGGACCACAAGGGGTCCAAAAAAGGGAACGACACTCGCGAGAAGAAGACGGAAGATCGTTCTCCCAGAACGAAGTTTGAGGACTATACACCATTAAACGTGCCCAGATCCAGGATCTGGCGAGAAGTAGCCCAGACCGAGATGAGAAACGTCGACCGACCTCGCCCCCTTAGGGCAAAGAGCGGATTGGACAAAAGCAAATATTGCGCCTTCCACGACCAAAACGGCCACATCACGGATGACTGCTGGGACCTTCGAGACGCAATTGAAAAACACGTCAGAGAAGGAAAGTTAAAACAGTACATAATTCGTACGCAAGGTAAGAAGAACAACAAACCCAGACAGAAAAGCCGAAGCCGAAGCCGAAGCCGAAGTCCGAGGCGTGGAGACAAAAGAGACCAGAGGCAAGACCGCAACGCCAAGGGCAAGGAAGTCGACGACAGAACGGAGACTTTTCCTGAAGCAGAATTTGAATGCAATGTGATCAGTGGGGGATTGGGTGGCGGAGGAGACTCGGCGAACGCCCGAAGGAAATACTTAAAAGAGGTCATGTCCATTAGAGACCGGCCAACTTTTAAGCCAAACTTCGATGAACCCGAACCCCCCCCGATATACTTCACCAGAGCAGAGCTGGCAAGGGTCGTGCCAGGACATACTGACGGATTGGTAGTCACTGGAGTGCTAGTCAATTGTCGAGTCAGGAGAGAATCTTCCTTGACCACGGAAGCTGTGTAGATATAATCCTCTGGGACGCCTTCAAGAGGATGAATTTGGATGAAAAGGACCTAAAGCCATGTGTCACCGAGCTCCTTGGCTTCAACGGATACCCATCTCCACCAAAAGGCTATATCGACCTCAAACTGACCCTCGGCACGAAGGATTCCTTCCGTACGGAGAGAGTTCGGTTTGTGGTAGTGGACACTTCCTCCTCTTATAACGTAATCATTGGTCGTCCTACTATTCACGATTGGGACATGATGATATCCACCAAGCACCAACTCATGAAAATGCCAGGGCCCAACCTTGAAATAATCACAATTCCTGGAGATCAAAGAGAGTCAAGGGAGTGTTATTATGAGACAATTCGGTCCCATCACGGGGATCCGGCATCTCCTCCCCGGACAAGGGGGGAAGGATCAAGCCACCGAGTTTTCAGATCAACCGACAGAGAGGTCAACCTGGTCGAGCTCGACATGTGAGAGGAGCTTCAATCGCCTCGACCACAACCTGAGGGCGAATTACAAGAAGTCGAGATCCGCGGTGATGGCCAAGGCTACACCAAGGTCGGAAAGTCTCTGGAGCTAGAGTTTCAAAACGAACTCGTAGCATTCCTAAAGACCAATTCCGACGTATTTGCTTGGAAGGCCTCCGAGATTCCTGGGATTGATCCAGCCTTTTGCTGCCACAGGCTATCGATGTATCCGGGAGCAAAGCCGGTATCCCAAAAGAAAAGAAAGATTGGGATAGACAGACGACAGGCTCTAAACGAACATGTGGACGAGCTCATGGAGGCCGGATTCATTCGTGAAATACAGTATACTACCTGGCTGTCAAATGTAGTAATGGTCAAAAAACCAAGCGGAAAATGGAGAATTTGTGTCGATTACACAGACCTGAACAAGGTCTGCCCAAAGGATTCCTACCCATTGCCCAATATCGACCAACTAGTGGACAACTCATCTGGCTTCCAGTTGCTTTCATTTGGACGCGTACTCAGGGTATAATCAAATTCCCCTTCACCCAGATGACCATGATAAGACGGCTTTTATTTCGGAAAAAGGAAATTTCTGTTATAATGTTATGCCATTTGGCCTCAAAAATGCTGGGGCCACTTATCAAAGGATGATGAACCGAGTCTTCCAGACTCAGATCGGAAGAAACCTGGAGGTCTACATTGACGATATGATCGTCAAATCAATAAGCACTTCAGCGCACATCGCTGACCTCGGAGAAACTTTCGAGCAATTAAGAGCTCGGAAGATCAGGCTGAACCCAGCCAAATGCGCATTTGGAGTACCAGCTGGGAAATTCCTGGGGTTCATGCTTACAAACCGAGGAATCGAGGCAAATCCCGACAAATGTAGGGCGGTATTGGAAATGAAGCAGCCACAAAATAAAAGGGAGGTCCAGCAACTTACAGGCCGCCTTGCCGCCTTGACTAGATTCCTCCCAAAATCAGCAGAGAAGGCACTGCCGTTCTTTTAAGCTCCTCAAGAAGGAGGCAGAATTCGGTTGGGGGGAAGAGTGCAAAAAGGCATTCGACAACATCAAAGTTTGCTTGGCTACCCCTCCCGTACTAACAAAACCAGAACCCGGAGAGACGCTGGTCCTGTACCTGTCTGTGGGTGAGGAAGCTATCAGCGCCGTCTTGGTCCGGGAAACGGATAATCACCAGCACCCAATCTATTTCGTTGGACGTACATTGCAGGGACCAGAACTCCGATACCAGAAGCTAGAAAAAGTGGCATTTGCTTTACTGACAACGGCAAGAAGGCTCCGACCTTACTTCCAAAGCCACCGGATCATAGTGCGGACAAACCAGCCTATCAGGCATATACTACATAAGCCTGACCTGGCAGGAAGGATGATTAATTGGGCTGTCGAGCTATCCGAGTTTGATTTAACGTACGAACCTCGGCCAGCAATAAAGTCACAGGCACTTGCCGACTTCATCTTGGAGCTCACCCCGGGCAATGAACAGGAGATGTCGGAAGAGGATATCTGGACCGTGTATGTGGACGGATCCTCAAATTCTAAAGGAAGCGGCGCGGGAGTAATCATCGAAAGCCCGGAAGGAGTATCAATTGAGCATTCGCTCCACCTGGCATTTCCGACCTCAAACAACCAAGCCGAGTATGAGGCGTTTATTGCTGGGATTATGCAGGTGAGAGAGCACGGAGCAAAGAGAGTCAAAATCATGAGCGATTCTCAAGTCGTTACTTCCCAAGTTGAGGGAAAGTACCAAGCCAAGGGCCCTCTCATGATGAAGTACCTCCAAAGAGTTAAGGAATTGTTTGCCGAGTTCGACGAGGTAATGATCCAGTACATCCCTCGAAATGAGAATAGTAGGGCCGACATCCTGTCCAAACTGGCAAGCTCAAAAGGACCCGGCAACCACCGCACCGTTATTCAGCAAAGCATTTTGGAACCAACATGCGTCCTAATGATAACTACCGACACTGAAGATTGGAGGAGACCAATCGTGGCTTACCTTGAAAAAGGAACCCTGCCAGAAGATACTAAAGAGGCAAAAAAGCTGGTCAGGAACTCGGCTTGCTTCACCATAGTAGAGGGTCAACTCTACAAAAAGGGTTTCTATGCACCCATGCTGAAGTGCCTTGATAAAAACGAAGTTGAATATGTGTTATCCGAGATCCATGAAGGCATCAACGGACATCACATGGGGGGCAAAGCATTGGCTAAGAAGGCGTTAAGAGCTGGGTATTACTGGCCAACAATGGCGGCCGACGCCATGGAACATGTTCAGCGATGTGAGCAGTGTCAGAAGCATGCACTGATAATTCATGCACCCCCAGAGGAATTGCAGACCATAACGGCACCTTGGCCATTTTTTAAATGGGGAATGGACCTCTTAGGACCCTTTGCTGCTGCTGAAGGACAACTAAAGTGGCTGATAGTCGCGGTCGACTACTTCACCAAATGGATTGAGGCTGAACCCCTGGCCACCATCACCTCGGCCAGGATACGACGCTTCTTCGAAAGGAACCTGGTAAGTCGGTTTGGAATCCCTGCAGAAATTGTAACCGACAACGGAACTCAATTCATTGACAAGAAATTCCAAGAACTCATGACCGACTTCAAAATAAAACACCGTTTCGCCTCAGTGGAACATCCCCAGACCAACGGACAAGCCGAGTCTGCCAACAAGGTAATAATCAACGGACTCAAGAAAAGGCTTGACGAGGCCAAAGGAAACTGGGTACAGCAATTACACCTAGTCTTATGGGGATACAGAACAAGTGTTCAATCCGCAACAGAAGAAACCCCCTTCAGGCTAACATACGGTTGCGAAGCAATGATTCCGGTTGAGATCGGAGAACCGTCCTGGAGAAGGGCCCAAAGACTGCAAGGCACTGAGGGACAAAATGATGAAGCACTGTTGATTGAGCTCGACCTGTTGGATGAGTGCAGGGAGAACGCCAGATACAAAAATATGATGGCCAAGCGCCTAGTTACGGCTAGGTTTAATAAGAAAGTAAGACCTCGGTCATTTCAGAGTGGCGACCTAGTTTTGAGAAGAGCCGACATCGGCAACAAGAATGCCAAAGATGGAAAGCTCGCAGCAAATTGGGAAGGCCCTTATAGGGTCAAGGATAATCTCGGAAAGGGAGCCTACACTCTGGAAACTCTATCAAAGAAGCCAGTAAAAAGAACTTGGAATGCTGACAAGCTGAAAACCTATTACAGTTAGGTATGAAGACATGGTCAAAGTACTAGACTCTAGTCCACATAAATAAAACGAGCCATGGAGCTCGGACAGTACTTGATTTGATTTTAAAGCAAATAAGCGGGCTGTAAAGCTCGGATTTGTAAACAGTCTTATTATGAATAAATGAGCAGTTGTTTTTAAAACGCCTCCATTTATGATTCCGACATGTATGTCACGATCGTTAAAGAAATGAACCTTCGAAAAGAAATTAACATTTTTTAGATCGGTCATCAGTGACTCGCAAGCCATAAAGGTAAATAGAAATGAAACCAATATGGTAAAATTTGACGAGCTCGGATTAACCAAAGTTTGTTCATAACAAAAGCTAAGCCGAAAACGGCAATGATTACAAAATATTGTAGAAATTGAAATTAAGGGGTCCTAGCCTCGGCCTCTTCCTCGGAACCAGGAGAACCCGGAACAATGACGCCGTCCTTTACTTCGTAAGACACGTCCATGCCCTCTTCGATGAGCCCTGGGTTGAGAACTCGGGCCTGAGCAATGGCGTTGTCAAAAGCTTGGACAGCCGCGTTAACCACCACGTTCCTGGCCTCTTCAAAATCGGCAGTCTTTTGATCGAGCTGAGTTTGAAGCGCCTGAAGTTGGACATCTTTATCTCCTAAAGATTTGGTAAGGGCTTCTTTCTCGGCGCTCAGCTCACCGACCTTAGAGTTGGAAAGGCGCAGGTCTTCCTTCGCCGTGTCCGCCTCCTTCTGCAGCTCCCCAAATTTAACCTCCAGGGCGGACTTAGATCGCTCTAACTCCACGACCTTAGCAGTGAGGGATGACTTGGCCGCATTCGCCTGGTCCAGATTCTGGAGGAGGTCCTGAAATATCTGGATCAATGAGGTCGTCTTTAAGGCGTCCTCCTCCATCCGCTTCAACATGACCCTCACAGAAGAAGTCAGGCCAGAATCCAGAAAGAGACCAGGGGGAGGTTTCAAAGCTGCCCTGAGACGGTCAGAAACACCTGACTTCCACAGCTCCCCTGGCTCCAAACTGAGGAGGGTCCCCTGGGTCCACTGGGAAGCAGGAATCGCAGCTGGACTTGGTGATGGGGGAGAAACATCAATAGGAACCACCTCGTCAGCAGGTGGGTCCTCCCCCAAGATGATGTCTATCCGCCGTCGCTTTGACGCTTCTGGTTCTGGAGGGGCAGCCTCTCGCGACTTGCCCTTGCCAGCTCGCTTGGGTAGATACTTCTTATATTCAGCCGACGTCATGCCAACTGAAAATCAGAAAATGCATTGTCAAAGAGCACCAAAAAGAGAATATTGTCAAAAATAAATAAAAAACTTGACATACATACCAAACTCATAAATAGCATCATCTCCAAACTTATTTACTATCCGACTTAAGTCGATGACGCCGTAATCGTCAGTATACTCGATTAAAATCCGCACCGCGAATTTCTCAGCTCTGGAAAGCGCGGACAAAGGAGTGGCGTAGTGTTTTGGACGACGTCGATAGTGTTTTCGCGTCCAATACAACTCGAAGTGGCATAATAGGTTCCCATCATCCAGCAGCTCCTTGCCAAACCAGGGGAGGGAATCAGGACGAGAAGCCACTTTAAAATAGGCATTCTTAAAGCCTTTAAAGGACTGAGAGTAAGGAATGAAAAGTCCCCTACCAGGGGTACCTCGGTAGGTAACCCACCCTTTCCTCTCTTTTAACTCGGCACCACTCCGAGCCGTATAGACATCAAAAAAGAAATAAAAGAGGGGGACTGTACAAGGAAGGAAGAGGTAAGAGCACAATTGCTCAAAACCACGGATAAAAGCCCACGAGTTTGGGTGAAGTTGGGAAGGCGCTACTCGAATCCGACGCAGCACGGCCATTTGGAAGTCTGTGAACGGAAGCCGAATTCCGACCTTTGTGACCAGATCCCGGTAGAAAAAGAAGAAGCAGGGCTCATCTGATATGGGGCCTGCGCATACCGGAAAATCACCCGGTGGAAGAAGGTCGACCCCCTCAGGATTCCCAAGAGGAAGCTGGGAGACGTCGGCTGGAGTCATTACTGACCGCATATGAAGGATTTCTAGAAGAACCCATTCATTGACATCAGAATTGTCCATTGTCAGGTCCCTGGAACACGAAGGAGTCGGATCAGAAATATAATCAACCTGACTTGACCCAGAATCATCTAAATCAGATGGTAACGGGCCTGGACTCCAAGAAAAAGGGATAGAGTCGTCAGAACTACTAAGGAGATCGACGAAGGGCACCTGACTGGATGCCGAGTCATCAAAAGCGGAAGGGATTTCCGATTTGGGAAAACCCAGCTCGGATGAAGAAATGCTGGAAGAACTATTACTTAATTGGAAAGGTGGGATCCGATCTAAAACAGACCCCGAACCTTGTCCAAACGGTGGAGGAGGAAGAATATAAGACAAGGGAACTGGCTCGGAAAAGGAACTTGATCCAGAAATTGAAGCCCGAGGAATCGAGGAGGATGCACCTCTAGTAAAAGATGGTTGGGGGTGTTCACCCCTGCGTCCCCTCCGACCTCTACCTCTCCTACCTCGAGCACCTCTGGAGGTCTGACGACCTCCTCGGTGACTTCGGAGAAGCTGCTCAAGCCTCTCCTCTTCAGTATACTCCCTACCATAAAACCAGTACTGAACGGATCGTGGCAACCTACCTATCATCTCCTCAGATACCTCTCTACTATCATTTCGGCCACTAGAACTACCAGGAGTGTCCATTACCCACTTAAAGGGTGGGTAAGACAAGAAACACTCCTTACCAGCTAGAAAACGAACAAAAAAACAGAAATCTACAAGAGAGAGAGAAAATTACCTGGTGCAAAACTGGGTAGAAGAAATATGAACGAAGAACACTGGGACAAACAGGAGGAATATGCAGAAAACCCAACCCTAGGAGACGCGTGAGAACAGGAAAGGGGAGGTGGTAATGAACTGATGCGAATTTATAGGGCTGAGGGGGTGGAAGACCAAAGGGTGGTCTCCCAAACGTCTGAGGCATCAGGGGCAAAAGAGGATTTTCGCCGCCCTGCACACCCTGCACGCCCTGCACCACCTGCGCTGCCTACCTGCAGTTAATGATCACAATCATGGCCTACTCTAGGCTCAGAGTAGTTTTCCTGCCCAATGCGCGGAACTGCCAGTAAAGGGAGTACACGTGTCCTGTTATAACCGTCACTGCAGGAGTAAGACGAAAGGACAGAAAGTGGTAATAAGACGAAAGGTCAGAAAAGCTGAAAGGTCATGTCAAGGGTTCCGACATTTAAAATCCACTGACCTCACAAATCTGATCGAAAATCATAACAAGATTCGAAGAGTTACGACCTCCGACATAGTTTACACGTGGAATAAATGGCAAGGTGAAGAGCGGCTAATTAAACCAGAGAATCTCGGCATTCCGACTTTCGGAATCCCGAGCTGGGGGGCAACTGTTACGGATGGAGCTCGCTCAACCGTCTTCCGAGAATATCTCGGATGGAGATATGGCAAAATCTCAACTGACCCAAACATGCCCGTTGAGGCCGACCAAGTCGGACGAAATCTCAACAATGGAGCTCAGCAGCCGAGCCAGGTACCTCTATAAATAAGAACTCAGACATCTCAGGTACACACCTCTGAATCGCCTAGCTTATTCCACTCATTGTGCACACACAACACCCCCTGGTTATAAAGCCTATTGCTGGTGCGCAGTGATTGGGACCTCGGCATATAGCCTAGTAAATTGGGCATATACATCATCTCTGAGCGCATACCATCCGGTATAGCAATACGGTCTACCTCGGACCTAACAGTTTTCATGCCAAATATTTCTTGGATGATATTTGATATTTGTGGATTTCATTTTTCTATTCTTCTTTGATATTAGAAATTTCTTAGTTTTTCTCATTTTGTTTTTATAAGGCAATAGATATAAGGATTTTTCATGTGTAAAACTGTATTCGAAAGAATGCTTATATAAAGTAACCCATTAAGTTAACGAGGTTTTTAATTTTTGTGACGCCTTTCAATCAAAACACAAGCAATGAGAGACTTCATTAATAGATATATACTCTATTACAAAGGACAACAGAAATAGGTTAATTGCAAAAACAAAGCAACCGCCTCTTCCCAACTCTTAATTTATCCCCTTTATTGACCACTATAAAAGTCAAAAATAAAGTTGCCATTAGCAAGAGTAAAAAAAGGAATGGAAGTGAAATTCCAGCAGCTCAAAGAAACGTATAGGACACGAAAAGTTTCGACAAGACACGAAAAGTTGACCACTTTATTTTTTTGGGTACAAATAAAAAACTATTACACTAGGACCACATTAGAGAATAGAGATGACAATTTTCAACATTATCCTTCAACATTATCATTCAATAATAATTTATGTATTTATTTTGGTTGTTATTTTGAACTATTTTAAGTGAAAGAAATTCTCTTTTCTATTTATAACTAGTGAATTACCCGTGCGATGCCCGGGGAAAAAAGAACAAAATCGTTGTCGCCGTCGTTGGTGTGTCGTCTTACTGTTAAATCCACACGTTGATCTTGATATGAAACTCTTAATAATAATATCATAATAAAAAATAATTGTATTGTTATAATTTTTAACTTGAAAAGGCTGTAGCATTCAGAAAGATAAAAAAGTAAAATAAAATTTTGTAGGACGAAACGTTTAATTGTATCGAGTAACCTTCACGTCCAATTGCAAAAGTGATAAATTTGCAAAAGTGATAAATAGAATAACACTATTTTGCATGACAACAAAGAGAAAGGTTATAGTTACAACCTTTTTTGCACGACAACATAAAATAGTTCACAAATAATAATTAATTAATAAGTTTAATTTGATACAATTCGGTGGTGATAAGACGACACACATAAAATAGTTCACAAATAACAGTCAATTCTGACATCAGCCTGCTAACTATAAAAGAAATAAAAACAGTATATGTTAGCATAACATATGATTTAGCGAATAAAGAACAGAAGAATTGAACAGGTAATTGTCAGAAGTATTATTCAATGTGGTTTTTTGCTTTTGAATTTCAGAATCGTATTTTAAAAATACAGTATAAAAATAATCAAAATCCAACGCTAATCAACATTTGAAAAAAATATAACTTAAGGAATGCAGATTTTACCTGTACCAAAGAGCAACGTTATATCCAATTGACTGAAGCAATATAAATTACAGTAATCTCTGAAATACTTCTTTGTAGACTATGTTAAAGGTACTGTTTGTAACACAACCATCATCATCAAGTATCAAAATCTTCAATCCTTTTTTGCTCTTTACTCGGGATAGTGCCACATATAATTGCCCATGACTAAAGACTGGCCTGGGTAGATAAATTCCAACATGAGAAAGCGATTGTCCTTGACTCTTATTGATTGTCATGGCAAACGAAACCACAAGGGGAAATTGTCTTCTTTGGAAATTTACAGGAAAAGAATGACTTGAGGAGCTCATTGTCATTCTAGGGATTAACACATTTTCTCCTATATTGCTTCCTGTAAGAACAGTTGCCTCAACCACATGATTGCCTAATCTTGTAATAAGCAATCTTGTTCCATTGCATAAACCTCTTGATTGGTCAATATTTCTTAATAGCATGACTGGAACTTTGACCTTCAAAATTAATTTATGATCTGGAAGCCCAGAACAGGAGAAGGTATTTAAGATCTCAGGTGAGAATTCATCATCCTCAAGGGAAGAATTACCGTCTTGCTTCAAAATATTATCTGAACTTAAATATATTCTTTCGTCACCTGGAATCAAAGACATTAAGTTCTCATTTAAAATAGAAACATCTGCCAATTTTGGAGTCAGAATGGCACGTTCTTTAAAGAATGTGGGTTCTAAAATATGATCCAAGATATCAGGATACACAAAATCCATTAAATCTGAAAGTGGATTCGGTGATTCTTTAATCAATAATTCATCTGGAATTGTTATAATAGATTCTCCATCCACATCATCTCCAAGAACACCATCCCCGACTTTAAGAAGCCAATCAGAAAATTCCTTTATTTCCATTAAATTGTGAGTGTCACTTCCAGAACTAAGCCGCATGTTCTTGGTCAAAGTTAATAAATGACAATGAGACCAAAGACAAGAAGAATTAATGGTTGCATGGACTATATCTTGTCTGCTTCCATGAGGAACAACAGGTAAGATTTGCCTGAAGTCACCCCCAAGAACAACAACTTTCCCACCAAATGGTTTATCAACACAACTTGAATCAGAAAATCTAAGAACATCTCTAAGTGTTTTGTCTAGAGCCTCAAAGCAAAATCTGTGTACCATTGGAGCTTCATCCCATATGATTAGCTTTGTTTTCGCTAGCAATTCGGCAATATTAGAATTCTGCCGTATATTACATGTTGAATCCTCAGTGATCTGAATTGGAATACGAAATCTAGAGTGTGCTGTCCGGCCTCCAGGAAGCAAAAGTGATGCAATCCCGCTAGAAGCAACATTAAGTACAATTTCGCCTTTTGATCTAATGGATGCTGACAATGTATTCCAAATAAATGTCTTTCCTGTACCACCAAAGCCATATAGAAAAAAGAATCCCCCTGTACCCACTGAAACTGCCGAAATTATCTTGTCATAGACAACTTTTTGCTCATCTGTAAGGGAACTCATTAGTCTTTTATGTTCTTTAACCAAAAACAATCTGTCATACAATAATTCATCAAGCACTAAGCGGTTGTGCATATCAAGCAAAGATGCACCAGTGATGCAGGGCATTGAAGGGTAATCAGAAAGGCATTTTCCATTACTCTGTAGCACTTTATCAATTTCAGCAAGTGTTGTGTTTTTTATTTGTTCTTCAGTAAGAATTGCATCTGTAGAAACGTGGAAAACAATGAAAAAATGACAATTGAAAGTACAATTATAACAGTACTCATGGTACATTATTTTTGCCACAAAAAAGTGGTATATTCAACAGAAAAAAATAATGATAAAAAAATCATAATGCATACGATATGTTCATAATGAATACCTGGATGTCCTACTGTTGTTCTATGTCGATAAAGAACATCGTCAGAGAGAAATTGCCAACACTTCCCCCAAACATTTTCAGGTCTATTCATTGAGTTACCGAACAACAACAGAGCAAAAAGACGTCTAAGATAAGAAGCTGACTGCCAAGAACTTGCCTCCTTAATTGCATCAATGTATTCATTGTCATCATCCAAAAGTCCAAGAGAATAGCAAGCATCTTTAAATGTTGGAAACATCACCCCATTGATAGTTCTCAGGTCCTCATAACTTGTGCAACCCTTTTTAAAATTAAGAAGCATTCGAAGATAGGAATCTTCTCCACTATTTGCAGAAAAACGATTTATTCTTCCAATTGAGAATCCTTTTTTTCTAGGATGCCATTCTTGACTATTTGCATTATAAACAAAATGAGTTGGATATTCGGCATAAGTAAGATGTCTACCTTCTGGGAATTTTTTATTTGCATCCATCCAACTCTCAAAAATTGATTGTCTAAACTCCTCCCTTGTCTTTACTTCAGATATTGATGCAGTATCATGAAAAACAACGGTCTTTTCATTGGGTAAGTGAAAAGGCAATCTCATCACAGGGGGGTTTCTGTAATGAATTTCAAATCCAAATATTCTCCAAGCAGCTTCACATGCGGATACATACCTATCATAAATAAAGAATTATGTTAAATGGAGTCTAGTAAAAAAAATAATACATGCACAGTAATTCAAAAGCTAATGGAGATTAATTTCAGTACCTGCAATCATAAAACATTTTAATTTCATCATCTGAATGATGTATAGCAGCAGTAACTCTATCATTTCCTTTATGAATGTATTTAAAAAGATATTTAATAGCACTGGTCTGACAGGTATATTCCACATTAATACGAGCTTGGTACTTTAAAAGGAGTTTTGCATTATAAGGCACAACAAAACGATTATCAAGTTCAACACCATTTTTCTTCGCAACCCTCCCATTATCTCTTCTCTTATAATGAGGGAATCCGTCATCATCAATAGTCGTACGGGAACAAAAACCCTTCGGAAATTTCTTTGTACACTTTCCCTCCTTCATGCAAGGTGACTTGTAATTGTTAGCACCACAGGGACCATGCATCATGTAACTGGTGACAGCAAGAAAGAGAGAAGGATGGGTTTCCTTGTTTGGAATCTCTGCTGAAATCAATCTATCAATATCAAGTCCACTATTGGGCTTGTTAGAAGGGTGCAAGAACAACAAAATATGAGCATGAGGGAGTCCACGTTTTTGAAATTCAATTGTACAAACATCTGTTACAGTTCAATAAACGAACAACGGCCGGATTAGAAGACAATAATACATATAGAGCATTTGTGGGTTCCAGTAAAGTTGTAAAAATTGATTTTGCCCATATACTTACATGCGTTAACTCTGCCAAGAACATGTTCTTTTCTTAAATCATGGAGCAATTGGTCTAATTTGAACTTGAAAACTCTGCAAAGAATATCAGGTCGATCTTCAGCGTTTAAGTTTCTGGCCCTAAGAAACCGTGTAATCTCTGGCCACTTAGGATTGCAGGTAATTGTTATAAAAAGATGAGGATATCCAGCCCAACGGCAGATTGCAAAAGCATCCTTACAATTCTCAGCCATATATCTAGGTCCGCCTGTGAATGAAGAAGGAAGAATAATACGCTTTCCAGTTTTAACAGCTGCATCCTCCCCTTTATCCCATGCATGTATTATATTTTTGTACAACTCTGCCCTTAGTTGACTTTGATTATGGCGGATGAAATTAAGACGGTCATACTCAACCATAGTATAAGCATCAACCAGGAATTGCTGGAATAGTTTTCTGGAGTGAAGAAGAATTTGGGACTCCCCTGATCTCATTTGAAGCCTAAACGAAAAGAATTCTTTCATGCTAATCGTTGATCTTGGGTTTGTCGTACCACTAGAAATGGAAGCACGCTGGACATCATCGCGATAACCATCCTCTCCATAAGGAAATAACAAAGGATATTGTAAGCCAAAATACAGGGGATGCTTGACATCAATACGCTGCAAAAGTCCGGTTTGTGTCTCCACAATGATGTCTCTGTCACCCATGACGTTGTCTATATCTCCTACAATCAAAGCAGCAACTTCAGATGCAGAGGGAAGATTATAAACTCTTCCATCGCTACCACGCTTTCGAATAAGCCTCAACTTCACCCCATTGAAGTCATCTTCCT
The DNA here is from genome assembly GCA_032173675.1 of Gastrolobium villosum. Lineage (NCBI taxonomy): Eukaryota > Viridiplantae > Streptophyta > Magnoliopsida > Fabales > Fabaceae > Gastrolobium > Gastrolobium villosum. The sequence goes on along the minus strand of JAVKPL010009076.1, from coordinate 4,063 downwards.
TATAACGGTCTCTAGCATACCGAAAAGATTGCGCAATTCTGTTGTGCTCATCTAGCATTTCCTTCAAAGATCTCACAATACCGGGATCTAGGATGTCTTCATTGTTTGTGGGACTACATTTCCAATAACATGTAATCGTTAGTAAACTAACTATAATAACACAGATAATACACTTCAATGCACAAAAAATGCGAAAATAAACAAAGAGCAATGCCTTAGAAAATCCAATCTATTGTCAATTTCATTCTCGGTATCGTAGATATAAAGTTGAGCAAATTTTGGAGACGTGTTATCAGGCGGAATAAGGCTTCCTATTAAATGATGAACCTGTCCTCCAACTCGAAAACAGTAAGGTCCAGAACCTTCATTTACAGATCTATCAACTTTTGCACCGAAGGAGGTGAAGGCAAAAATCATGTTGTACGTTCGAATATATCGTAAAAAATGACGGCTCCTTATATCTTCATTATTGTGCAGTTGAAGCAATGTATCCGGAGCCATTTTTAAAGAAGGAAGTTTAACTTTTCCATTGCCGCAGCACAAACCGAACTCAGGCGTGCATGACTTTCTATCTTTTTTAAGTCTCTCTTCATACCACATATTTGCTCCACAATGCGTGCAGATGAAAGTGGGATCCCCAACGTCCCAATAATCTATATATATTCAAAGAGCAAAAAGTCATATTACAAAGAAAATTATAATTCATAATAAAAATTAATCAAATTCATTTATACAACGACCTTCGTTGACAGAAGATATGTCTAACACAGCCTGATCGGGTGAATTGGTGTCTGTAGCAAACACGGCTTGGTTAAAAATATAACATAGGACGGTAGAAAAAATACATATTGTTGTCAAACATCATTAAAAAACATTGAGTTAAATAGTATACGTCGATCTTACTCTGTTGACAGACATAAGTTGAAGTACTACTTTCTATCTTTTTTAAGTCTCTCTTCATACCACATATTTGCTCCACAATGCGTGCAGATGAAAGTGGGATCCCCAACGTCCCAATAATCTATATATATTCAAAGAGCAAAAAGTCATATTACAAAGAAAATTATAATTCAGAATAAAAATTAATCAAATTCATTTATACAACGACCTTCGTTGACAGAAGATATGTCTAACACAGCCTGATCGGGTGAATTGGTGTCTGTAGCAAACACGGCTTGGTTAAAAATATAACATAGGACGGTAGAAAAAATACATATTGTTGTCAAACATCATTAAAAAACATTGAGTTAAATAGTATACGTCGATCTTACTCTGTTGACAGACATAAGTTGAAGTACTACTTGGGCAGTTATCATTCCCTGACACGAGTTTCTCTTTAGATAACACAGTAACAGTTGAACGCAGGGTGATCGCATCCTCAGCATTAATCTCTATTCAAACATTAAAAAATACATATTGGACACCCTATTAAGCATTGCATTAGAAAAAAAATCAAACGTTGAAATCCATATCCATGTAGTAATGACGTATTAAATGTTTAAACTCACAGGTAACCTAACCTGTTAAATCAGGCATTCTACTAACGGAATTGAGTGCGCTTGTGAATTTCTTTGAATTCTTCCTCTGAGCAATGATACCTTTGCGTCTCATCCTAGCATTTTTGCTATCTACAAAAAAGATAAGAACTATAGTATTATTATAATAATTCATAATAAATTTTTATCATCTTATTCTATAACATGATATATATAGAAACCATAAAAGGATTTTTTTCATTAAAGATTACCTCGATGTGGATTTGAATTATTAACTACTTCAGCAATTGGGGAGGAAATAGTTAAATTTGTTCGTACGTCATTTATTTCATTAAGCCTGCTCGGTCCACACAGTCACACTAAATTACAATAATGTGCAATTGCAAATTTGTAGCTCTACAAAAAAAAAAAAAAAATTCTTACCTATCAACGGGTGAGTTCGAGCACGAAGAAGGATTCCCTACACAAAATTGAGACCATAAGTTCAATTTTCATGTCAGTAATAAAAAAATGACATTTTATATCAGGAAGTCACGGAACAAATTTCATAAACACAGTTGAAGAAGAAGTTTGCTGACCATTAGAAATATCACGAAGAGGCTGTCTACAACTGCTACCACCACTATGCATATTGGTAATTTCAGAAAGACTGCGCATTGAAAACAACAAAAAGTAAATTGGTATGATGATGTCCAATAACTATAAGGAGTAAAGATTATTCACTTTGGTTTTTGGTAAATTAACATTTGAGGGTAATTTTGATTACCAAAAAAAAAAAAAAAATTAACATTTGAGGGAGACAACTTACGTTCCAAAATTGGAGGGAGAAGCAGCAGAAATATCTTCTTGACAATATGAATAATAACAATTAGACCATAGATACAAAGTCTATGAGAAATATGAATAATAAAATTAAGATAGGAATATAATGCAGAATAATAATTTAGTCATACCCATTGACGGAAAATTTGGAATACACTCTGTAGGGGAGGAACTACTTAACAACTCATTGAAACAACTCATTTTTTTTGTATTTCTCCAAGGAATGTCTGTTCATAAAATAAAAGCAACAAACATGGTAAAAAAAAAGACCGACTATGATGCTAAATAACCAAGAAATTAAAAGATAATGTAAACATAAAAAAGAACATTTTTGTTATTACCATCAGAAGTATCACGAATACACTGTCTACTGCATGTGCAATCGTTCCCCACATTAGTTACTTGAGAAATGCTAAATAGTATACAAAATAAAATTAAAACGTTAAATAATAATAACACACATGCTATTCTTACTGATAATTTTGCTGCACAAGAAAAAACGATAAAGAGAACTTGCCTGGGAAAAGGAGAAGCAGAAAATGTAGGAACATTTTCTACACAATAACGAAAAAAAATCAGATGGTAATATACTTCAACAAAGAAAACTTGCATATTGTTTCTGCCGTACCTTTCAATGCAAACCTTTCATGACTGTGCTGTCTCTTTCGTGAAGTAGTTTTCATTGCTGATAGATTACTATTCATTATGGGATGCAAAGGAAATAAACAAACGCATCAGATGGGATATTGGATGTCATACCAGCGCAACAGTAAATGATTTCTAACAGTATCAATCCAAACAAATATCAACGTTTATTGGCATTTATTAATTTGTTTACAAATTTAAAAGTCCATCACACTAATTCGAAATTCAGGGGAGCATTAAAAATAACTTCAAACGAAACGTCAAGCAATTACTAATAATGAAATTAATTGTTATAAATTGGTATAACGGGGAATTTTAAATGACATCCCTAAACTGAAACACGTTGTACTAAAGAAATTCACACATTTGGCAAAAAGAAAAAGTAAAGCTGATAACAAAATATTAAAAGGAATTTTTTTGCAAACTTTGGTAAAAATGAAGAAGCGAAGTTGATATCAAAATATTAAAAAATAAATATTAAGGCCTTGGTACACTGTCAAAGTTCAACACATGATAATATGCCACAGAATAAGGAAAATGCCAATAGCTCCTCGTTACAAAAAAAAATCTACCGTTTTTATTGGCATTTATTAATTTGTTTAAAAAATTAAAGGTCCAACACACTAATTCAAAATTCAGGGGAGCATTAAAAATAACTTCACACGAAACGTCAAGCAATTACTAATAATGAAATTAATTGTTATCAATTTGTATCATGGGGAATTTCAAATGACATCCCTAAAATTGAAATGATATCAAAATATTAAAAAATAAATATTAAGGCCTTGGTACACTGTCAAAGTTCAACACATGATAATATGCCACAGAATAAGGAAAATGCCAATAGCTCCTCGTTACAAAAAAAATCTACCGTTTTTATTGGCATTTATTAATTTGTTTAAAAAATTAAAGGTCCAACACACTAATTCAAAATTCAGGGGAGCATTAAAAATAACTTCACACGAAACGTCAAGCAATTACTAATAATGAAATTAATTGTTATCAATTTGTATCATGGGGAATTTCAAATGACATCCCTAAAATTGAAATGATATCAAAATATTAAAAAATAAATATTAAGGCCTTGGTACACTGTCAAA